>CALSBV010012130.1:3582715-3652672 GCA_943590825.1 Bovichtus diacanthus
CTCTCTCTCTCTCTCTCTCTCTCTCTCTCTCTCTCTCTCTCTCTCTCCCCGTGCTTCATGCTAAACTATAATGGAGTGCTTTACTGTTACTACTACTACTGCCTGCACTCTGCGCTCAGCACAATCCCCCTTACATTAAATAATGCAGCTGGCCATTGTGCAGAAGCTCCCCCCGCGCCCCATCCCATAGCAGCCCATATCAGCAGATTTATGCTTGCTCTGCGATTGTGAAGAGTAACTATGTCCAATTCAGCGTTTACAGGGCCAACACTGTGAACATAATCAAGCCATTTACACAACAGCAGCATCAGATGTTTGTTTTCAGCCGTAGTTCTCCCAAAAGAATGCTTGTTTGTGGGAATTTCTCACGACTGCACCTGCCTTTATTATTGCATATAATTGTAATTGATACGTCTTCACAAAGATGTAAATACTGTGCTTAATACCTACATGGCTCATCGTCTGCTTTAAAGATTTTAATTATTTATTTACAGTTACAGTTTATGCCTTATTTTAACATAAACACAGCGTTGAAAAGTTATATATAATGTTGTGGTTAATTATTGATAAAATAGTTGTTAGTTAGCCCTGTGCCGATGGCTGTTTGCGCTGATGCTAATATTGTATTTAAAAGGCTTGTCCAATAGTCATTTACTGTAATTCCCTTATACAAATATCAGCATGTGATGGTCAAAATGTATAGGAAATATTGATTTTTCACTCTCTAAGGCAGAGGTCCCCAACCACCGGGCCGCGGACCAGTACTGGGCCGTGGATCATTTGGTACCGCACAGAAAGAATGAAACAATTTTTTTTTGTGTTGGTAATATTTGTTGTTATTATTAATATATTATATATTAGAATGTAATAATAGTATAAATAACGTGCATCCGTAGAAAAATTGTCTTGCATGAAACCGCTCCGTGGTGCAAAAAGGTTGCCGACCGCTGCTCTAAGGGATATATTTAGATTCTTTTGACACTGTATAAAGGTTTACGTGTCAAATAACTGGATCTAAGTGCAAAGTCTAACAAGACATTTCTTAGATGAATATATCCAGATGTACAACAAATATAGGCATACATGCTCAAATACACGCACACGTAATTAATGCAGCATCAAAGCCATGCAATGACTCTCTTTTACATACATAAATGAATTAATTCACTTAATTCATTATTTCCTTTTTAAACGTGTAACGCTCAGTTGCCTCACTTGTACCATATAAACTGAGTAAACAGCCTAAAGGAGATTGGGTCGGCTCAAAGGGATCCAAAGGGTCTCTGTTTGATCATCACATTTAGACGGGAAATCCCCCCAATTAGCTGGGCAGAGAAAAAAATCATTTAGCGTTAGAATGAACTATTTGTAGCGCACTTGACTGCTTAGTTTGATAGTTTTCATACAGTATCCTACTTGAATATTACATGTGATATTTTATTCACCCTGATATAAACATTGCATGTGTGCGCATGTGTGTGGCTGAAGTGGGGTTCTCTCGGGACATGACGCACCCACTCGCAGCGTCTACATGCACAGACACACAGACTGAAGTCCGTTTTGTCTTGACAGGATGATGAAGTGGTGCTCCAGTGTGTGGCCTGCATCCAAAAGGAGAATCGCAAGTTCTGCCTGGCCGCTGAGGGGCTGGGCAATCGGCTGTGTTACCTGGAGCCAACGTCTGAGGCAAAGGTAGGCACAGAGACTCCACTGTTTGATTCTCTCTGATCCGAAAAGCATTCAGTGGATCACAGAAATGTATGCGATTGTGTGTGCGGCGTCTCTGCTGAGCTCCTTGATCAACAATCTTCTTCATCTGATCATCACATTCAGTTTGTTTTCTTTGTAGCTATATAATCAACCATAGGTTACATGAGGCCGTTTGCAGAAAAGTGAACCAAATGGAAGATTCACACAGGCGAGAGCTCCATGGAAACCAAGCATCCTTGTTTAAGTCCAGCAAAGATTCAGTGAAGCCAAGCGGAGACGCACAAAAAAGGCAGCTTAGCGCACCATCAAAGCTGGAACACCAGCTCACGTCCTCCGCAGTCTTCTTGATCAGCTTTTCTTCCAAGGGTTCCAGGACGACGTGGCATCTCTGTGGGCTCGCAGTCGGACAATAATTCCGCACCTGGACGTGTTTGATGGATTGTTTCATAAACAGTGCCCAACGGCTTTCTTTCGACGCTTTTGATAGTTTGTTCGACTAAGTGCAAAGTTTTAATCACGGGCAGTTGAGATAAATGTAATTCTTTTTAATTGAGAGGCTGCCAACTCAATGCCTTTTTGTGCAACAAATTATGAAACTAGTTCATTCAACATGTTAGCGATGAAGCTAGTAGGCAGAAATATCTGAATGATGATTGGCTGTTGGAGTGAATCGTTTCCCAGGAGACTCACCTTTCGCCGGCCCCTGTTGCTCTGCTGCTTATCTGGTATTATTGTTTTCCCATAGCAAAGCCTGTCGACAGCAGGCCTAATGGGCTTTGTCCGCATTGATTGTCTTTTAATCATAATCCATTAGTATTGTCTGAGATTCATTACGGTCAAGCTATGACACCAGGCATATACAGTGTGTAAATGTGTAAGAGACACACAGACGGTTTTCAGGGAAAAGAGGCTGAAAGAGGAAGAAATGAAAGATTCATGTACTCCTGACATTTACTATATTCTCTCCTTTCAACAACTCTTTCCTGCCCTCCAACAGCTCTCACTAAGAGTTTGTGTGTGTATGTGTGTGTGTGGGGGGGTATTGTGCGCAGAAGGAGGTGAGGCTTTCACCCCATATTGGATGGTAATTACACCTGACAGGGGTGATGGATGTTCTCCCTGTCTGGCACTTTGTCTTCATTGCCTACGTTTTTTTATGAAAAACCATCACCCCACCTTTGGGATCAACGACGGAGAGGTGAAAAAGACCCAAAGATGGCAATTTAGAATCGGGCCTGGACGACTGAATAGGATGCCTCCTTTCCTTGGCGAACTAGTCTAGTAATGGGGCACTATGGCGCCCAGGAGCGCAGGTTGAGGTTGATTTAGAGTTTGCGTGGTTTAAATGGCAACATCAATCAGCCGGTGAGAAGCCGGTTGATCTTGATATACGACGAGCAGGTCTCACCTGTCAGCGACTCAATATTATCACAACTGGAGGGTAGATGCCCACATACTATAATGGCAGTGAAGCTGTGTCTTTGTTGTGCGTGTGTGTGTGTGTGTGTGTGGGTACCGAATGTGAATTGAGACAGATTTCCTCATATACGCCAACTGACCAAATGTTATTTGCAAATCATCTGCTTTGGCTCCCATCTTTGCCGCTTCAATTAACAGTTTTAGCAGCTCCTCCAATTAAGCTGGAAAGGAATGGCAGAGTAAGAGGTCACCTCCTCAGGGCAATCAGCTTTAGCCCTTTTTGACTCTATCTCCAGAGACGGATATTAAAACGTGATCCATCCCTGCCCACCATCTAACTATGCTCTTTCCCTCATCACACTATTGGTCATAAAGCAAGGGCATGGCCAAGCTGCTGTAAAGCTGTCTCCCTGCTGCCTTGTAAGAGTACATCCTGACAGGGCTGGACACTCATCATCCCCTGCACCACTTCTGGGCCTTCATTTCACTGCCCTGCTGTCTCCAGGCCGTCCCCTCCCCACCAACTGTTACAGACCTGCACTCGGAGAGAGCAAACGTCAGCTGTCGGGCACCCAGAGATTGCATCCCACCAGACCCTTTTATTATGATTTCTCTAGTGACACGGCTGTAGGGGGCGGATGTGCAGGTGTTGTATATTGAGGTGTGAAGAGTCATTCTGGGAAATGCACTTATTCGATTTCTTGTTGAGAGTTTGACGCCACTCTTATCTGTTCATTAAACATGAAGCTGAATAAAAGGATGAAGGAGATGGTTAGTTTAGCTTAGCATAAAGACTGGAAGCAGGGGGAAGAGCTAGCCTGGCTCTGTCCAAAGCTAAAAACATCTGCCAAAAAGCACCTCTAAAGCTCACTTATTAACACATTTGATCTTGTTTTGAACCGTGAAAATTAGCATAATATGTCCGTTTGTAAAAGCATTTACGGGAGATCTGAGTGTTACATACGCATTCATACCAGCTCTCAAAATAAAACAAATAATTCAAGTTGTAATCTAAATGAGGCGGTTGTGGAGTCTGTAGTCGGCTAATGAGACAAACTGGAAGCACTGTTGTTGGATTCCAACACACTGCCATGTGCTGCTATAAATCAAGTCACCTCTGTTTGTTTTCACTGAAAGATTTCCACAGTCTCGCCTGGAGCAACTATACTTCAACTTGACTTAGATTTTAATGATCAGATTGCTTTGTCTGATTGGCTGTGTGCACAGTAGAAGTCCTTCTAGTCTTGCCTTGACTGTAAATGTATTGTGACTTCAACCTGAAACTGGGTTGTGTGAAGTTTGCAAATGAGGTTAGATTTACCTGAACCAGTTTTGGAGGAGATGAGATACTCAGTAAGGAGGCCAGTGCGGGTGTTTAGGTTGATATAATTTATCTTGTAGCCGTTCCCAACACTATCTCCATCCCCGCTCCCCTCATTCTGTCAGAGAATCGCCCCGATCCTCTCCTGTTCTTGTTTGGGACGCGTGTGTCTAACCAAGACCTGGCTTATCTGAGCGCAGACTGACCTGAGAGCCTTAATCTGTTTTCAAAGTACCTTTTAATGAATATCGCCCATTTGATTAAGACAAACTTGGTTCATGTGCGGTAGAAATGCACATAGAGTGGGCATCTAATCAGAATATCCCTGCGTATTAAGGGAGCACTTTTAATTGTTCTGGCTATATATAGGTGTTTTGTTAATGAAGCAAAAAGTTCCTTACGTCAATCAGTGTTGATGGGAGGCAGGACAGGTGGCTGTGGTAATAACTTCATTATTGCTGCTTTGGTTATGGAGCATGTTGGACCAATATAAGTAGGGTGTTTTCAGAGGCAGCTGCTTTCGTAAGAGTAGTCTGAACTTTTTCCATTTACACTTTAGTTAAGGACATGCTATGCTTCCTTTGCCCTGGATTCTTTGCACAGCAAGAATTAATGCTGGATCTAGTCAGTAATTCGCCAGATCTTTTTCAGGAGTTAGTAGAGACCAAAAGAGGAGCTGTAATGAGTGAACATTGGACTTCCATTGGCCAGGTGGATACAAACAAGACTCCACATGAATGCTTATGATGCTCTGTATCTCCTGGGTGTGTAAAAAATGAACTGCTAGCTAACAATTGTTCAACTTAAAAAGTGATAACATGTCACCGTTTTGTGTTTGTTGTTTGATTTCACTGCCCTGGATGGATCAACTGCCCACTTCTTGGACCAAAATGCCTTTAAAAAATGTTTTATTTAAATGTTAAAAGGGGTGGAGATGGTGTAAAATAAAAGTCCATTGTGAGTCCAAATATTGTGTCTACTGGTTGCTGTTTAGAAAAAAGTGTGTTTTTGCTACAAAACCCAAAATCAGGAATAAACTTTGTCTTCTGTGGCTCCTTTTGATTTAGCCTGAGAAGACGGTCACATTTGTATAGGCTGTAAAAATCTGCTTCATGCTGCTTGAAATTATTACTATGAACTAACTATTACAATGACAACACAAGTGTGTATGTAAAGTAAATAAACGCTTTAAAAAGGCTTTAAAAACTGTCGATTTGTAACCCGAGTCTTGTCTGTTGTTGCAGTATGTTCCTCCAGACCTGTGCATCTGTACCTTTGTGCTGGAACAGTCTCTGTCAGTACGGGCCTTACAGGAGATGCTGGCTAAGAGTGGACAGAACAGTGAAGGGGTGAGTGATGGTACACACACACACACGCACACACACACACGCACACACGCACACACACAACCACGGATAGGAAACACTCTGACAATCCACACTTAAACGTCTCATTAGGCATCCGTGAGTCATGTCTTGTATGTCCCGCTCTCTTTAGACATTCAAAAGAGGAGGTTGTAAAACAGTTTATTGTAATGAATGCAGTCAGCTAAGTTGAACACTCTTAACTTGTTCAGTCACTATAAAGAGATTAATGGGCAAAATAGGCCCATTACAGTGGCCTGGGGACCCCGGCTGCGGAGAGGTCCGGGCGTCTATGAATATTAATGAGGATGAAGGGGATACCCTGGCATTACTGCAGCTTTTCCTAAAGTGCTGCATAAACTTTTAGCCCGTTTGATTAACACCAAGGCTTGAAGGAAAACGGCATAACTTGGTACATATTTTACTTTGTAAAATAAGCATTCTACAAGTAAAGAAAGCAGCTGACAGGAGATTTGGCGTTTTTCAATCCATACTATGTGGCGGACGTTGTAATCAACACTCATGATTATCACTATAACCTCTGCAACTGTTGTTTTAGTCGTCTTCTTGCAGTTGTGTTTGCTTCTCTTTCTCATTGCTGTGACAGATGTGTAACTCTGTCATCTTTATCTTCTATTCTCTGTGTATAATCTCCATCTTCCGCATGATAGACACGTGGCCCGGACCGATGGGTATGTTCACCACTCATACCATTCCCCTCTCATCCATAATGCATGACGCAGTAGATTAGTGCCATTACACAACTGTCTACCATAGCACCTCACCACTGAACATATGTCTTTAGGCTACATCAGGAATCGTTAGAAATCGTGGTTCATGCTAACACCAGAGCCCGTGCTTTGAAATAACTGATGATTGTATGGATTTTTTGTGTACACCGGGTGAGAAGATTGTGTCTGAGCTCCTGCCGAGGTGACAGAGACAAATAGAGGTTCGTATAGACTTCCAAATAAGGTTCCCCGCAACCATCAGCTCTCGCCCAACTCACTTTCCACTGCTGGAGAACTAGAGCGGCACCGATGCTGGATTAGCGTCAGATTAACATTAGTCTTGCCCTCAGGGGAATTCAGATGGATGCTCATTGCGGTATCATTTGTTTTATTCAAACACCACCACGTAGGATAAGCTCTCATTTGTCACAGTACCTTTTTTTTTTTTTTCCTCACTCATTCTTGGCTGTATGATATGAGATGCTATGAGAGGATGCAAACAGCTGAGACCGAGATTTCTGCAACAAGACAGTAAATGATCTTGAGTGATTTAGTCAAAAAAAGCTCTCCGCTGACTTTGAGTCAGCTTTAGCCACTTCACGCTTTAATGCCACATGGCTAATGATGGCGAAAATCTCCATAAATCCTAAGTTGTTAAGGCTCATTTTCATTGACTTGACTCCTGAGATAAATGGATGTTTCAGGGATAGAGCTTTGTGGCCACAGTGGTCTGTGCAGCAGAATGACAGAAGTCCAAGACCATTGGTTCCACTGCTGCTGCGGGGAGTTTAAGAGCTAGCTGACAGGGAATTATCAGCCGCAGCAGAGGAAAAGGGTGCTTAAAATATTAAACGCCAAATAAAGCTCAAATGGACATATTTAACTGCTAGTCCAGCCTCATCCCTCATGCATCTGCACCTTCTTAAGGCCTTAACATAACACTTAAAGTCCAACTGAAATTCCACTGCATTGTTTTGTCTGCTACAGCATATACAGTGTATCTGCTCTGTAGATCACAAGTCCTGTGTTCTCAGAAAACAGAAACCAAAAGAAAGACATTTCTGTATCTTTACATTCATTTCTGAATATCGATAGTTCTGTCTTCTTAGATGAACAACTTGTGTACATACGGCTTATGAGATTGCTTGATTCGGGAACCATATTTGCATACAGCATTAATGTCACCTTTTCATCACAGGCAGATGGTCACACTGACTAACAGCCAGACAGGAGTCTGCTGCTCAAGAGCCACAGACTTTGATCAACAATCCATAAAAGCGTTCCTGCTCAAGTCTCCTTATCTAACTCACAAACATGAACACATGTCTTGTTCTGGACCCGAGCTTGTTAAACGAGGCCAACACACAAACATTCACCAGGGAAATAGCTTATAAGCTTTTTAGCTGCAGCACAATAAACAGCATGTAAACTTGCCCCCAAATGTCACTTTGGTCCATTTAGATGCCGCTGTGGTCCTTGCTCTTCAACACCACTGCTAACAACGCACGTCTGCCCATAATTTGTCAGCTACAGCGCAGGTTTTTTTACTCTCTGTGTCGTTACCCTGCCGGAGCGCAGCCTGCCAGCTGCTGTCAATCAAACACAGATAGCAACTGAGAGAAAAAAAGCATTTCTGCTCCAAAGACCTTTTTTTCTAACTTTTTGATAATAAAGAACTATCAACAATAAATTAAACATTGTTTATAAACAATTCTTTTTTTACTGCAAAAAGGGATGACGGGATGTGATTTCAGTTGGACTTTAATATCGTTGCGGTCATACTTTCTATAAGGCTAGTTGAAAGATTTAATCATCTCAAAAATCTTTTTCTCAACCTTTCACTCCTTTTGTGCATTTGTAGCAAAGACCCCAGGGACTTTTAGATGGCTTGGAATGACCATTTTTATTGTGTTACTTCACTGTTTCCTCTCTACTCACATTTATCTGTTTTCGATATTGTCTTCCTATTCATCATTCTTCGCCTGCCCTGAAATGTCACTGGAGGAAGCGCCATTAAAGGGGAAATGGAGGTTGAATATGTCTCGGCTGAGGCTCTGAAATCAATAAGTCTTTGAACAGATGGGCTTATCAATGGACAGTGGCTGGAGCAAATCGGTAGTTCAGGCTGTTTAAGGCGGAAGGCGCTGACTGAGACACAGAGGGGACTGAAGAGGACCTGCAAAGACAACACACTTGCAACTGGTGCAAATGCCAACCCCCTTTTAGCTCAGTATCCACCAGTGATCACTCTGTGTGAATTCTGCCGTTGCTCATCCAAAAAGCACTGGCCTGTGTGATTTGAGTGTCACTGGTCAAAAAGGGCAAATAATGAGATCAGCCGGTCAAGGGGACAGAGCTGCCCTGACGACATCTGGAGCGCTAGTGTTTCTTTTCCTCTGCCGTCACTGCCTCCTCTTTTTCTTCTAGCTCTGTGTTACCTTGTGGCTGCACCCACCCTTTCTTTTTTGAGAGAAACCACAACATTGCAGACACGCACACACACACACACACACACACACACTCTCTCGTGCAATCTGCTGCAGGGCTCACACACCAGGAGGCTACGTCCTGCTAAATGTCACGCCTTTAAATTGGCATTAGGATGTCACTTGTGGTCAACAACTGGACAGGAGATACAGTACTTGTTTCTTTTCTCATACCTCTTCCAATAGTCTTTTCCTTTATGGTTCAGCGAGCTGAGGGTAATACACTTTTAGTCATTTCAGTTGCTCAAGGTGTATTGAATTTTTCCTGCAATTTGTCTCCACATGCAGAAGATTCTCTTTCTTACTGATATGAGCCACTATTTTCCTCAGTGCGCTCTCTATCTGTATAAGGCAGTCCCCAGCCGCGGGATAAGGAAGTGAGGGGAAGGCTTGGGTTTATTGGTTGTGGTGATTGCAGCTGGATGTGCCTCGCCGCATTAAGCTCAGTACCTCAGCCAGCATATAGCAGTAGCCAGAAGCACAGAAGAAGCCTGAAAGCCAGTGCTGCAGTCTGCACGACACAACTGCATCAAATCACAGGCCGGCTATTGTCTCAGTAGCCAGTTGAGGGGATAGAGTGAGAAAAAAAGAGAGAGAATGAAACAGAAGTACAGAGAGGCTGTGCATGGTAGGATGTTATCGCAAAACGCTGCCATGATGCGTGTATCTCTTAGATCATTATAAAACTCTTATATTTGAAAGAATCTACTTTGGTAGATTTGAAGCCTTTCCTACATATCATTAGGGTCCTGCAGTGGTTGTAGTTTTAATTTAATGTGACGTAAGCTTGGCTGTTTGGCATTGTTTCAGAAATGATTTATGGATCTTGTGCCAATGGCATTAGTCTGAAATGCCAAGGAATGGGAGTCAACTTGCTTTCCTTAATCCTGCTCCGAAAATTTGCTTTTGACCAAATAATGTGTGCTCTCTGGACTTTAATAATTTGTACCAAAGACTGAAATAAGGCAGAGGCAGCCAGAAAGGCTCAGGATAACAAAAGTTCTTTCAGAATAATGACACTCTTTCTTACCTTAATGCTTCCTAGAGGCTCATAAGGAAGGTGAGTAACATGAGAGTTGCTTGCCGAAGAACAGCGAGAAAAGCTCTTCTTTATCCCCTTTGCATCTCTACCAGTAGCGACACCATTTGTACCCCTCCTGCATCTCAACCAAACCCCAAAAGTGGCGGAGTCATTCCCTGCTAATGTTTTGACATTGCACCGGAGACTGACGGTAGTTGTGCATCCTTCCCACATTCCTGTCGTCGGAGTGCTGGAAAGATGACCCCGTATCCTGTTCGCTGATGGATACAGGAGCCAGAAACACCATCTCCTTTGACAAGTCAGATTTGCATGTCTTCATTGGCGAGATGGGGAAGCAAAACCCTCACCAGGAGATATGTGCCCCCCACCCCCAGCTTGAGGTCATCATTGCTGGCGAGAAGGTCCTCACTGAGGTCAACCTTCAGTGCCAGAGGTCGGGTTTAGATTGAAGCAGTTGGAGGGAGACCACTGGGGCTGTTCTGTCAGGAGCTTGAGCTGACATGTAACTACGTATTTGTGTGTATGTGTGTGTGTGTGTTTGTTTTTTTGGGGGTTTTTTGTGCGCTTGAATGATCTGTGTAGGCAGCGCAGAGCGGCGGACACAAGACTCTTCTGTACGGGCACGCCATCCTCCTTCGGCACTCCTTCAGCTCCATGGTAAGAGTTTGCACACGATCAAATTCCAAACAGATTATCGCAATGGAAAGATTTAAACGGCAATTTTGGCACCTTTTTATGTGGATGTCCAACCAGTGTTGATGGTAAATGTAGTCAATTGAAGCAATACATTCCTGAGTGCATGCTATATTGACCGAGAAAGCTGAGTTCTCCTTCTCGCGAAGCTGTGCCAGCAGTGCTTACGTGTACCAGGATGCGTTGCGCGTGAGCTTCTGACGCCCAGAGTCCCCGCCCGGCCATGTCCTCTTGAAAGGCATTTCTTCTGCCGTATTCTCTGGCTCAAAAAAGCTAAGGTCAGCTAAAACCCTCCAAAATTATACCCTCGTCCATAACACACTCTGTACTCTTTTGGAAACACAGCTAGGTTGCAATACAAGCAAAGAGAACAAGGAATTAAAAAAACATTTTACCTACATTTACCATCAACACTGATTGGACATCCACATGAAAAGGTGGCAAATTGTCCCTGTAAGTGTATGACAGGCACTTGAACATGTGAGCAAGGTCTTCTGCAGAGGTGCATGTGTGTGTGTTTCAACATGTGTGGTTTGTTGTGTCCGTTGACCACAGTACCTGGCATGTTTGAAGACATCAAGGTCACAGACAGATAAGCTGTCCTTTGACGTCGGCCTGCAGGAAGATTCAACAGGTAAAAGATAAACTCTGTACAGTTTGCTTTTATCCACCTCTTTTTCCTCTGTCAGTCTCCCTGGCTTTTTGTCTGTCCCCGTCTCTGTTCCTATGTCCCTTTTTGTTTGCTTCTTTCACGCTGTTTATCTCTTTCTCTGCCGTCTGCAAGCCCCCCTCTCCGCATCTTATTTGTATACAAGCGTGTGTTTTCTCAGTTAATATTCCCTCTGGAGAACTGTAGACATGCAGTGTGCTTCTTTTGTCAGCGCTGATTACATCTCTGCTGCACATTTGCATCATTATTTTTTCCCTACCATGCACAAGATTAGCAGTCACCTCAATATGACTTAAAAAGATTGTTGCCATGGTGCACCCACACTCGTCCAAGATCTCATTTCTGCCTACTCTAGTCTCATCGCATTATTAGTGATTACAGATGACATTGGGGCAGTGGCAATGTGGTGCTGTCAAAGCTGTTCCCTATATCAGGTTGTTTAAATTAGACTATGGAGGCAGCGTATATACTAGTGTGTGTGTGCGTCTGTGTGTGTTTGTGTGTGTCCGTGTGTGTGTGTGTGTGTCTGTGTGTGTGTGTGTGTGTGTGTGTAGGTGAGGCCTGTTGGTGGACGATCCACCCTGCCTCCAAACAGAGATCCGAAGGAGAGAAAGTGCGTATTGGTGATGATCTCATCCTCGTCAGCGTGTCCTCAGAGCGATACCTTGTAAGTTTATTGTTCGCTGTTTGATCCTGGAAGCTGTAGCTACTGTGCGTATATGTATGTATCTGTGTATGTATCTGTGTGTGCATAATTTAGTAGGAGAGCGTCAACTCTTCTTCCCCTGATGTGACAAAATTTCAGATTATCCCAATCCTGTTACCACATGCTGCACTCTCCATGTGACCTCTCTCCCGCAGGAAGCTTTTAACATTAAAAGCAACAACTTTTGCCTCCTGTGTGGCTGCAAGGCTGCTAACAATGACATTAAGCAAAATTTGATCTGAATTGGAAATGTCTGGTTTGGTGGATTTACGATTTGTTCAGTCTGCTGCCTGTGCCCATTTCAAAGGAGCCTCTCTTGTTTTCATCTTCGTCACATCCCCACATCCCAGAGCCATCAATAACGATTATGTTCCTATTGCACTGCTCAACTGACATTTTCAGCAATAGGCTTCTTCTTTTACTATTACTAATGCAGTGCCCATTCAAAACGTGCCTGTTCAGAACGGGCAGATTGCTTGGCTTCCGGTATTGCTGCTTGCAGCTTTCTCGAGACACGCTCATCCACACAGCTTCACACTCAACACTACACTTCCCTGGGTCATCAGCAAAACACCCGCCAAGTGTGAAGTTAATCCGATCAACGGTTGTCTAGAAAATTGAAGGAAAAAACTTGCAGACAGACAAAGAGTCCTTCTATTTTAGTTTGATGTCTTCCCGCCCTCTATGCTGAGAATCATAGTAATGTGCGACCCTGGGAGACATGTCCCCTGAGATCCATGAAGTCAGTGACAGCAGCCAGGCTGTGTTTACCCCCCCATGGCGATAAGGGCGCGGCCAGATGACCACTAGAGCCTTACAGTCACCGATGTCAATCTGGTAATCTGTCCCGGCTGTCACCCACAGAGTGGAATGTGGGGACAGCACCTCAGGGCTGCGAAGTGACTCTGGAGGAGAGGATGATCAGGACACAGCTGCCACAAAAGTTGCTGTTTGGACACACAAGAACTGGGGAAAACACACCCATGTACACACAGTCGCACGCATACACGCACGCAGGCGCGCACAGCACCCCAGATGGTATGAATCCCCACACACTCAAGGCATCCGTCTATCATGTTTATGGTTCAAATCGGTTTAAAAACAAAAAATAATTAATAATAAAAACACTTTATGATAAGCTGGAGTTTTCTTCTGGATCATTAATTGCAGAGAGTTTCAGACTTTAGCTGAACCCTTCCTGAAACGTCAACATCACATTTGATGTGAAACTCAGTGTCGATCATCCCGCAGAACACACATTTGTTAGCTATTGCGTTATCCTCTAGAGTTTTTATTTTTGTAGACAAATATTTAATATAGTCTTATTCCGACTGATTAAATCATTTTATTCTCTGGAACAGCAAAGTAGAAGCATGCAGTTAAAAAACAACAACAGAGAAACTGTTCAGCCCATGTCCTGTCACTGGTGTTGATGTATGCAAATAAGAAAGTGTTTCATCTAATCTTTCCTTCTTTCCTGCAGCACTTATCCATCTCAAATGGCAACATCCAGGTGGATGCTTCCTTCATGCAAACCCTGTGGAACGTCCATCCCATCTGCTCGGGTAGCAACATAGAAGAAGGTAGAGACTGCACACAGAACCCCCGCCTCCATGATTTTTTTTTTTTTATACGCAATTTTTCTTTTTAAATTTGCAGGATAAAATATAAAAAGGTACACACTTACAGTAAAAAGAAAAAGGAGCGGATGTAGGCTGTGAGTTAAATGTCAATTAGTAAAGGATAGGCCCCCAAACAGTCGAAAGACTTTTCTGTGTTTCCAAATTAAATGACTGTAGCGGTTCCATTTGTTAAGAAGCGTCTCGTTAAAATGTATTTCGGAAAATCTGAATATTTCCAATCTAAAGGTATATATTTTTTCAGCTGTGACCGTTCTTGGCATTGTTAAAACCAATATGTCGAAATTAGCCAATGTTTGACCTATCAATTTATAATCCACCTTTGTGATAGAAACTATCTCTTAGAGTCCGTCTATGAGTTGACAAGCGTTCACATTGGAGGTAAAAACGGGAAACAAAATGTCTAGAGTCCATATCTAAATGTTCTGTCCTTCCTCCTCCAATAGGCTACCTGCTGGGTGGTCATGTGATGCGGCTGTTCCATGGACATGACGAGGTCGTGGCCATCCCAGGATCAGACCAGAGTGAAGAGCAGCAGAGGTGCGAAACACAGCAAGCGTTGATAAAGCGAGATAACACCGCAGCATTAGGGGTCACCCTTTATTGATGGCAAAGCAGTTATGTAGCACAAGAGGAGCTAGCTGACCTGCAAGTTACCTATGGCTCCTCAACTGCCACCTCGCTTCTTAAAAAATGCCTCTGACCAGCTTGAGACCCGGCTCTCCGGGGAGCCAAAATGGCTGCTCTGTTATTTTTATCCACAGTATAGCTGCTTGGTGCCAACACAGATAAGGTAGGCCGCAGAAAAAATGGCACACTGGGCTCGAAGTGGGTCAAAACAGCGGCAAGGTTCATTCACACTCAGCCAGGTGCCAGGAGATGCGTGTTCCTCCGGGGCACAAACACACTTACACACATGGGGTCTATTTTTAGAACAGAGAACGGCGAATATGGAGGCAGGATTAGATATAATTTTCCCGCTTTGGTTTGTCTCCTACTGTTGTCCTTGAAATTTAACAGAGGGAGCAAGCTGTTTCGAGGTCTTACATTTTTCTGGGGCAGATCAAACACACTTCAAGCTGTCAGTGGGGAGTGGGGGGGATGGGGGGAGGGATGATGAGCGATTTCTTTTATCTTTGGACCCAGTCACCCATATCTCTGATAGACAGTGTAGCTGTGAGTTATCAGGGTGCACATGTCTCTGTTTGAAGGATGTGATGCTGTAGCGGGCAGAGTAAATACAGCCAGTGTGTGTGCGTGTGTTTATGTGTACATAACACATCCTCCCAGTGAATATCAGCGTGACAAATGAGAGTAAAGAGGAGGTTCTGATAAGCCAGGATGAATGACCTTGACAGTGTAAGTGGTGGCTAGACATTTTAAAGCATCCACAGACAGACAACCCACTCATGCTTGTCTGGCATCCCCAGGATAGTCAACTATGAGACGGGTAAAGCCGGTGCCAAGGCGAGGTCCTTGTGGAGGCTGGAGCCGCTCCGAATCAGGTGGGTTGTGTTTTTCTCACAATCTGTTATCTATTTCTTTCCTTCCTGTTTCTTACTACCTATTTTATTCTCTTTTTTATTTATTTATTTATTTTCATCCCACCTGTTTCTTTGAATCTGCTGTTTCCTCTTTTTACTTTTTCTTCTCTACACCCATTTATCCTTTGCTCCCTCCCCCCTCCTATGATTTAATGCTGCACTGTGGCCTCTCTGACTCTTTACTCCTCTATTTCCCTCGCTCTTTCTCTCTCCATCGCTCCTCTTCCTTTTCTCTGTCAAGTCTTTGATCCTGGTGATTTTACAGCCTGACAGGGATGCAACCTTTTCCTTTTTCCTTTTCAAATCCTGTGTCAAATATGATATCTGTCAAATCTACTGTGTTTTTGACCCCGGTTTGTTTTGAATTCCCTGAACAGAAACAGAGTGCATAATTAGAGAAATGTTTTCAGCTATTTGCTAATAATTTCACCGCATGGCACGGTAGATAATTAACAGCTGGCAGCAATGTTTAGATCATCTAATTAGCAGATATTAGGCTTCCAGGGCTTAGGAACTGCACCTTTTTTCTCTTTGTACGTCTGCGTGCTTCATTTTAACGTGTGGGTGTGACCTTGGCAGCTGGAGTGGGAGCCACATCCGCTGGGGGCAGCCCTTCCGACTGCGGCACCTGACCACCGGTCACTACTTGGCCCTGACTGAGGATAGGGGGTTGGTGCTGCAGGACCGGGAGAGGTCCGATACCATCGCCACCGCCTACTGCTTCAGAGCATCTAAGGTTAGGACACACGTACGCGCACGGATACAAGGTCACACATCATGCATTCACTTTACTCCCCGCTTTTTCTCAAGGTGACCTGTGTCACATGGGATCAACCACACACTTCCTCATTAAACGCCACTGGAAAGGAAGTACAAAGGCTCACCTCTAAACCTTCACACACTCTCCTTCGACTGGAAAATCACCATTTTTCAAGGACAATGAAAATTACAACAATTATTGGACCAGTGAAAAGCTACTCCATTGAGGTTAATTAAGCTGAACTTGCCGACTCTGACCAAAACGTCCATTTAGCCTTACTCCGTGTAATGGAGTCTAGATATGGCCAGTGATTGTGACCCAATTAGTGACCCTTCCAGTGAGGATTTAAAGCAGAATATAAGTGAAGTCATTTATCACTGAAGCCCTCACGTCGATTATGGGTTGCAATTATATCTGATCCTAGCAAAATCATCTCACTGTGCTGGACAGAGCCATAAACAGCAGATGCAGTGGACATTTGGTTGATGAACAACAGATCTGCATGCAGTGTGTCTGAAGGCGCACCCATGTTTTGCGTAGTGCCATCACGCCCATGAGTTCCCCACCGACAGCTTTGATGTGTTCATTTTCTCCTCCCCTGTGCAGGAGAAGCTGGAGCAGAGTCCCAAGCGGGACATCGAAGGCATGGGAGTAGCGGAGATTAAATACGGGGACTCGCTCTGCTTCATCATGCACGTGGCAACGGGACTCTGGCTCTCCTACCAGGCACCTGATGTCAAATCCGCCCGTCTGGGTCCCCTCAAGAGACGAGTGAGCGGAGACAAACACAAGCACACACAATTCCGTCATCAGATGCAAAGCAAATACAATAAAACAAACAAAGCAAATGAATGAAATTCGGATAAATATTTTGAGGGTGATGAGTTAAGATTATTGTCCATTAGTTTGTATCTCTGCCTCGACTTAATATAAACCTTGGCTATTGTGGCAGAAGTGATAGAGGTGCGCGCGATAATATGTGCGTGACAATGTGTCCTCCATGTTAACACAGCCAGATAGCCTGTAGTGTCAGCACCTGTGTTCCAGACATGGTGGCTCAGTGCTGGCTGGACACTTCATTAAATGACTTCCTCTCCCTTGTTTGGTCCTTTTCCCCCTCTTTACCTACACCGTCTCATAGCAATGTCTCACACTCTTTCTCTTCCTTTCGTGCCCTCTCTAGGCGTGCCTACATTCTGAAGGTCACATGGATGACGGTCTGACCCTGCAGCGCTGTCAACACGAGGAGTCCCGCGCGGCACGGATCATCCGCAACACCACATT
The DNA here is from genome assembly GCA_943590825.1 of Bovichtus diacanthus. NCBI lineage: Eukaryota > Metazoa > Chordata > Actinopteri > Perciformes > Bovichtidae > Bovichtus > Bovichtus diacanthus. Next base: position 3,600,086 of record CALSBV010012130.1, read on the forward strand.
ACTCTTTAACCGATTCATCAGGTACTTGCTAGACACTGCAGTAACACTGCTGTTCCTCACTAATGCACGCTGTGACGTGATCGCACAAATTGCCCAATTAAACCAAATGACGGGATATTTGTCTTGAGACACTTTATTAGAGTAATCTGCAAAAGGTCCATGTTTTTACATTTTGCGTTAGCGCAACACTGATGATGGTAGAGCATAATTAATAGAGATGATAAAACAATTGCACCGAATTACAGATGAAGCCTAAAAACCAGCCCTACAGACTCTTACACAATCCACACAAAAGTGATGTAACATCCTTCCAGATTGTGAACGCACCCAGTGGGGAGTTAAGCTCCGGGCCTGTGAGTTTTGACTGAGTGGGGTGCCAAAGCCCCAGACAGCTCACTCAGTGGTGCAGTCATGCGTTTCCAAATGGCAAACATTGCAGCGGCGTCACGGCTATGCACTGCCAGCTACGAGAAAGGGAGCCATGGAGCACGTAAGTGGATGCTTCCAGTGCCCTTATTTGTGATCAAACGGCCCGCCGTCCCCCGGTTCGGCCTTGTGGGGCACTCATGGCGGGAACATGTGAGAGTCTGTCAGCCTCCCCGCGGGCGGCTGTGACACATACATCTCCGCACACCCCTCCCACGCATACGACAGGAGCTATTTTTAGCAGGCCAGCGGAAATCAGCATTTCAGCATGGATGAACCTGTGGGCTAAACATTGTGTTAGTCATCACAGCCTCTCCGCAAGTCTCCTCCCAATTAGAGCGTCTTTACCAGGATGTTATTGTATTTGTGATGAATGGGAGTGTTTTGAAAGCTATACATGTCATGTCTGAATGAGGGTTATTTGTGATGTGTTGACATTTCCATGCCCTCTGTCTATCTCTCTCACTCCCAGAGACCTGGATTGTCTGGGTGTTAAGAATAGGATACTGGTAGCGCTGCCTGTGGAGGAGGTCCTGCAAACCCTTAATGACCTCATCACCTATTTCCAGCTACCTGACGTTGAGCTGGAGCACGAAGAGAGGCAGATCAAGCTGCGCTCGCTCAAGAACCGGCAGAACCTATTCAAACAGGAAGTGAGTTTCACCATAAAGGAAGGCGCAGCAAACGAACAGTCCGTGAAATATCAATTAATAACTCAGTGAGCTATTCTGCAGTGCAGCAAAAATATTAAAAGCCCTCTGGAGTAAAGAGGTTGACTTGTGATTGAGGCAATTTGAGTAAGTGACTGCACATGTGAGAGAGCAGCGACAAACTTGCAGAAGACGAAATATGTGAAAGGCTAAAGCAATTGATTCTTTGTGGTGTGTTTCAATGCCATCTTATATTTGGAGGCATAGCATTCGAGGGCGTCAGCAGTTTTGGTCTTATACGTTTTCCCTAGGCTGGCACGAAGAGCACTGAAGCTTTCTGCTAAGCCTCTGGGACTTAAATTGCTTTCATCAATTACAAAATGGCAGCGGCCTTGAGGGTGCCGATGATGTCAACTATCCATGCTCCCCTTAACCCTTACAGGCTACAACAACGTGTCACCACATCCACAAGCCTACATGCATGAATGTGAATGAGCTAACTGAAATATATGTGCATTTCTGGTGGTTTCAATATTTCAAAAATTCTGCATATTCAATTCATCTTTCGCCTTTATTTATCTGTCTTTCTATGATAATATACCAAAGCGGCACATCTCTGTCCCAACCCTAATATTTTACATTTAGAAGGTCAATTTGTCACCGTAGACAGCTGACTCATGATTTTTTTCCTGGCATTATAAATCATCTGCAATTTCCATTTTGTCTTTTTACGGCGCCCATTTAGCATATCTGATCACTATAGATATTTCTCGGTAGTATAAATCACCATGACACAGCCACAGAATGGGACAAGAGAGCCACAGGGCTGCGTTCGGGCCGGTCCACTAATTGAAAGCTGCAGGAAAGACCTCGCCAAATTAAGTTGTCATACTAATGAGCGCTTGTTATTAAGACGATATGTATTTTAATGGGAATGTCAGTGTGTGAAATGTGAGTGCTTCATATTTATGTCAGTCTAATGTCGTTATGTTCACGTGTTGGATCACTGTGCATTCCTTAGGGCATGCTGACTCTCGTGTCCAACTGTATCGATCGGCTAAATGTATACAACAGTGCCGCCCACTTTGGGGAGTGTGCGGGGTCAGAGGCCGGAGCAGCTTGGAAAGACATTCTCAACCTGCTGTATGAGCTGCTGGGTAAGAAGCCGGTCTACCACACACACACACACACACATGCACGTACACAAACACACACACTGATCCCCCTACTGTAATCAATCACAGAGACATGAGTCGTTGTTTGAAGATAAAGTAGCTGCAGTGGTGATAATGAACTTTGCTGACCTGGTATTTAACCAGGCCGTTTAAAGACGCCTCTCAGCGGAGGATTGAATTCTGATGTTGCCAGAATTCAGCTTAACATATACGGACGGAAACACAACACGCATGCACACACACACACACACACACACACACACACACACACACCATAAATACCCCATTTCTAGGAACTCAAATTTTTAGGGGAAAAAAACTTGGTGGCATGTGGCCCACTGCAAACAGAGATTTCCAGTTTATCTGTGACAACAAGATGACACGCACACATGCACACCATTTTTTATTTTATTTTAGTCAATGCTCATCACTGTGCTGCTTTCTGTTTTATTTACTTGCTCTTGGTGTGCTCTTTGTGTTCCCATAGCACAACATCATCAACCATGCCTTTGCAAAATCATCAATTTAACCTCTTGCACTGCCAGCATATGCCCTGTCAGATATAGACGTATCTTACTAAAATGATCTGGCAGGAAATTCTTTCTTTTCTTTTTTTTTTTTGTTGCTCCCCCTCTGTATTTGAAATTTCCGCTGCATCTGATGAATGCAATGCTTGGCTGGAACAATTCCTTCACCAGCTGTGACATAAAAGATGCATTTGCGAGCAGGCATGATTTTCTTCCTGTCAAGGTTTGGGTGTGTCACATTCCTAAAAGGAGAATGTGCATGGCCTATATGGAAGTTTATCTTTCACCCTGACATGCCGAAGCCCCTCTACCCTCCACGTGTGTCCTTCACACTCTTATTTACACTGATTTTCACCTCATGGATTACATTAGTTTTCCAGCCACGTCTCTTTCTTCCCTCCTTCACGCACCTGCTCCGGCGCAGCGCTAAGTGGATTTGGGATGCCTCCCTCCTTTCCTCCCTGTCTGTCTGCATTGGGTGACCCTGTCTTTTTTTTTTTTTTTTTGCGAGGACATAATGTCGGGTGTTTGTCCGCTTGTATGTCTTTTCTCTCCTTGTGTCATCCCCTCCCTCTATCTTAGGCATCTTCCAAATAAATATGTATAGAGGTGTCAAAGCAGAACCTTCCTTGGCTTTGGGTGTGGATTTAAGGTGTCCACCTCTGGGTGACATTGTTTTTGCTGTTGCACTGAAGGGGAGCCATCAAATCGATATGAACAAAAACACGTACCTATAAAATTTGACTCATACACACTTTCCTTGTTCCCTGCAGCTGCGTTAATTAGAGGGAACAGGAACAACTGCACCCAGTTCTCCAACAACTTGGACTGGCTGGTTAGCAAGCTGGAGAGACTGGAGTCTTCTTCAGGTAGGCTCATTATCATTCCAGTAAAAGAGCATTTTCTCTGTCAGAGAGACATCACAAAGCTATCCAGTTCCTTTAATGGCAATGCAGCACTCTGCGACTAGGACATGAGTCTTAAAGGATGTAAAAAGATGACACCGCTTGCTTAGAAATTATATAGGTAGCTCTACTTTTAAATGTGTGATAAAGAATGCACCAGCAGCGCTGTGTGAACAGTGCTCCGTGTTAATCGATGCAGACTGCATGTCTCTTTGACGTGTGTCCTCTGGTGTGTCTTTCTCTTCTGCGGGTGTTACCTAATTGATGAATTTGCGGCTGTGCAGGCATCCTGGAAGTTCTGCACTGCATTCTAATTGAGAGCCCCGAGGCCCTCAACATCATCCAGAGAGGACACATCAAGTCCATCATTTCACTGCTGTACAAGCACGGACGCAACCACAAGGTGAGCAGCAAGTAGTGCTTCGACAGTCGACTGTTAATCTGGGGTACTATCTCTGCCGTGACATGAGATAATGAGACATCTGGGCATTATTTATGTGCATGATGTGGTCGAGGTACAAGGAGAACCAAGTGGAATAAAAGTGGAAAATAAAAGTCTTGGTGAAAGGACACCACAAATGCAAATTAGAATAAGGTAACACAATTGAAATAATGAAATATGTTCTTAAAGGAATAGTTGGACATTTTGGGAAAACATGTACTCTTTATTTGCTATTTTGCTGAGTCAGATGAGAAGATTTGTACCATGCATATGTCTGTAAGGTAAATACGAGCTAGAGCCGCAGCCAATTAGCTTAGCTTAGAATAAAGACTGGAAATAGGTTGAACCAGCTAGCCTGGCTCTGCCCACAGGTAACTAAATCCACCAACCAGCACCTACATCTTTGCTGAAGCCAGTAGCTTCCTGAAGTCCCTGCTGGTTGCCTGGCAACAGCTCCTGACAAAGAAACAGTACAGCACATGTTAAATGTTAAACGGCAAATTGTTGTTTGTACAAGAGTCTGGGGCCATTTTTTACCTAATTCTGAGTGAGCCAGGTGAGCCGTTTCCTCGTTTCTGTTAAGCTAAGAAGCTAAGCTAACCGGCTGCTGGATGCAGCTTCATTTTTAAGACTTGAGTGGTATTGTCACCAGTAACTCGGATGCTGTCAGAAAGTTTTCGTCAAGCAAGAAAGCACACGACAACCACCTTAAGTGCCTGTTTATCTTCAGCCATCTCTAGTTCTCTCCTCATTATGTTCACCAAAACGCTTCGCTGGATGCACATTCATTTCCATAACAGTTCCCTTTGGGCCTCTTTGTCACCTCTTCTTGTATTTAGCTATTAATTCTTTGTGTTTACCTTCTACCAGAATACAAACTTCCATCTTTTATGTAAGGTTCCTGGGGGTTTGGTTGCAGTTTGTCCCCATCACTAATCAATCAGTTTAACAGTGAAACGAGATCAGGAGCAGGCAGTCAGCTGGCCTGGGTCATAAATTAGCCTGAGTCTATAATTTAGATCTGGAAGCAGAAGAAAGGGGCCAATGATAAAGCGTAGGTGCTCTGGCCTGTCGCCCTTGGCTGAGCTTCCCGGCCCATTTCATTCTACGACTTTGTTAAGCTAACATCAAACGGATATTATTGGACATGTTTTTGCCCCCAATAAGCATCTCTCAGTAATTATATAAGTGATTGCATGGTCTTTCCCTAGTGCTTGACAGTGAAGGGGACAAAGATAATAAGTCATTTCTGGAAAGTTATTGATTCACATCAAGGGTTTAATAGGGAAAATGAGGCCAATGTGAAATCAGATTTAGATCTGTTGTGCTCTTCCTCAAGACATTGTACCTTATTTTCCTCCTCTTTCTTGTTTTAGATTCTGGATGTGCTCTGCTCCCTGTGTGTGTGTAACGGCGTGGCTGTGCGAACCAATCAGAACCTAATCTGCGATCACTTGCTGCCCAAGAGAGATCTGCTGCTGCAAACCCAGCTGGTCAATGATGTCCAGAGGTTAGAAAAGCATCCAGTCACCACTTTCATCGTGCCTTTGTTTTTGTTGAACTACATTTCAAAACTGCATTAGCAAATGCAAATGCAATGGCTAATGAAGTAATGTCTCATTTGTTACCAAGGAATTAAAGTCTGATTGGTAGACAGGGTTGGGTTGCGTCAGGTAATTGTAAATCTATTGCTAAGTTTGTGTGTAAAGTACTTCTAAAAGTCTTTAGAACTCCCAGCTTCAAACTAGTGATTTAATTAATTGGATTGAACCATAGGACTTAAGGAATTGAAACTTAAGGAATATCTTAGACTTCCAATCAACAATATAAACAAGAAGTCACTGTAGCATCAAAAGCTGCAGCATAACCTCAAAATAAAACAGTTTAAGGGGGTTAAGTGATATATTAAATATAATGTCGGATACATATTCCTATTCCTAATGTATCTTTTGTAAATGTAGGTCCTGTATGACCTTGTTTTAGTTGTACAGTATATGCATGGATAGAAAAGTTAGCAGTATTCATGCATCTGATAAATTATATATCATCTAGTATTATGATTAAGCTTATTTAGCTGTATCTATTTGTTGGCATCACGTTTTGTAATTCAGGGTGTAATGTGTTACTTTTCAATTTCAATTTTACAATTTGGTCTATCATTTAGTCAATCTCTATTTAAACACGTTACGACAAGGTTTAAGTTTAATCTTACAAACAGCTGGTGTAGCCGGCTCCAGAGCCCCAAACATCCCACTGTGGGTGTGTGTACATGCAGCCTTGCAATCTGTGGACCGTGTAATTGAGTATAAAAGGTACACATCGAAAAAAATAGACGTCAAGCATAGATCGTGTACACTTAACAACATGGTCTTTAAATAGGACTGGGGACCACGCAGGCTCAGCCATGACGTGATAGTTTGGTCAATGAAGCAAGCTCAGATCGTACTTGGCCTTTAAATCTCATTTCATCTCGTATATATTCCTTCGATATTTCGTCTTTGTACAATGGAAAGATGCATCTTGGTGAGGCTGAGATGATTTTACCTCACATTTAATCTCACAAATCTCTTTGGATCATTTCCTTGACACTAGTGAAGTGTTCTGACTTGCTTTAAGATATCGACTCAGAACTTCCTAAACCAAACACATTAGAAGCAAATTGAATTATCTTGTACTGAGGGCAGACTTTCATTAGTTGTCAGAAAGAAAGAAAAAAGGAATTACAAATGAATATGAGAATATTTGATATCTCGCTGCCTCTGAGGGATAACTAATGATATCATGTTTCACTTCATTGCCAGTATGAGACCGAACATCTTCCTGGGGATGAGCGAGGGCTCGGCTCAGTATAAGAAGTGGTACTACGAGCTTATGATCGACCAGGTGGACCACTTTGTGACAAGCGAGCCCTCCCACCTGAGGGTGGGCTGGGCCAATGCTAAAGGGTACGCTCCCTACCCTGGAGGAGGAGAGGGGTGGGGAGGCAATGGAGTCGGAGATGACCTCTACTCGTATGGTTTTGATGGACTCCACCTCTGGTCAGGTCAGTAGGAGGAAGAAAGTTCTGTGTTGGTGTGTAATTTAGCTCATATCATACTGTACTAAAGATAAGTGATAACCCTGGGCTACTGCCAGGTAGACTGTACCCTGCAGGGATGATCTCCTTGCCCAGAGTGTGTTTAACTGTGTGCAATTTTGCGTGTTCAGTCCTGTGTGTGTGTTAGAGAGATGTGATCTGTGCCAGCATCATTCACTGGGTCGTGTTTCACATAACGTGTGCGTGTGTGTGTGTGTGTGTGTGTCCCTAAACAGGCCGTATCCCGCGGGCGGTTGCATCCATGAACCAGCACATCCTGACCTCAGAAGATGTGGTGAGCTGTTGTTTGGATCTTGGAGCTCCCAGCATCTCTTTCAGGATAAACGGACAGCCCGTTCAGGGCATGTTCGAAAATTTCAACACAGACGGGCTGTTCTTCCCCGTCGTCAGCTTCTCTGCGGGGGTCAAGTGAGTGTTTTGTTTGTTTGTTTTTCCCTTGTGTTGTCTGAGGCAAGCTGACTCCCTGAAATCCCTCTATGATGAATGAGCTACACACAGAAGCACAGGCAGATGAGACGGACAAGCCAAAATAAATTATAGATAATATATATGCCGCACACCTACACTCACAAAAACACTACCCTGCATGAAATCCATCTAATCCACCCACTTACTCTGGTCCGAATTCATTAATCCTCAAGGGCTTGAGATTGGACCCAGGTAATGCCGGGCCTCATATTCTGCTCTGTTGCCATGGTGACCACAGATAGTCTGATTGACAACACTTTAAAAGGAAATTTCAAGCTCCAGCAGTTTCCCCATGATCGACTCTGACTCTGTAGAGCTAAAGCAGCATTTTGCATTAACAGCTTTCACTCTTTGAAGCTAGGAGACACTTGACACCAAGAGACTTGTCTCATTTGATTTGGTCACTCATAACCTATTTGAATATTGAAATCCTTATTGGCTGATGAAAAATGAATTCTCAGAAAGTAATAACATACCTGACGGTCAGTGGAAAGGGACTCGAGTCGCATGTGATTCAGCAAATTTAGTTTTGTGAAGAATCGGTTTGGAGTCCACAATTTTTAAGTGTTAAAGCAACATGTCGTTGCCTTTTCAAAGGTGCCAGGATGTCCTGAGTTAATTTATCTTCTGTTCCTGTTTGGACTTTGTTTCATCAGCCAACAAGACTACCGCCATGCTAGCAGCTCTGTGAGGCTGTACTTGAGCTAAATGCTACGTTAAGCAGGTATAATGTTTCAACGATCACCATCCTAGTTCACCATGTTTGGTTATAAACATGTAAAACATTTTTGACTTGATGATGGCGCTAGATGAAAAGTCAGGAAATGACCAAAGTTAATTACAATATATCCTGAGGGGACATGAACGTCTGTATCAGATTTCATAGCAATCGATCCAGCAGTGTTTGAGTCATTTCAATTTGAGTTAACGTTCAGTCTTTCATAGGGAAAGTGCCGCCTAATACCCACTTTTGTGTGGGTTATGACATCTTCAAGCTTGTACTTGAAACTGACACACTGAACGGGGTGAGCATCTCCACGGATTTAAACGTGCCAGAAAATGACAGGCACACATCTTAACTCCTCAATAATTGAGGGCTGCAGTCAGAATGGGCTCGGTTGCGTCACCACTACTACTCGTGAAGCTATTTTGGGCAGCCTCAGGAGAGTCTCTTCACCGTGATGGCCTGTGACGTTTTTCTGTCTCAGAGCTAAACTTGTCCCTGTTAGAGCAGAGGCTGGAACTGATTTGAAGACAAACCTTTACATTTAGCTGCATGGTAGGTTTACTCTTCACTGGCTGCTTCTTTCATTAAAACTGTCTGATTTATAACTTATTATTAGATATATATAATCCCCCCCCATTAATTAACTTTCTCCTACACTTTTGAGTGTGTAGAATAATAGATTGATGAACATTTTTATCTTGTTAGGGTGCGTTTCCTGTTGGGTGGCCGACATGGCGACTTTAAGTTCCTGCCTCCGTCAAGTTACGCTCCATGTTACGAAGCTCTTCTGCCGAAAGAGAAGATGAAGGTGGAGCCTGTGAAAGAGTACAAGAGGGACGCGGAAGGAGTCCGAGATCTGCTGGGCACAGCGCAGTTCATGTCGCAGGCCTCCTTCATCCCCACGCCTGTGGAAACTAGCCAGGTAAACTAACAGGAGGCGGGTAGCGAAACATGTCGATAGCTTCCTCACTGTTGCACTTTTTAACTCAGATTCATACTTTGCCTATTTCCTCAGATTGTTATGCCGCCTCATTTAGATAAGGTCCGAGACAAGCTGGCTGAGAACATCCACGAACTGTGGGGGATGAATAAAATTGAGCTGGGCTGGTCGTATGGAAAGGTAAGGAATATGCAATGTTTTCCTTTTCTTAGACAGTATAATACTCTTGCAAGAAAATCATCACTCTGGAGCGAAAGATAAAAAGCCTAGCCCATACATTTTGGCAGGTTTGTGGAGAAATAAACATCACAATTACACATTTTTCTTAACACATTTGAGTTAAAGGGCAGCTTTAAATGCATTAGTTGTTGGTAGTATCAGAATTGAATCATCAAAAGCCTGTACGTCATCTTGCTTTCTCTTTTATAATTTGCTGTTCACACCAAAAAGAGGGTAAGTGGAAAGAAAACTCTCATTTTCAATGTGTGACGCTTTTCATGCCATTCATTTAGATGCTTCATTCCAGTTTGTTTGTAGGTAGCGGAGTCATTGTGTCTGTGTTTTAGTAGAAGTCATGAATTACAAAGTGTTGTTTCACCAAAGGGCAGAACAGGGTGTTTTGGCAATATCTGTGCAGCAATAAACCAAGAGGAAATCCTGTATTTTATTGACTGCATTTAGTTTTTCCTCTTTTAAAAGAAGTTGAATTGATTCTCTGAAGACATAATCCGTCATCCAAATGTAACTTTCATGATGCGGTTATAGTTTGAAATTTTGGGAAAATGGCGTTTTTGTTTTCTTGCTGGGAGTTATATAAGAAGATCAATACCACTCTCTTAGCTTATCTTAGCTTACATAAAGACTCGATGCAGGGAGAAACAGCTCGCCTGGCTCTGTTCAAAGTTAAATAACACAACCAGACTCCAGACTTTGAGTACAGATTAAACAAACAAGATCAATGTGTTAATTAGTGAGATTTAGAGACAATTTTTGGAGAGGAATTTTTTTTGAGAGAGATAGCGAGAGAGAGCTGTTTCCCCTCTGCTTTTAGTTTTTATACTAAGATTCTGGTACTCTTGACAAGACAGTGTATAAGTGTATTTCCCAAAATAGTCAATTATTCCTTCAAAAATGGTTAATATCCTGAGTATTAGTAAACACAGATGTAAGACGCCTACTGTATATTTCCAATATGATCAGTTGAAAAACAGTCCAAACTGTTATTTGGCATTATAACACCAGATTATTTCATTATTTATGTCATTATACCTGCAATTTATATGGTCATTGTTTGTCCTTTTTGTCTTGATCGATGACTTTCTTGGTTTATTGTTGCATTAGCTAAAGGATAATGCCAAATTGACCTTTTTTTGCCCTTAAAGGAACAGATGACGACACAAACAACTATGTGGAATACAGCTCTTGTGTCTATAATACAAATGTACTGTATATCAGAATCCTCCCTATATTACTAATAACACCAGCTTTTATTCGGGACTTCATCCTCCGGCACCTCAACAAAATCTTTAATTTAGCATCTTACTGTGGAGAAGTTTTTCTTACTTTAAAGGAAAAATTCCCCACCTTTTTATGTGGATGTCCAATCGGTGCTGATGGTAAATGTAGTCAATTGAAGCAATAAATTCCTCAGCGCGTGCTATGTTGACAGAGAAGGTTCTCCTGCTCGCGGAGCGGTACTCCGGTGCTACATGCAGCAGAATGCATTGCACGCAAGCTACTGATGCCCAGCCGAAACAGAGTTGCGTCTTTAATTATGCAAGAAATAAAAATTTAAAACGAGCCTGAACCAAGACGCCAATAACTCTTTTTCACTTTGTCAACGACGCTGCATTACAGTTTCAAACATGGTCATCTGCCCAGTTGTGTTATATTATGTTCGCATTTTTCCATTGGAAACGGAACTAGTTTGCAATACAAACAAAGAGAACAACAAAGTTCTGCTATTGACACATTTTGCAGCTGCGAACTCGGCTTTCTCAGTCAATATAGCACGCGCTGAGGAATTTATGGCTTCAATCGACTACATTTACCTTCAACACTGATTGGACATCCGCATAAAAGGTGGCAAATTTGTCTTTTAAGATCAGGGGCTCAAATGTGTCATAGTGAGATACAACCATGGTGCGCACAGTATTACATGTACAGTGATTTTGGATGTGGTTACACTGCAGCTCATTCTGTGCTCTGTAGTTGTCATTCGTTGAGATCCATTACAGCAGCATTCACAGTAGACGTCCTACAGTACAGCAGAGCGAATAAGCAAAGTGTGGTTTGTTACTTCGCTCGGTTGTATAGAAATATATATATTTATTTTATTTGCTGTTATGTTCCACAAATGTAATTCTGTGAAAGGAAGAACTGCCAGAGAACAGATTTCCCGCAGAGTTCTTGTACTATTCACAAAAGAGCTGGCTGGTGTTCATTGGACCCACACGCACAGCTGCATATCTGTACGCAGCCCTGCATGTTTTCTTGGTAAACATCCGCCATTGCTATGCCGCCTCCGCTGAGCAGCATTGCCAAAGGGATTATTTGGTATAAGGTGCAGCCTCGAGAGAGGCAGCGCACCTCTCACTTGGTATTCCAGTCGTACGCCTTTTCTCTCTCCCCCAAGAAAACATGCTCCCTTGTTCCTCTTTCATAACATGTTCACTAGAGTAGACTGTCTTATCACTGCAACCAGTAGCACCCTGTGTTGAAACCACATTCTCCTCCTCTCCTTGTTGGTTCACAATGACAGTGACTTACAAGGCTGTGCATTTCATATGCATATATTTAATAAACTTTCCTACATGATGTACATACAACTATAGTTCATGTGGACCAAAGTTGCGGGCAACAAAGGGAAGTTGAAATGTGATTTCTGTGACTGTTCTTTTTTCTCACAGATAAGGGATGATAATAAGCGGCAGCACCCGTGCCTGGTGGATTTCTCCAAGCTGCCAGAAACTGAAAAGAACTACAATCTGCAGATGTCAACAGAAACCCTAAAGTATGTTGAGCATTATGGATCGATTTCCTCCACGCTTCTTTTGTTTTTGAAGAGAAGAACAAAGGGTATGGGAAGGAGTCAAAGAGAGGAACAGACTTATTCATTACAAACCAAAAAAATGACGAGATTAGATTTTTTTTTTTTTAGGTCGTTTTACACAGTTTTCATGAGCATTAAGTAGGAGAATCACATAGATGACATCGCCTGCAGTCTAAATGATGGAGGACTCATAATTATGTCCATCGACAGTAAAATAATCTCAAACTATTTTGATAATTGATTAATTCATGCGCAAATGGCCAGAAAATTCAGTTACAAATATGTAGATTTCCTGTTCTCCTGTTTATATCATATTAAACTGAAGATCTTTGTGATTTTGACTGATAAAACAAGACATTTAAAGACATCCCCTAGGAGATTTTTCATTATTTTCTGACATTTTACAGACCAACTGATTAATCGATTTAAACTAGAAGAATAATGGGTGGATAAATGAACGCAGCCCTAGTATCTGTAAAACAACAATAAATGCACGTACACCTGTGATCAGATATGACCCTCCCATGTGAGTTCGGACATTTCCATTTCCAGTGTCGCTCAACCAAACCAAAAGTCTTTCTGGTCATTTTCCACTCGTCCGTGCTCTTGGTTCTGCTCATAAAGGTCCCAGTTCGACTTATTACAAGTGCTTTACATAAATGCTCTTCAAATGATACAGGCGAATGTGGAGGTTTGCTGTGATTAATTTTGATCTGGGGCACAGGCAGACACATCTGGGTGACACTGATAGGTTCCTGACTGACATCAAACTCATTTTTACTGTCACTTTGTCCTCTCGCAAGGTGTGAAGAAAATTTGTCAAAAGCACTTCACACCCAGTGCATTCCTCTGGGTATTCCCTGGCCCTTTTTTCTCCTGACAGATTAAGACACGCACAATTTAACCCATCACTGCTCCATTTGAACACTCCCAAGCCCTCAATCGCCACTTTTGGATCCACACGCACTGTCAAATCAGAAGTAATATCAATCAAGGTGAGGAGTAAACAGTCTGCAGCTTCATTCCTTCTCTTACTTTCTGCTGTTTTTTCCCCACAGGACCCTGCTGGCATTGGGCTGTCGTGTAGTTCAGGTTAATCCAAATGCTGAGGGCTCCCTCAAAAAGATAAAACTCCCTAAGAAGTAAGTGTGCATGCTAATGTTTACTGTGTAAAGTCCATCAGAACAACACATTTCTTATTTAATTATAGCTTGTGTCTGCAGTAATCTGATTGCGCCAATAATTAATCAGAGACAGTAAGTAAGAAAAGTGGTTTCTATTTTAATCATCAATGGGGATAATACTGTAGGCGTTTCTACAGTAAGAGCAGAGATGAAATGGTTCATTAAAAGGTGTATAAGCTCGGAAAAAAATTATATATAGTGTTAGTAAATTGTATGTACTGCCATGAAGATGTATATCAGGCTATACATGTGGGTAAACTAGTCCTGGTGGATTTACCCTTTATTTCTTCCATAGCTTTTTTTATTGTCTTTCTTCCTCCAGCTACATGATGTCCAATGGTTACAAGCCGTCTCCTCTGGACCTGTCTGACATAAAACTGACTCCAGGTCAGGAGCTGCTGGTCGACAAACTGGCAGAGAATGCACACAATGTGTGGGCCAAGGACCGCATCAAACAGGGATGGACCTACGGCATTCAGCAGGTACACTGCACATCGGTGGGGAAATGAACTCTTGCTTATTAAAATTTGAGCTTTACTTTTATATTCAATTAAAGTCAACACAACTATTTTTCCTTATTGTGTAAAGAAAAGTGTTTTTCTTCTGTGTCTAGCTGTGTTCAGTTTCTCCTTCATGGTTCATTAATTCACCTCCCATACAGACTCTACCGTGTGCATGTCAGATGGTTTATTTAGTCTGACATTTCCTAGCTATATGTCATTATTCAATGCATAGTAAGATGTTCTGCAGTAAAGGGCAACAAGTTCCAGAGATACTGTACAGAACACACTCGATGCAGAATGTCTTTTGCAAGTGGAAAAACTGAAAAAAAAAAAAAAAACGACTGATCTTTGGTGTATTTTGGTACCGCTGCCATGAAATTGGATATAACGCACTCTCTTGAAATAATTTATTTTCCACTGCCGTTTTCTCCCATTATGTAATTTAGAATGTGTCATACATGAGGAAAATATTCATTTTAATGCAGTATGAAATTAATGTTGTTTCTGTGGTCATAGGGTGGTTGCTTTATAGGGAAAAAAAAAAAAAAAGTGCTGTAGTCTGTGTAGTGCGTTTGCTTCTCATTTAATTTAAAGCATTTATTTATAGCATGTATTGAGAAATTATTTGATGCATCGTGCAAAAAATATTACCAAGTGTAATCATTCTTCACACATTAAAGTGAATGAAGGCTCATTCATTTTGTATTATTTTGCTAAAAGTGTGGAATAAGAGGCTTTTTGTATGAACGCTGGCTCCTTAACGCAGATAAGAGTCTGCATAGAGAGGAGTAAAGAGTTCTGAAATCACATATTGATTCAGAGTAAGCAGCAGATGTATCATTTAGTTGACACCTGATGTTAGTGTAAACTGGCCATTTTTCCATTTGTCCCTGCTCTGCTATTTGAAACATTATAAGCAGCTAAGGTTGCAACTACGTGTTAGTTCACACAATCACAAACTTTAGCATCTATCTTGAAATCAGATGTTTGGTCACATTTTCTGAGCAGTTTGTAGATCGAGGTTCATAGTTGATGTCATGAGACTGGGTAACTGACCAGTGCTATGGGAAAGTGCCACACGTTTTTCAGTTAAGCCCTTTAGTGATATTGACCAAACAAACGGCCTTCGATCTGCATAACCAGCAAAAATTTCAAAGTAAGCTCTGCAAATCGGCTTAAGTGTTATTAATATGATATTTCCGTGGTTGCGCCTCGGCTCCCAGGGGGAAAACTGCCATGGGAAATGACACAGGAAAGATAGAGGAAGTGATGGACAGCAGTAGTGCAGTAACAATAAATGGACAATTAACTTCTCAATTACTGGGATTGACAGCACAGCTGTGACAAACATAGCAGTTGAGCTGGCCTAGAGTACACTTGGTGAGATAACCAGGTATTGTAGGGAATGTTCCTCTTACAAATGGGTGCATGGGATCTTTTCTGACTGCCTCTCTTCTCTGCAGGATCTGAAGAGTAAGCGCAACCCTCGCCTGGTTCCCTACGTTCTGCTGGATGAGCGCACCAAGAAGTCGAACAGGGACAGCCTGCGGGAGGCTATCCGCACTCTGATTGGCTACGGATACAACATCGAGCCCTCGGACCAGGAAGGCGGTGAGTTCGACTCGGGGACGTATGCCTATCTAAAAGCACAGGCGTTCAAACAGTAGATGATAAAGTGCTTGTTGCAAAGAATGGGGGACAATGTTACGTCCTGACAAGTGTGACTGAATTTTCCAGTCCCGATAAAGGAATTAACGGTGAAAGAGAATAAGGGTGTGACATGATTGGTTTTAATCTCACCCAATGTTGGACTGTTGCCATTAATAGTTCCGTTATTTATGTGTTGGGGGGGGGATTTTGCTGCAATGTGTGACTCAGTGGATGTCCCTTCCACGCTGCAGGACAAGCGGTCGAGCGGCTCAGCATCGACAAGGTCCGCTTCTTCAGAGTGGAGCGGACGTACGCGGTGAGGACAGGGAAGTGGTACTTTGAGTTCGAGGCTGTGACGGGAGGAGACATGAGAGTGGGCTGGGCCAGACCTGGATGTAAGCCAGATGTGGAGCTTGGCACGGATGAGCTCGCGTTCGTCTTTGATGGATACAGGGTAAGCTGTCAGCCAACTAAATCAATCACTTAATAATCATTTGAAAATAGTGAAAAATGCCCATCCTAGTTTCTCAAAGTCCAAGGTGATGTATTTCATTGTCTTCTTTTATCAGTCCAAAACCCAAATTAATTCAGTTCAATAGGATATAAAACAGAGAACCACAGGAAATCACCATATTTTAGAGGCAGAAATAAAGGCATTTGCTGCAATATTTGCAAAAAATATTGCTTAAACTATCATTGATTATCCAAATAGTTGCCGATTACTTTTTACTTATTGTTGCAGCTCTACTTGTAATATTGTAGAATCCAGTGTTTGTTTCTTTGTACTGTTGTACTGATACATACATTACATTTACATACAAATACATGATTTGATACTTGAAGTTCTCGAAACAGATGATAGTAAAAATATCTTACGCAATTAAAAAGAAAAACTAATTTCAGGGCTTCATTGAAAATATACTACTTGAGCTGGACGTTTCTCGTAATAAATCTGCTATAATGTGCTCCCTTTTTTACGTTTGTAAATGTACTGTACATAGGGTCACTGCCTGAACATGGGCAGCCGTTTGTTCGGGCGGTGCTGGCATGCTGGGGACATCGTGGGCTGTATGATCAACATGGAGGACAAGTCCATGATCTTCACCCTCAACGGAGAAATCCTCATCACCAGCAAGGGCTCTGAACTCTGCTTCACTGACTTTGAAACTGAGGATGGTGAGAAAGTTTACGTGTGGCTATGATGTGTGTTGTAACAGAGCCAGTTATAGAAGGTCAGGGAGAGTCACGCTGATGAGATGAATGTGGAGAGTTGTTGGCCACTCATCTTTTAATAAAGCCTTCACATGCAGAGTAAGGAGCATTAACCTAGAATGACCATGCTGGGGATATAAGTGAAAAATAAGTGGCTCCCTGTAACAAAATCACCCTTATTTAATGTGACACTTGTAAATTGCCTTTTTGCAAAAGCTGGATTGATTTTCCCTCCCCTCGTGCTGTGGGTGTTCTTAGAGGCTATTTATTCTCTCCTCTTCCTTGTCCCACCTTTACTTCTTCTGGCTCTCCTTCAGGGTTTATTCCAGTGTGCAGTCTCGGCCTGGCTCAGATGGGCCGTATGAATTTGGGGAAAGACGCCAGCACCTTCAGGTACTACACCATGTGCGGCCTTCAGGAGGGATTCGAACCCTTTGCTGTCAACATGAACCGAGAGGTCACCATGTGGTTCAGCAAGCGTCTGCCTACTTTTGTCAACGTGCCGAAGGACCACAACCACATCGCAGTAAGAACGACCACAACATTTGTTGTATGATGAATGCAAAGGCCGTCTTCCTGTTTGCAGGTTTTATTAGATTTTTATTATTATTATTGCATCGAAAAGGCATGTGTCGTATTCAGAGAATACCTTTCACAAACAGCCGAGCGGGCGACTACAATAACAAAAGAAAAAGGAAATTACAAAAATAAATAATAAGGAAATAAAAAACACACGCGGTCAATCAGGAATCGAGGAATCAGGCTAGAAAGATATTCAGAAAGATATAGGTTTTTGTTGACTTTTACATCATTTTACATATTTGTATAGTGTTATCTCGTTAATATGTGAAGCAAATATAGGAATAGTTTTTAAAACAACGTGCATGAAATATTTTGCCAAAATAATTTCATTATTAATCCCAAACTCTGTTTTCTTGTCCTCCAGTTGGAGACCAAACTTTATGTTTTCAAATGTTTGCACCGGAATACTGTGAGAGTTCTAACTGTTTGCAGGTGACCAGGATTGACGGCACCATCGACAGCCCGCCGTGTCTCAAAGTCACCCACAAGACATTTGGCACGCAGAACAGCAACGCAGATATGGTGTTTTGTCGCCTCAGCATGCCTGTAGAGTTCCACTCCATCTTCAAATCCAGTCCTGTTGTAGACATGAACGGAATCCACGAGGACGACACCCTTAAAGTCAAACACAGGTACTCAAAAGAAATCATGAATTTACGCCATACTGCAAGCAACCGATTCTAAAGCATCGTACCTACCGTGGTTATTTGCTGATCCACTTTCAAGATTGACAATAAAGTTGACTATTCAAGTTCAGTGTCAGTTAGTATGCAAATGTTTGAAGTAATGAAGATGCGGTTAAAGATGTTTGGTTTAGCAGATATCTTATAATTATTTTTTTAACTATTAAATTAATCGGCAACTACTTTGATAATCAATTGAGTTTAAGTCTTTTTTTTAAGAAAGAAAAAAATCTATATTCTCTTTGAATATTTTCTGGTTTAACTGATTAACTGAACATCTTTGAGTCGTGGACAAATAAGTAAATAATAAATAAGGTGCTTTGGGAAACACTGATCGACATTTCTTACCATTTTCTGACATTTTAAAGACAAAACAACTAATCGATTAATCGGAAAAAATAATCGACAGATTGTCTTCACTTGATCGTTGCTTAGCCAATCAGAACTGAAGACTAAAATATCCATCAGCTGGTTTCTTAAACACCTGTTGAATGTGGTTTCTGACAGATATCCTTTGAGGTCTGTGAGGCACAGTGATGAAAGTCGACGAGTGGACTACAGCAGCATCACGACGGTATTGAATAATTTATTTATTTTTTTGTTGGTAGTATTTGGTTGCGACACCCACACCGTTGGCTGACTCTTGCATGTGTCATTACAGTACTACCACTCGGTTAGGATCTTTGCTGGTCAGGACCCTTCCGGCGTGTGGGTTGGATGGGTTACCCCCGACTACCATTACTATAGCAACAACTTCAACCTCAGTAAAAACCGATCGGTCACTGTAACCCTGGGTGACGAGCGAGGACGAGTTCATGAGAGGTGACAGAGAAAACCTACTTCTTCACTTCTTCACATTGAACTGATTCCTTTTTCCACTCAAACTGTACTGTATGTGAAGATAAGATGAATGACTGATATTTGCGCTCTGATAGTGTGAAGAGGAGTAACTGCTACATCGTGTGGTGTGGGGATGTGACCAACGCTGCTCACGCCTCCAGTCGCAGCAACGTGGACCTGGAGATAGGCTGCCTCATAGACCTGGCCACCGGCCTGGTGACCTTCACTGTCAACGGCAAGGAGATAACCACATCCTACCAGGTAAAAATCCTGCATTCAATTCTTATTTTGGTAAAAGTACAGAAGTATCAGCATCCAAGTACCAAAAAAAATAAAAGTGCTCATTATGCAGAAGGGCTCATATCAGAATAATATATATGATATTATTGGATTATAATTGTTGATGCATTAATGTGTTCACTTTAATGTTGCAGTTGGTAAAGGTGAGGATAATTTTAATGAGTTTTTCACTGCTGGGCAGCCTAAACTATAATAATATATCTAAATATAAATAAATATTACATTTAATATAAATGTATTCTATTTTGTGTTAATAATCTAAATCTGCAAAGTAACTTAAGTTATCAAATAATTGTACTGGAGTGAAAGTACAATATTTGCCTCTGAAATGTAGTGGAGTAGAAGTATAAAGTAGCATAAAATGGGAATACTCAAGTATAATACAAGTAACTGAAAATGGTACTTAAGCACTGGACCTGAGTGAATTAGTTTTATTCCACCTCTTGGTACTAAATACATACATATTGTGTTTATACACGCAAATGCAGCAGAACAGCTTTTAAGATGTTAAATTTATTTTGGGATATTTTCAAACCCTTTCAGTACTTGCATAAATACGTAAGGTTACTTTAAAGCTTCCTTGTGATTTTGCCTGTCCACTCTATTCCCTCCTCATTAATGTGTCCATCCACCTGTATGTCACAATCACTACCTGCCTAACGGTCCATCCACTCCTCTTTCTATCAGTCTTCGGTTTGACCTTGAGATTAACTCGTCTTCTGTCTTTGCATATTTTTCCTAACAGAGCTGTGACGTCTGTATTGTTCACTTTCGTACTTAACTAAATCTTTAAGAACCTTTTTGAAGAGTGTAATCTTCTTATGTTCTCCCTCACTGACACTCTGTGAGGCTTCACTCGGCGCTGAGTCATCCTGCCAGCCGACACTCTGGAACGATCATGCATACACATACTAAGTAGCAGAGTTTCATGACGCATCATTAAGCTGCTTTCTACAAGCCATGCTCTCTTGCTGCTTCTCGAGCGTTTGATGTGCACTTCCTGTTTGGACCTATTATGAACTTGCTGGTCTTTTCTCTGCTCCAGGTGGAACCAAACACCAAGCTTTTCCCCGCTGTGTTTGTGCGACCCACCAGCCCTAACCTCTTCCAATTCGAGCTGTCTAAGATAAAGGTGGAGTCCCCTAATTGTTCCTTACTACAACTTTGTTGTATGATGTCTGCAACACAATAACAATGTACAAAAAAAACAAAATAAAATGCACTTTTGGTCCCGGAAATGCACTTTTTTTTTGCTGCTCACAGTATGCTCCTGTTCATTGTAACCTTTTCTGCGGTACCTTATTCTACCTGTGTTCAGAGATACAGCCCCCGCACAGGGTTATGCAGCTACTAACCCTCCAGCTAGGTCCACTAGGCTAATATTTTAGCATGTTTATGTCTGCACCAAAGATACTGAGAGCTTTACCAACAGGCTGATGTAATTGCGTCAGCTGTTAGGAGAAGAAAATAAGATTGTGTGACTAAGCATTAGACAAGAAAGGTACCACTGACACATTAAACATGACAAATAACTCACGGACAGATGGTGACTGTCTACTTCTTCAGAAAAATGTTTGAGCAGGAAGTAGTGTGTCATTTTTAAACTGTAACAAAAAGTGATGATAACGAATGATCGTACAAAGCCTTTTAACTGCTGGTTTGGCATTGAAAATTTTGAATATTCCTTTAATAACTCCCTCCATGTTTGTTTGCCCTCTCTAGAATGCCATGCCTCTGTCATCCGCCATCTTTAAGAGTGAACATAAGAACCCGGTGCCCCAGTGTCCACCCCGTCTAGATGTCCAGACCATCAACGCCGTGCTGTGGAGCCGCATGCCCAACACCTTCCTCAAGGTGGAAACAGCCCGGGTCAATGAGAGACATGGCTGGGTGGTCCAGTGCGTGGAGCCCCTGCAGATGTTGGCCGTTCATATACCCGAGGAGAACAGGTAAAACCCACCAACGCAGGTTTGATGTAGTTTCATGTAGTCACCAATGTTTTCTTATTTAGGGATTTGTTCTTAGGTAAGAACAGAATCTGAGTGCTGAAATGTTTGTGCAAAATAATTGGTTATTGAATTTTCTTCAATTCTAAAGTTGTGTAATATCATAGGATTTAAATTACAAGAATATTTATAGCATTTGTAATATTTTTTATAATTATTTTCATAATTTTACAAAGCATTATGGTCTTTCAAAAATAAATAAACACTGCACTAACACTTCATTTCCCATCAATGATGTTAGCTTGGAACCATGCCATCCTATAGTTAGTGATTAGTGATTGATTTTGCTATTTATAGGCCTACTGACGCTACTAAACATGACAGCTCGTTTGGCGTTCACTTCCTGCAGAAGTACTTCCACTTCAGAACTACTGAAGTTTGCACACAGCCCTGCAGTGTTATGTCCTTTTTATGGGGATTGGCGGGGCATTTCCCTGCTAATTACGATCAACTGGCAGGAACTTTCAATTTGCAAGCACAATGGGATTCATCCTTATAAAAACACAGGTACGAACAATTCTGCGGTTTAAGAACATGTCATGAATTTGGCGTAAACGTCTCTTTAAAAACCTTTCTCTAGAACAAATTTAAGAAAAAACGTAGAAAGATCTTTATGAATGAGGCCCTATTGTGCAAAAATCCTTGAGGTCTAACAAATGCCTTTCCTTCCTCATAAACAAGTGTTTTATGCTCCCCAGGGAACCTTTTAACAAGCTTTATTTTATTATCATGTGTGGTAAATAACACCTCTCTAAACAGGCTAAATGAGAATCGGGATGTATTTTGCTAATCCTCTCTCGCTTTATTTCAAAGGTGTGTCGACATCATGGAGCTGTCTGAGCAGGAGGACATGAGGAAGTTCCACTACCACACCCTGAAGCTCTACTGTGCCCTCTGCGCACTTGGGAACACCCGTGTGGCCCACGCCCTCTGCAGCCACCTGGACCAATCACAGCTCTTATACACTATCGACAATCAGTACCTGTCAGGCATGTTACGTGAGGGCTTCTACAACGTCCTGATCAGCACCCACCTGGAGACAGCGAAAGAGGCACGACTCATGATGAAAGACGAGTTCATCATCCCCGTCACGGCCGAGACGCGCTCCATCCGCCTCTTCTCCAATGCTTCCAAAAAGCACCTTCCGCCAGGGGTGGGGCTTAGTACCTCGCTCAAACCCCGCCTCAACTTTGCTCCGCCCTGTTTCATCAGCACCAAACGGGAGCAACATCTCTATAGTCCCCAAATCCCCCTGGACGCATTGAAGGAGAAATCCATTTCAATGTTGACAGAGGCCGTTCAGGGTGGCGGCCACCATATACGAGATCCCGTCGGAGGAGGCGTGGAGTACCAGTTTGTGCCAATTTTAAAACTCATCAGCACCTTGCTGACTATGGGTGTACTAGGTAGTGAGGACGTGCACAAGATCTTGCTGCTCATTGACCCTAATGTGTTTAGAGAGACCCGCGATGAGGGGGCCATAGGGGCCACAGACAAAGAAGGACTTACAGGGACGGAGGAGAAGGCGGTGGAAGCTGGAGAAGAGGAGGCCGCCAAAGAGGCCAAACAGCCAATGAAAGGACTGCTGGAGAAGAGGCTGCCTGAGCCCGTCAAACGACAGGTGATATGAGCACATATGACATCATCGTATATGTGTTGAACCTTAATAAACAACACTGAAGGTAAATCACCAAAACATATAAAAATCAGTGAACGTCTTCATCTACAAGTGCAACAAGACTGACGCAGCTGTGCTCTCAATCCCATGCTCAATAACTGCACCACTGTAATAGACATTCAGAAGTCAGTCATGTATGAAATGACTCGTATTGAACAAATGATCTCTTAAATGTCTCTTTAATAAGTGGGATGTTTGTAACGCCTTATGGTTTGTATGCATTCCTAACAGACCTGCTCGTAGCAGCTGCATCTTGGTGCGCGACAGTGATGCAACGGTACTTGTTGTCTGTCTCCTCCCCTTGTCTGTTCCCCAGATGTGTGAGCTGCTTCACTATTTCTGCGACTGCGAGCTGAAGCACCGCATCGAGGCCATCGTGTCTTTCTCCGACAGCTTCGTATCCAAGCTGCAGTACAACCAGAAGTTCCGCTACAACGAGCTGATGCTGGCCCTTAACATGTCTGCTGCAGTTACCGCAAAGAAGACCAAGGAGTTTAGATCGCCCCCTCAAGAACAGGTGAGATGAGGCCATAGTCACTGCATGGCTGCTGGGTAGGAAGTAAAACTGGTTAGAAACACGGCTATAATGACTGTGTGCAAACCAGCTCTGGGTGTAGTTTTAGTGTGTTGTCTAACAAAGTTGGTTCACCAGTTCCCAGTATCTATGCCAGTGGACGCCTTCTGTTGTCATGCCCCTAAACTGTGGAACACACTGAAAACTGAAGACCTATCTTTTAAATCTGGCATTTCACTTTTAATAATATCATAGCCTTAGTCTGAAGCTTTAATCAATATTTTTTACATTATTTGTTATCCCTGGTGTTTATTTTATTTTATTCTATTGACTTTTATTTATCATTTCTTTAACATTTAATTGTTTTCTTGTTATATTTTTTAGTCTGTTATAATAAAATGTTCTTTGTTGTTTTTTTTTACTGTTCCTTTTTTCCATGTGAAGCACTTTGAGCTTCATGTCTCTATAAAAGGTGCTATATAAATAAGTTAAGTTATGTTTAGGCCAAGGGTGCTGCAAGATTTTATAAAAAAAAAAAGATTACTGTAAATTTACCACTTCAAAAACCAAGCGACATTAAATTATTTTTTATGTTATATTTTATATAATATAGAAAGTATATTATGTTGTTATATTCAAAGTCAAACATATCAAAATGGAAAAAAAACAAAAAAAAAAAACAATAAACATTGAAACATGTGTGTGTGTGTTTTTGCTCTTTTAATACTTGAAATTACTTGTTTAAAATAACTATACATTTTAGGCTATTTTCACTTTTTAAGCGAAAGAAATACGTTTATCCTATTAGCATACGTAAAGGCCCTGCACATCCGCACAGGTGTTTTCACTTATCCTGGTTAGACCGCTGCTCAGGTTGAGGGTGGGCAGGTCGGACTCCATGCACCAATAAGAATGATGAAAATAAAAGTGTAACGAGTGAGGAAGATGTCAATCAATCACAGTCTGCACTCTCCCACACACTCCCAAGAAGAGCTCTAACCATCAGCCGTGGTTAACCGCTGATCTATGCCAACAGATGACAGAAGTGAAACAGCATCCACACTGCCTACCCCGCACTGTCATGAAACCCACATCCCATCCACTCTCTTATGTGTAGCAAGATGTAGATTTTAAACTGGAAAAAAAGTATATCGGATATATTTAAAATGTATATATTTAAGATTAAGCCTTAGGTAAGACTGCTAATGTGCGGTAACAACTCTTTTCACCTACTTACGGTACTGTTGTGACATCTTACACCGGCGGTTTCTCAACAATTCACACCTCTGTTTGTGTGACTCTGACCATTCACGTGTCTGCCATATGACCTTATTGTCGCTTATGTGACCTAATGGTGCAAATAAGCCACAGAGGGTAAATGCGAGAAACTATGCATGAATCTTACAGCAAAGCACTCGTGAGTCTATAAGAAACCCTGCAGGCTCACTGCTTCAAATTATGCATGAAACTGGATCATTCGACGGAGCTGTTGCGTTACTTCTGTAATTTTCCACATACAGGGTTCATTTCTCTCCTTACCCTCAGATTCCCTTTCTAGTTTTGTAAAAATTGCCTCTCTTTGGCCTCCAGAGTGAACGAGAGCTGGTCCTCCATCCAAATGTTGCAAGTACTCTCTTTTGTGTGCGTTGAACAAAAAGCCTTGAGGGGCGAATTCATCCTTCTTCTCTGTGGTGTCATTGCTGCAGTGAGCGCGAGCACACACGCATACAGTTTCCCCTTTAGGGTCACAGCTGGACATGGAGTTCAGCGCTTCACAGCTACTTTAATGACTTGTCATAGTGTCCTTTGGTCTCTGAGTGCCGAGGGAGAATTAGCCACTTAAGCTGTGAATCCTATAAAGAGATCCCATCATGTTCAGATTGCTTTTAAAACTACAGAACCAGATTTTTTGCTTTTATGTTTCAATACTTTAGATCAACATGCTGCTGACCTTCAGCATGGGCGAGGACTGTCCGTGTCCAACAGGCATCCAGGAGGAACTGTATGATTTTCACAACCAGCTGCAGCTCCACTGTGGTGAGATGCAGATCTTGCAAAACAAACTTTTATGAGCTGCTTTATTGATTATCTTTTTCAGGAAACATGCATTTCCTCATACAGTTATCTTCTATTGCTTCCATTGACTGTAGCATTTATTACATATATTTTACAAAAGGCAGCATGAACTAGTAGCGTGGATGGAAAATGAAAAATTGGAAAAAGCTCAAAAGGAAAATATAGAAAACATATAGAGTTGTTGTTCAATCTATTGCTTGAGCTGCCATTGTGTCAACAACATTAGCTGAATTGTTCCTGTACTATTTCTCAGAAATGCTATCTTTTCCCCTCTCTGCATCTCTCTCCTGGCACAGGATTTATAGTTCATTGCCTCTCTCATTGCTCTGACATCTTGATGTTTTGATAAATAATTGAATTGCCCAACCTCCGTGGTACTAATGGCAGTTTCAGCCATGCCACATAGCCCCGACCTGCCACGGCCTCCTCCACACACAATAATAAATATCGACATGAAATTGCTAAGAAATAGGAGATACCGCACACCCAATACTAGGCGTCATACACATGACATGTCTGCTAACCCAACAGGAAGAGCAGATATATTTCTGTTATGTGCTTTGCTCTCCATGTATCATGTATTTTTGTTTGTGTTGTGCAGGAATCCCTATGGAGGAAGACGAATACGAGCAAGATACTTCGATCAAAGGTCGCCTGCTGATGCTGGTGAACAAGATCAAAGGGCAGTCTCACAAAGCAGAGGAGCCCACAGAGAAGGAGCAAGCGGCACCATGTGAGGAAGTCATTGTTTTTATTACTTTTAATATTAGCGATGCTGTAGTGCCTGCTGCATCAGTGTACCCGGGTCTGGCTGATAAAACACTTCTCTTATTGGCTGGAGTATGTGGATGAAAGTGTTTTTTCATGCACACATTGGCTCGCATTTAATTGCTGATCCCAATTCACATTCAAGAAAGCGTTGATCCAATCGGAGCCTTGTAACCATAGCAACATAATGAAACAGTGGCAAGATCAGTAAGCATTTAAAGGGATAGTTCGGGTTGTTGAAGCGGGGCTGTATGAGGTACTAAAAAATACTGTTTTCGTCAATGGAGTCTGGTGGTTTTGAAGCATATACAGTATAGCAGCTTCAGTTCCCCAGTCAGAAAGGGCTGTTTGACGGCAAGGTCAAGCTGTGATTTCTTTTTAAATACAGTGTAGACCTTAAATGATATTCATTTTTTCAGGTGGGCCTTTCTTTTAGGTGGCTAAAATACGTTTTACTGCTGCCCCCGTCCACAGCAATACAATGCTCAGCTTCCGTGCCGTAACTCCTGTCTGTTTCTCCAAACTAGGGCATCGACTGTAGGTAACACACTGACTATGGATGAGTCCCTCACACGTCAAAACATCAAAACTATCTCTTTTAATGCTTTTGAAAATATTTCCTTTCCAAGTCGAAATGGCCAAAAGAATAGAGTGTCCTTGACATTGAACATGTTCTGTTTCTATACTGCTTGTGCAACATTTGTTACTTTCCTGTAAAAGCACAAGCTCTCACACACACGCTAACTATTTACTCCACTCCACTCTGCTTGTTTATGGTCTCTCTCACTTCTTTTTGTACATGCTCTCTGTCTGTTTTCCTCGCTTAGAGGGAGGCGTAGAATTAAAAGCAGGAGCTCTGTATTGCAGCTCTAGCACCCTCAGTCTTGCCTCTATTTGTCTGCGAGTGTCATGTGGACTGAGTCACCGGGTGGCAGTCATTTCCATTTCAATTTCTTTTCAATTTCATTATGGTAATATGAAGCCCGGGTGGAGAAGAGGCTACAGAGCGAAGAGCGTCTTCCGTCAGCCGCTCCGGGAGACGAGAGAGGAGCCATGAGAGGAAAAAAAAACGTTGGCGATAAAACCAAATCCTTCACCTGATTAAACCCATAGACACATACGTACAAATACACAATCGTGAGCACACACGGGAACAAAAACCATTTCAATCACAGCACTCAATAACCGGTCTGCCACAACAGAATAAATGCAGAACAAGTTGTATCCAATTTTCTATCTCAAGTACCAAGTGTCTAAGGGGCCACCAATCAAGTGGTTGATTGCAAATTATTATGTAACCGGTTGAAAACACATTCTACTTTGTTCCGTTGACCAACAATATAGACCGCAATGTGTTATTTGAAACTGCTTCTCACTGTTTGAGTTTAATTTATCAGCGTGTGCCTCCATTTATAGCAGCAATTCTTCTCTTATATATGACCTTTCTCAATCATTTCTGGCAATAAAACTCAGACATGTGTGTCTGATTTTCATTGCCTAGATAGAGTAAACAATATGAAACAGGGTATTTTGTCACTTCTGAAGACCCCTCTGAGAATCTGGCCTTCGCCATTCCATCCCTGTCTATTCTTGAAAGTGATGCCGGCCACAAGGAGTGGCCAAGTTGCGTTTGGGATGAAATAGCTATGTGATGCTGAAAGGCAATCTCTCCCCTGGGATTTGGTGTGACCCTGACGTGGAGCATATAAGACCCCCACGCTGATCTCCAAGGAGCGAGGCTGGATGAAAATAGAGGAGTGTGTATTTTTCCTTAAAAGAGTGCTTTGGGTGGTGGTGGTCTCTGCAGGCTGCTGTGTGCGGGCTGATTGATAAGAAGACTGGTTTGTGGTGACAGCTGCGGTTCAGGAGCATCACATCTACTTCTGTAACAGCTGGAGGCGTCGGAAAGAGAAGGAAGGGAGTGGAATAATTTAGAGCGGGCAAATTCTGTTATCTGCTAAAATTATTTCTTCTTTGTAACATTTTGCGATTATATGTTGAGTACTAAGTGGTGAAGCTTAATGTGTTTGTCCTTTGTCCTTTCAGTGGCTTTAGTAGATTAAGACATAGTGGATTAAGACCGTGTCTGGTTTTTTGATTCATATTCAACAAGAGCTCCCAAAAACAAGATGTACAACAAGACTAAGAGTCTACAGCCAAAGGGGAGCTTATCTATGTTCCCAGGGTCCTATGTTGCACAGCTTAATGTCCTCTTAATATGACATTAACAAGCGCTTTCAAAGAGGTTTTATGTTCTCGATGTACATTTCCCTGGGTCAATATGTTGAAATCACCCACCTAGATAGACATTACTAATCTCTTACAATGTTAGTATCATCAACATAGAACACGGGGAACTTAGGGTTGAGCTGTTCTGAGAGGCTGTACACAGAGATTAATGCTAACGTGAGTATGCTAACATGCTCAGGATTACAAAGCGGTAATGTTTGCAATCTTCGTTTAACATGTTACCATGCTAACAAATGCTTATTAGCTCTTACCACGGGGTACAGTTTATCAGAATCAGAATCAGAAATCCTTTATTAGTCCCACAGCGGGGAAATTTACATGGTTACAGCAGAAAGGTAAAAAAGGATACAATAAAAACACACGTGAACACTACAATTAAGTGGATGGTTAAGTAAGTAAGTATGATGGGAAGGTCATTTGTTTTGCAGGGATATTTGGTCATAAACCACTGGGTATTTTATTTGTAGGTACAGTGTGTGAGAAGTGTAGGTGACGTGTGTATATTTTGAAAATAAAACCTCATATAAGAAGAGGGTTTTCCAGGAGGCAGGAGAAGGGCCAGAGTGAAGATGACATGATATATTCTGTACTGCTCCAGCTATAATTTCTCCTCCTTGCACAGTGAGACCCTGAAGACACAAAAGGCGCCGTCGTCTTCGCCATTATTTCATAGGGATTTCATAGGGAGCGCAGTGGTCGTTTTACTCCTCTGATGAATGGCTTATCCACCAGAAGCATTTAATGCTCAGACGTGATGACTTGCCTCGAAGAAATGTGTGTTGTGAGAGCATAGGGATTGTGTGTGAACTCTCGCACCATAAAAAAAAAAACAAAAAAAAAAAAAACGGTGTCTTCCATCAATGTAACACAAGTCAGACTTGTTAGTTGGGGTTTAGTGAGGTCAAAGTGCTGGAGGGGTACATTCAAGAGCAAAACCGACCGAGACGCAATGAGCGAGCGTGTCTGACGGTGTGACAGAATGAGAGTGAGGTGTTGTGAAGCATCTTGGCTGAGTGGAAGAAATGTCGCTTCTCATTTTAGAGCAAACCGGCCCTTTCTGTGACACCCACCCAACACTCGGCGTCAGGATCGTTCACCGCTGACTGTGACATTGTGCTGGCTCCCCACCTGTCATGCAAAACACACAACCGCACACTTGCAGTGATTGACAGCCTTGTGTCAAATAGTCTTTGGAAAACCAACAGAACCAATCAACCGCACAGACACGGCGGTCTTAAAAACACAATCATCTAATTGCAAATACGGAAATCAATTGTGCATACATGGCTCCATATTTTATGGTTCTGAGTTGCTTAATTGATGTCTTTCTCTCCTTTAAGAAGAGACTCACAAATATGTGTGCACACCCTCGCCCACACACCCTATTGATCCAGATTCAATGAAGCCTTAAGGGTAACCTACATATGAGCTGTCCAAGCAAACGTCTCAGTTTAGCCACAGAAGGACAATATTGTACTATACAGAACTATTAATACCACGTCCACTTCCCCGCCTCTTATTCGTTGCATAACGGGGCTGCCTTCCTCTCCGCTCAGCTGGAAGTGTGCCTTTTCATGAATGAGCTCGCAAACACAGCTGATTACCTCTCCTTTAGAAGCTGGGGGCTTGTAGGGGTGGCTGATACACGCGTGCAGTCCTATTAGCTCGACTCAAGCCACGCAAGAGACTTTGAAGGAGTTGCCTGTCTATTTTTGTTCTGTGCTCAAGGTCTTATTTGCATCACAGAGCCAGTTTAGGAATGCAGCCTTTGAATTGTGTCTTTAGTGCTCAAGCAGAGGGAGCACCCAGTCAAGTGAAGGCCCTTTTAACATTAGTCTATAACAGCTTTGTGTGTGCGTCTGTGTGCCTGTGTGTTAACGTCTGTGTGTTTTAGGCAGAAGTACCTTGGCGTGACCTCGGTTAATGGAAGGAAGTTCACAGTATATTTTCCTTTTTAAAGCCAATGATGAGCAGTAAGGATTACGAGACAATGCAGCGAGCACTTCTCTGCTATTTTAAAGGCAAATCTCATTTTACTGTTGAAAATGAGCCTGTATTGTGTTGACAAATATTCCCCTTTATAATTAGTAAATCTCCAGTCATCCACACCACACGTTGTCTTAGCATAGTGTAGAAAGATACTGTAATATGATTTTAACTATGCAACATTTAAGCTGCACTAATCCGTATTTTCGTCTTAACAGTTGATCAAATGACAAATGAATGAGCTCATTTGTATTGATGAACCCACAGAGAATTACTATCCAGCTCCGCAGATCCCCTCGGCTCTACTGAGCAATTTAGCGTCCGTCAGCTCATTGTGTTGGTTTAAGGGATGCTCGTTATATATCGGCGCCAATAATGAGAAATTCATATCATTATGTATTATTCAAATAATGAAACTATAGCCGATAAATGATATTATGAAACCAAGCCAAATGGCTTTCATTGACTTAACAAGTGCAGAATCTACATGCTGAATTTTTAACCTGTTTGCTAACCCAATGACAACAACGAT
Source organism: Bovichtus diacanthus (assembly GCA_943590825.1). Classification (NCBI taxonomy): domain Eukaryota; kingdom Metazoa; phylum Chordata; class Actinopteri; order Perciformes; family Bovichtidae; genus Bovichtus; species Bovichtus diacanthus. The sequence continues at coordinate 3,631,259 of CALSBV010012130.1, forward strand.
TTTATATCGTCTTTAAATGTCATTATTGTGTTTGCAGCTTGTTCTGCTGCCACCGAAACAAATGTTGCTGCTTTTCACTATGTTGAATAATGCTATTTTCGAAGAAGTGAAGTGACTGGTCCCTTGACAAGAGTCATCTCCATAATATAAATCTTTTTTAAGGGGTAACTGTTATGACATAATATAATGTTAAAGGGCAATTCCACTGGTTTTACATGCCATGAGTTGCATATGAAGTGCAAGATTCAGTGTCTTTGGACCAATAATCAGGACATCTCAACCTCTTCTTGACCCTTCTTTTCTTTTAAATCTGTCTCTTGCAAGTCCACCAATTTAGTGAAGTTTGAAGTTTGTTCTCAGCAAATACGCTTATTGTCATGGAACCAATTCCTTTTTACAAACGTCAATCTTTACCCAACTTTCTTTGCAGCCAATCTGAAGGAGCTGATCTCTCAGACGATGGTGAGCTGGGCCCAGGAGTGTCACATCCTGGACTCCGAGCTGGTCCGCAAGATGTTCAGCCTGCTGAGGAGGCAGTACGACAGCATCGGGGAGCTGCTCCGGGCCATGAGGAAGACTTACACCATCAGTGCTGCCTCCATCCAGGACACCATCAACCTCCTGGCCGCCCTCGGTCAAATCAGATCTCTGCTGTCTGTCCGTATGGGGAAAGAGGAGGAGAAGCTCATGATCGATGGACTTGCGTAGGTTGTGGTTGCCTCAGAGGAGCCTTACTTACTTATCGCCTCAACTTTCCTCTTGTATATCAATCATAATTCTTCTGGTTTTGCTGGTTTTAGCTAGTTTGGCACACTACTGGAATGCATTTGTGTTTTTAGTGAATGCTAAGTATCCATTATGTCTTTTTTTTCCTCTCCAGTGACATCATGAACAACAAAGTCTTCTACCAGCACCCCAACCTAATGAGAATACTGGGCATGCATGAGACTGTTATGGAGGTCATGGTCAATGTGCTCGGAGGACACAAGTCCCAGGTTGAACAACTTCTACCTCTCTATTTCTCTCTGCCTCCACAGGCTGTTAAAGAGGCACCCACAGAGCTCATTGCACCGCCTCGCCAAGAGTGATATTACTCACTGAGAAAGTTTCTGCGTTAGTCCAGTTTTGTGTGTTATCATTTGTAACTGTGCATTAATGAAGATGTGGTCCCAGTAGGTGGGCTTTTCTCCTCAGGCTGACAGCCTCATTTCTGCCCTCCATCGCAGAAAGGGCAGCGTGAGGCTGGCTTGCTGGCAGTGTGTGAAGTTGTCAGGCTTTTTAGACGTTAATTAGGAACGAAGACATGCGGTGGGGCAAGCCTAAAGAAAGTCATTACAATAAAATCGGCACCCCAGAATAAAGCAACAACCTCTCCAAAACCTTTTTTTTTTTTTTTTTTTTTTTATTGACAATTTGTTAGCAATGTTTAAACATGAAGTCAATCTATGGACTGTAAATACATGAGACAGTTGCCTGAAAAAACATTTTGTGTACTTGTTCTTAATAATTGTTCGTCATTTTTGTTGTCATTTTTCTCAAATCTAACCAAGGAAGATGTTTGACCCTACTTAGTCTTTTTGTGCCATTCCACAGGAAATCGCCTTCCCCAAGATGGTGGCCAGCTGCTGTCGCTTCCTGTGCTACTTCTGCCGGATCAGCCGTCAGAACCAGAAAGCCATGTTCGACCACCTCAGCTACCTGCTGGAGAACAGCAGCGTGGGCCTGGGTGGGTACACCTCTCTATGTCTCTGTATAGCTGCACCTCTTACTATTATCCATCATGTTACTCAAGGGTTAGTGAATTGATTGCTGTTGCCGCGCTACGACATTACTTTACTGGATGAAGACTACACGACTTGATCAGGACTGTAGGACGTGATAGATGGAGGATGTTCTTAAAGAAGATAAATGGTGCAGGCCAAACATACCTATAAAAACCACCTCAAAGACACATTCTCATAACTGCCAGCACTCTTATTAATATGGGTGATACATTGTATTCACCCCTTTTGCCATCATACGACTCGTTCTGCGCCTGTGAGCTCACATATATTAGCCCCGCACCTTAGAAGACGTGTGTGTAATTGTGAGTCGGAGCGCTGAGAATCCAGCAGCAAAGAGAGCGTCTCATCTCCAATTCTGTTAGAAGACGGCTCCCTTGGATGCACCCAGTCATGAACACATACACACACACGCTTCAGATTGCTCATTAAACAGGTACCGACAAGTTATGTGACAGCAAAAAGCAAAATATAAACGAAATCTAAGAATAGAATCTTAAAATTCCAACCACAGTGTTATAGATGAGATGTTTGTACGCACAGCGCCGCATAAACGAGTTCCCTTAAACACTGTGGAACCTAATATGATTATATGTGTCCGAAACGTTCCTTTACCACCAATGTTAACCAGCTGTTGGAAGATCAGCTACCAGTGATATTTTGGAAGGAGTGGCAACACCACCCCCTGCTGTTTGCACTGGCTCACATGAAATACAATAGAGTAAATGTTTTACTCTGTTTGTGCTATGTATTGTAGCTTCACCAGCAATGAGGGGCTCCACTCCTCTAGATGTGGCTGCTTCCTCGGTGATGGACAACAACGGCCTGGCTCTGGCACTGGAGGAGCCTGATCTGGACAAAGTAAGTCTCACCCTTTTGAGGAACCCAATCTGAAATCACCAAGGATGAATAGATTAAAGCTAGATAAGTATTGATCTATATGTGGTGTTATGTGCTGCGCCCCGTAGGTTGTCACCTACCTAGCAGGCTGTGGTCTCCAGAGTTGTCCGATACTCCTGGCTAAAGGTTACCCAGACATCGGCTGGAACCCCATTGAGGGGGAGCGTTACCTTTCCTTCTTGCGGTTTGCTGTCTTTGTCAACGGTAAGACCGCAGTCACCATCCCGTCTCTCTTTCTTTCGTTTATTCTTTTACTTCATCTCCATCTTAACGCGTAGAAAAAGCTAGCGAAGGTTCAACTAGGTTCATTCAGTCTTCCCGGATTTTAACCGGATGCTGGTGTGTTTATGCCAGAGCTTAGATATGCCTTACTTTCTTGCAGACATCAATTTTGTATTTTCTTTTATTTACTGTATGTCCATATGATTTTGTGTTCCAGGCGAGAGCGTGGAGGAGAACTCCAGCGTTGTGGTCAAGCTGCTCATCCGTCGTCCAGAGTGTTTTGGACCTGCCCTGAGGGGGGAGGGAGGGAACGGCCTGCTGGCTGCCATGAAGGACGCCATCAAGATCTCTGAGACGCGGGCTCTGGACCTGCCGGGCTCTGTGCACGGAGTCAGCTCTGACGTGTAAGCCATAAAGATCAAGCTAAACTTCTCGAATCAATACTAAGGACTTACAATACTGAGTAAAAGATTAGCTACTTATCCTCCTTCGCTTGCATCTTTACTGCGATGCCCTTTAGAAACGCTCTTCCTCCCTTTCCCTCAACTCTTCTCTTTGTCCACTGTAAGGTCTGCTGATGGTGACGATGAGGAGGAGGTGGTACACATGGGCAATGCCATCATGTCCTTCTACTCTGCGCTCATCGACCTGTTGGGACGTTGCGCCCCGGAGATGCATGTACGTTTGATAGAAAGGACAAATGTAATGGTGGTTTTTCTTGGACAGATTTTCCCTAGTTTCACTTCCTTTTCTCTTTTTCAGCTCATCAACAAGGGGAAGGGAGAGGCTCTGCGTATTCGTGCCATCCTGCGCTCTCTGGTGCCCACTGAAGACATTGTGGGAATCATCAGCATACCGCTCAAAATGCCCATCACCAACAAAGGTACTGGTCATGTTCAGTCTAATAACACACAGCAGCATAATGTGCAACACACTTCCATTCCCGTGCATGCTACTTCACGACGTCTAGTTGTACAAAGGTTGACAAAAGTCTGCACATTCAGTGCAAGGCGGAAGGTTATTGATTACATTTCACTGCTCATGCCTTTTTAATCAGCACAACGCTTTACTGCACACTCCCATAGCTCTGAGTAAGCCCGATCATTTCTATAGCGAGCTGTCTTGCTCTATTGATTGATCTGCATAAGCATGGCAAGACTCGCCTCTTAAATTTGCTGCCCAGAGCGCTGCCACACAAGCTCTGTCAGCAGGCCAAGAGTGAAGACGCCGAGCCGAAAACTCTCCTCGGCATGCTGCTACATACCGCCTAATGAATACACATGGCTTTCCTAATCAGAAAAGACTTGCCATTATGCACTGTGGGCTGTTCTCACTGCTGCACGCCTGAGTGGTTTACTCTATGTTGTGCCGTCCTTTCCCTGTCTCAATCCCTCTCAGATGGGTCGGTGACAGAGCCGGACATGTCGGCCTGCTTCTGTCCGGATCACAAGGCCCCCATGGTGCTGTTTTTGGACCGGGTGTATGGAATCGAGGACCAGAGCTTTCTGCTTCACCTGCTCGAAGTGGGCTTCCTGCCTGACCTGAGGGCTGCTACCTCTCTGGATACGGTGGGTAAAGCTGCCCGGAGAGAAGTAGTGAACGGCCAGCCTCTGTAACATGAACTTCATTGAGGAGTTTGACGCTCAATACTATTGGGCAACCTTTTATACTAATGAGGAGCTCCTCATTAAGCCTCGGTTCAAGTTGCTCATCGGTTCATTAACGTAATTGTTCTAATCAACAAAAAGTTTAAGAAGTAGAAGCTCTCAAATCAGTAGAGTGCAGACGTTTGGCTAAAATGAATCCATCATCACATCATAAGTTCATAAACATTTATTTGCAGCACAGCAGCCCATAAAGGGGTGAAAGTCATTTTGAGCACCTGGCCTGCAGTGAAGTCAGCTATTTTCTGAGCTGAGTCCAAGTGTGTATCCAACGTGTACACTGCAGTAGTTATTTTGACTTAGGACCTACACAGCAAGGAGAGCCCTGGCTTTTTGGTTTTCCTCTGGAGGTGTCTGCCCAGGTCAACAATTCACGTGGCAGAAGTTCAGAAGATCATCTCTGACATGCGGTAAAGCACAGTGCTGTTCACACTGACAGATACTCGATCAATGCAGCGTGTGTGACAGTCTGACATCTGGGAATCTCTTCAGTGTTGTTTGTGCTTGTAATAGTACCGTACTCTCTTTAGCTTAGCTTGCAAACATGTTTCACAAGATTATTAACAAGATATTTTCATAGTGTTTATTTAAATGGCACTTTTTGAAAATGGTCATTAAATACACTCTTTCATTTGAAAGAAAGACTCTGTAACTTTTGTTGAACTATAGCCACAAGTAACAATTGCAGGTTGCTAAAATATAGTTTAAGAGTAGCACAAGTAGAGTTGTAAAGTTAGTGGCCTGATTTAGTAATGTCAGTTACACTGCAATATCTATGTAAAAGTTTGCTAACATTATCCACAAAGAGCCACTGGTCATGCTAGCGCAAGTAAGGCTGTTGCAGCAAAACCGCCAACAACATATATCCTTCTCTTCTCAGAGGGAACATATGTTATTTCTACTTTCTGAAACGAGTCTCACTTTAAATGTAGTAACGTCCCGACTGTCACATGTTGCATGACCTGTGACCCGGTCTTTCCACAGGAGGGACTGTGTACAACGGAGACAGCCCTGGCCATGAACCGCTTCATCGGCTCAGCCATGCTCCCCCTCCTCACCCGCTGCGCCCCTCTCTTTGCCGGCACCGAGCACTACGCCACCCTCATCGACTCCACTCTGCACACCATCTACCGCCTTTCCAAGGGCCGCTCACTCACCAAGGCCCAGAGAGACGCCATAGAGGAGTGCCTGCTGGCTGTCTGCAAGTGAGGAGCATAAGAAACTCTTGCCAGGAAAATGTTTTTATCTAGGTTTTCTTTTTCTAGTGATAATACTTTAAACATTCGCGGTATCACAGCTGCCCAGAACGACAAAGATCAACAATACATTTTGCTTTCTGGATAAACTCTATTATAGCTCAGGGCCTGATTTCCTTAGATATCCCTCTAAATCAGTGTTACAAGTGGTCAGAGTCTGAATATGTTCTAGTTAAAGGCATCTCTGGGCAGCAGAAGCACTCTTATCTCTCTCTCACCTTATTCTGCAGGCACCTTCGTCCCTCCATGCTGCAGCAGCTCCTGCACCGCCTTGTCTTTGACGTGCCCTTGCTGACTGATTACTGCAAGATGCCTCTCAGAGTGGGCAACAATTTCTTAACTTTTCTCACTTCATCTTGCTTTCATCCCTTTATGCATGTCGGTCTGCTCGCATGCCTAAGTGTTGGTAGTTTCCTGTCTGCTCTTTACTTCTCTATATCCTCTAACCTTTGTTTTGCCTGTGTGGTCGCGCTTAAAGGTTCAATGTGTAAGATATGGCAGAATTTAAACTTCAAACATTAAAACAATTCACTAACATTATCAACAGAATGCGAAGAGGTAACGGTGCTGACGTTATGGCAAAGAAAGTGTTGTGTTGCAATGGATTATGTGTGTTGCTCTCTTGGCTGCGCCGCTACCGGGAAGACGAGACAAGAATGCGGTCGTTTTGTAGTTTCTGCCTCTTTGGATTTAGTCCACTAAACAAACTAACGGAACATTACTCGGACTACAGCCCCTGGTTAACATCAGTGCCCCACTAAACACAGATGGATCAGCCCCACGTGACGATTATAAGACAGCTGTGTTTTCTGACCGGCTGTTTGCTTATGTTTTGGTGTTCTTGCCCACTGACTGACTGACAGGCATCACACAGGCGTACGTGCACCACACAACGTAAAGAATAAATGAAATACAACAAATATTCAAAACTACTACAACGAAAATATAAACATTAGAGGTGAAATGCTGCCCCCTATTTCTTTGGAGCGGGTGGCTCGGAATTACACATTGAACCTTTAATTACCTCAGTTTATTAGATTGTCAGCTTGGTGGGGAGGTACCAGCAGCTCATTTCCACCAACTCTATTGCAGGTATACCTTTAATGTAATAATACTGGTGTCCACCTCTTACTCTCAGACACACACACACACACACACACACACACACACACACACACACACTCACACTCAAAGGTGCGTATTTCTAACCCACCCACGATATTAATCATCTGGTGTGGGAGAAGTGGGCAGCTGCAGGAGGAAAAGCAGGGGGATGAAGCATTGGACTGTGATTACAGGCTCGTTGGCTCCACTGCTCCACTCACTCCGTCTGGAACACACAAGAGAAATACTGAAGATGTAATAGGTTGTGACTAGCCTGTGAAATGGTTAACCCATTTGTTCTACACCCTCATGTACACGTTTGGATTTCATTTGTGCTGAGTGTGGGAGAACTGATTCCATTTGAGGTGCTATACATACGTGGCCCAGTGCCAATGTGTTTTTAGAGCATGCATACAGGCTGCGTACTTGTTGCATTGAAAGCACAGTTGAGCTCCCCGTTTACTAGATTCTGTATATGTTTTACTCTGCTTGCTTGACCTTTGCCGTATGTGTGTGTCCTCCAGCTGCTAACCAACCACTATGAGCAGAACTGGAAGTACTACTGCCTGCCGTCAGGCTGGGGCAGCTACGGCACAGCATCCGAGGATGAACTACTGCTCACCAAGAAAATCTTCTGGGGAGTTTTTGATTCTCTGTCCCAGAGGGTGAGGAGTCAGTCTTTTTTTCTTATCAGGGTCCTTTGCATTTTCATTGTGAGAATTATTTGGCAAATGACATCTATTTCTTGTTTTAAAAAAAAACGAAAAAAACATTTTATCTGATCTAAATTGCTTTCTCTCCTGAGTTTATGACAATTAACAATTGTTGCCAGAATAATCTTTCAAAGTTCCTTCATTCTTTTTTATTTATTTATCTGTGACTGTCGGGTGTCGTATCCTGTACAGTCTGTAAAGCACACTGAGACAAATGTATAATTTGTGATATTGGGCTATATAAATAAACTTGATTTGATTTGACTGGTGGGGAAAAAAAGTATTTGCCAGGATCATTTTTCTAAGTTACTTAGAAATGCACTCTAAACACAAGACATGACAGTTATGTTACACACAATATATGAACGCATGGAGAAAACTCACCCAGAAGAAAACATAAATGCTTTTAGTCCTATTTAGAACATGGGGTAGTGGTGCACTTTAGCCGCTTGTGGCCGAAATAGCTATAACTTTTTTCCCCCCACAAAATGTCATAGATACATTTTTTTTAAGGAACTTAGAAAGATTATTCTGGCATAAACACATGACAGAAAACACTTTAGATCATACTTAGAAAAAGGATCACCAGATTTGTTTCCTCAGGGCTTCCGTAGAATTGCCACAAATGCTCTACAGCAGTGATAAACCATTAAATAAAAATCGCTTGATTCATCACCGTCTCGATTAACATGTATGTATGCGAGGGACTCATTGGCACAAATATCTTGAGGTCTGTCCGTGATGCAGATGGCTCGACTGGGCACATCTCTCTAAATGCACACTCATAGAAGGAGGCTGTGCGAAGAGCCGGCCGGAAAACATCAATATCTGGACAGCCATCATTGATCCAAAGCCTCTAGGACGCTGGTTCTTTAGCTTTTAGAATAATTCTTCATTAACGTCTCTTCTCCTGGTGCTATTGCAGTTACAATCTAACTCGAGTGGCTGTGTAGCTTTATTTAAGTCTCTCCTTCAATAAATAACGAAACACATTCAATGTATTTGTGAAATGACCATGACTTTACTTACATTCTTAAGAGCTAGGTTTTGCATTTACTCTCTAGCTTTATTTCTCTCACCATGCAGAATTATGATGCCGAGCTATTCAAGATGGCCATGCCTTGCCTCAGTGCCATCGCTGGAGCTTTGCCACCGGACTACGTGGACGCCTCCATTAGTACCACTGTGGAGAAGCCTGTTTCTGTCGATGCTCAGGGCAACTTTGACCCCAAACCCATCAGTACTGCTAAGTAAGCCGTGTTTGAGCCAGGCGTCAATAAGAAATGCATCAGCTCACTTATTATATCGTACCTGTGACGACGGTAACATGCATTTGCATACACAAGCTAGTTAATTATCCCACTCCTTTTTTTCCAGCATTGCTCTTCCAGAGAAGCTTGAGCACTTTGCCAACAAATATGCAGAGCACGCCCATGAGAAATGGTCAGCAGAGAAGGTAAGGCCAAAGATAAGAGCTCTCACCTGGCGAAATCGATATTAACTTGCACGGTATTCCACTCAGAACACGTCGTGAGTGTTGTAAGAAAATGAGAGGACATTTAAAATGTCTCTCCTTGAAGAAATACTGCACACAAAATCAGCAGAGAAGCAGCCAGATCAATTCAGATCGCTATCTTGATATTGTTGTTTTTTTTCCAATATCACAGCATTGTTTCCTTTGGTGATGCTTCCTTTGTGTTACTATTGAAAGAGATCCTCTGGGCATGCTGACAATAATTGTGCTAGTCTCTTAGTAGAAGGCCCCGGCTCTCTTTTGTGCCAACTGCTTAGCCTGCATTGTTGCATCTTTCAAAAATGTTTAACAAGAGCTGAGGACAGCAAGAACTGGATGTACCATGACTCCTTAATGTGTTATGCCTACTTAATGTCACCCAGTCTTTCAAATAATAAATCATGTCCTTAAGGGACTGTGAAGGCAATGAAGATTGCTTTTACCCTTGTACATCCCTCTGTGCTTGTGCCTCAGGTGCTGCTGGGTTGGAAATATGGAGACGGTGTGGATGAGAAGGCCAAGATTCACCCTCAGCTCAGAATCTACAAAGGCCTGACAGAGAAGGTTTGTGAGATATGCGAAGAGAGTAACACTGAAGAGATAACCTAAAGATTGAGGCTTCTGGGCTTAGTCCTTGTTCTCCATTTCTATCTCTGTGCTTCAGGAGAAAGAGATTTACAGATGGCCAATTAGAGAGTCCCTGAAGAGTATGCTGGCAATGGGCTGGAGCATCGACAGGAACAAGGATGGAGAGAGCATGTCTCAACAGAGGGAGAGTGAGAAAATGCGAAAGATCTCTCAGACTTCACAGGTACAGCGCAAAGAATATGACGGAGACAAACACTCACATCAAATGTGCTTGTTCCCAAAAAACGTTTTCATTACCAGACCATAAATAATGTTTAGTAAAAGGTTCAAAATGAACCAAAACTGATGTAGGCCTGTGTTATAAGTAGAGCGCTCACACAATTATGTCTATTTCTCCAAGATATTGTGTGTCTCTGTATGATGATAAACTCATAATTCAATATTTGTAAAGCCTAGAAATAAAATCTTAATCTTTATGAGACAATATTTAGATTTCTCTTAGGCAAACAGGTTGGTACATGCTTATGATCCAGGCTAGAGTGGATTACAAAACAGATTCTGTCTAATTATATAAAAGGGGATGTTGCTACAATATATGAATATTTTTGTTGCACTAGAATTTTTTTTTTTTTTTGGTGCTTTGGTCAGGTTTGTACTCGTATTGACTACCATTTGGAGTGACAGATGCGAGACCTTTCAACCATTTATCCATAACCATTAGCAAACTCTTTCAACAGTTTTTCCTTCTTAATCAATTTTTCTTTCTTTTTTAAACCCTTACTTCTAGCTAACTATTTCAATGGTTTATTTCCTTACTTTTAGTTATCCAACTGTTTAAGAAACAATAGTTAGCCATACATTCAGTAAATACACTTTTTATTTAATGAACTTTCGCTAATGTTAACTATTTCAATGTTTATCTATTACCTTAGCTAACTATTTCTACATATCCTTTCCACATTTTAAGATAACTATTCCTGCTGTTTATTCATATCTTCATCTAACTATTCATACTTTTAGTTAACTATTTCAATGGTTTATTTACTGTATTTTTAGCTAAGGTTAACTACTTCATCTGTTTATACATTACTTTTATATTTGAACACCTCTGCTTGCCTCTGCTTTCACACACACACCGTTTTTTTTTTTTATTACATAAAATCTTATAATCAAATTGTTATGTTTAGTTGAGTTGGACACTGATCTATCAGTTCACTTTGTCTGACCTTTAGGACAGTACTACTTGTCAGCAGTTACTGTATGCAATTGTAAACATTCAGATCAGACAGTTATTTACTGTGGACACAAAGCTGATGTGTTACTAATCTCCTTGCATAACAGACTGAAAGCCTAAAGAGACTGAATAATCATTTAACAAATGCTAAGTCTTGTGTTATCAGAGTGTTGATTTCTACCTAATAACACACTGTTTGTCACTGTATATCTGCATCTTGTTTAACATTGCCAGGCAAATGGCTTCAATCCGAGCCCGATAGACATGAGCAACGTGCTTCTATCCAGAGAATTGCAGGTGAGCGACCTCACATTTTTTACATCAAACCATCTCTCGGTCTGAATACGAGATGAAAAGCAATATCTCCTGAATGTGAATGAGTAACGTGGGCGGGACATGCTCCTCAGTGAGATGTACTGATTTGTCTCTCTTGTCTCTGCCACCAGGGGATGGTAGAGGTGTTGGCTGAAAATTACCATAACATCTGGGCCAAGAAGAGAAAGAGTGACCTTGGAAGCAGAGGTGATTTGCTTATAGAGTCAGTCTTTGACGAGACACAGTGATACCTGAGAGACAGTATGCCTGTGAGGGTGGATGTAAGGGGCCACTTGCTTGTCACAGTGTTAATATGTGCCTGTGAGCATATGCGTGTCCGCCTCACTGGTCTTGACTAAATAGGTTCAGCTAAGTCAGTGTTTCCCCTCACATCGCCACACAGCTCTTATTTAGAAAGAAAATATGTCACTTTTAAATCTGGTTTCCTTCTTTCAAAAATAGTGGTGAAGAACACCAGGAGCAAATGCCAGGAGTTCAATTTCCCTTAAAACAAAATGATGACTGGTGTGTTAACTGTAAGTGAATCAGAGCACACAAAGGCCAAACTGCTTCTTGGGTAAACGTATGACCGCTTTCTGACGAGCTCCACATAAAACACACAGGGGCTACATTACATCTCTTCCAGCTAACTTCACGGAGAACAATAAGGGCAAAACAGTATCTGGATCTGTTTTAACTAACTATGATCTGCTCTATTTCAGCTGAAAACACCCAATCAGGTTAGCAGGCCGTTCACTATCGAGCCTGTTTGTAAACGGTAGCCTACCGACAGCGTTATGTTCACTTCTCTTGTTCGACTGACTTCAGCTGGTGTTATTACAGACGTGTGAACTAACCACAGACACTTGCCTCGCTCATGGACAGAATGAATACAGGGGAAACAGCCGTGGCCGATCAAGTCTTACTTAACACTGGGTTGTCTGCGATTTCAGGCGGGGGAACACACCCTCTGCTGGTGCCCTACGACACGCTGACAGCCAAGGAGAAGGCCCGGGATCGAGAGAAGGCCCTGGACCTGTTCCGCTTCCTGCAGATCAATGGCTATAGCATCACAAGGTCAACAATTTCAGGATGTCGGCAATATATTATCACGTTGAAGTAGAAACTTTACAGTACTTCATAGCTTGTTCATTTGATAGTAAGCACTATCAGGGGTCACTGGAGTCCTCTTTATTAAATGCTATTAAAAGAAGAGTTGATTTATAGCTAATATCTTCACGTGTTGCAGGGGTTTGAAAGACTTGGAGCAGGATTCCTCCTCCATGGAGAAGAGGTTTGCTTACAAGTTCCTCAAGAAGCTGCTCAAGTACGTCGACTCAGCACAGGAGTTCATCGCTCACCTTGGTATGGTAATATTACATAGGGCCTGGCTACATGAGACTTAAAGTAGTCTTGTTATTTACTAATAAACATGTGTTTGTATTCTCTTAATCCAGAGGCCATGGCTGCCAGTGGCAAAACGGACAGGTCCCCTCATGAACAAGAAATCAAGTTTTTTGCCAAAGTGAGGATGTGATATAAATACAGCTGCTGTGCATATGTAGATAACCCTTTTAAATTCAATTTCCATCAACCTGAAGTGATCTTGTCATTATCGATGTCCTCTTTCAGGTTCTCCTCCCTCTCATCGACCAGTACTTCAAGAACCACTCCCTCTACTTCCTGTCCTCTCCCAGTAAGAACCTGAGCAGCAGCGGTTACGCCTCCAACAAGGAGAAGGAGATGGTCACCAGGTACACAATGAACCCGCGGCAATGTAGCATGACAATTACTCTTTACCATTCTTTGCTTAAAATCCTGAACTCTATTAATCTTAATTACTAATCTTCTCTCTAAGAATGTACTCATTGTAACTGTCTGATTTCCTTCCTTTGTCTATCCGTCACACCTCCAGCCTGTTTTGTAAACTGGCAGCTCTTGTCAGACATAGGATTTCTCTCTTTGGTAAGCTGATTGCTTCTGACTGGTCAGCAGTGTGTGAGTGTGTGTTTTGTAAAAGTGAATGCTTGTCGTTTTATAAGTTGCTTCTCGTAGACCTATTTTTCGGTTCGCATGAACAGAAGTCTCCTGTCTGTATGGGCTTCATTAACTTCATAAATTGGCCTAAAAATATGGTTTTGAGTGCACCTTCCTCGTGAGACACATCAAGGCTTAACAACCTAACAGCTTTTGAGGCAACATATTAGACACCAAGTACTGAAAAATGTATCTGTTAAACTGCACTTTTATTTATATTATGTTAAACGAACAAGATATAACATGTTAAATAGTGAGCTTTACCTTTAGGCAGAGCCGGGCTAGCCGTTGCCCTCGGTTTCCAGTCTTTATGCTAAGCTAAGCTAACCAGCCCCTAGCTTCATATTTATGTTCCAGACACGAGAGCGGAATCAATCTTCTCATCGTACTCTTGTCTTTTAATTATTCTTTAACCAACAGCAACGTAAAGGACAAACCAGTGAATACTTATATCCCAAATCCAACTGAGGTGGTGAAATAGATATTGATCCCCTGACTTTACCTCATTAAACTAAACCATTTGATTGGAGACTGTTGGGTCAGGTACATATGCAGACGTGAAGTTATCGCTGCCACAAGAGGCTCAGTTCAGGTCACGAAAGTCCCCTAAACATGGATGACAGTGTGTGTGTATGTTGACGTCATATTGAAGTCTTTTGTGTTGTCTTGTAGGGAGCGACTCCACTACCATCGTGAGCTGTCTGCACATCCTGGCACACACCCTGGACACCAGGTGAGTACAAATAAGGCAGCACTGAAGACTCACAGGGAACCTGGCACCTTTGAGTTCTGTCCTCGGGGGGGGGGAACTGTGAAATGAAACATTTTAAATGTCAACAAAAGTTTGATGATGACTATCTTCAAACAATAATTGTTTGAGAAACCAATTTCTTTTTTCCAGTGTAATGCAGTGACGTAGAATCCAACCCGTCGACCCTCAAGAGGAGCATATTTGTCATAAACATTTTCTTTTAAGCGGCTGTTACTGCGGCGTCTTATGGGAGGCTCTGGCATTAACAAAGAGCGTCCTCTGGCATTTAAATAAGCAGAACTATTTTCATACGGCACATGATGCCCGAGGCTTATAGTGTTCTTTGGAGACAATGTATTGTTTGTTAATGCAGCTCACACATAATGAGAATAAATGGGCAATGCATTATTGTGTCTTTGTGTGCGCTGAAGAGCCACAGCTGATGCCCACAGACTGCCTTTCATTTCTCCTTCCTAGTGAAACGCATCAAGGCCTAACGATGTAATTCATTTAGCAATCTTATGAACTGTGAAATACTAAATACGGACAGACTAATCATAATAATGCAATGTGCTTTTTTTTTCAGAGTGTTACGGTATGTCTACCACGTTGGCAAACTCACCTTGGATTTGAATATTCACCTAATAATCCATTAAATCAATCACTGACAGTGTAAGGGCTGTCAGGTTGATACTCACACGTCTCATATTTCATGACTGAAACCTTCACAGACTGTGAGAGTGAAGTAATTACATGATGTGACCGTGTCCCACTGTGCGCAAACAGCATTGTCTCTTGCATACCAAGGGGTATCCAGTGGTTTATTATAACCCTACCCTTGCATATCCGCTCATTTGGTTTTGGGGCCGTTTATCACGCTCCCTTTCACTCTAACAGGACGGTGATGAAGTCGGGCTCGGAGCAGGTGAGGGTGGGGCTGAGGACGTTCTTCGAGAACGCCGCAGAGGACCTGGAGAAGACGTTCGAGAACCTGAAGCTGGGGAAGTTCACTCACTCTCGCTCACAGATGAAAGGGGTCTCGCAGAATATCAACTACACCACCGTAGCTCTGCTCCCCATTTTAACCGCTCTGTTCGAGCACATCACTCAACACCACTTTGGAGTCGACCTGCTTTGTGAGTCACCGACAGCAGAGCAAGTGTCAATGTTTATTGTAATACAGTGTTTGCATGCTTCTTACATCCTGACACCCTGGAACATACCTGTCGCTTACTTAGACAAATGTACAGTGAAGCTCCCCCTGTAAATATTAGCAAAATAACTATGGGACTTTTCATTTTCTTTATTTTTTTTCCAGTGGATGATGTCCAAGTGTCCTGCTATCGAATCCTGACCAGTCTCTATGCACTGGGTACTGGGAAAAACATCTATGTAGAAAGGTAACTCATCTTTATGGCGATGATTATGGCCATTGTAGGTAAAAAAAAAAAAGAAAATTAAAGAGGGTAGGGAGCCAGGGTAGGGGGTAATATTTCAGAGAGGAAAACTCCAGAATTTGATGAGAAAAGAAATCGGACATTCTCTGAGATTAAAGTGATATTTATGAGAAGTAACTCAGAAATAGTGTGTGTTTGTGTGTAGGGGGGGTATTGCTGCCGCATCCTTTGGATTTAGGAAATAGAAAATACTCCTGATTTTAGCCCAGAATCACCATATATCATTAGCATCTGAACTTGGAAGAGAAATTGATCCATACTGTTACACTTCCTCACTAACGTGTGTGTGTGTGTGTGCCATTCTCCGTTTACTGGTGGCAGTGTACAATGTAAAGCAATGTGGTTCCTTGACAAACAAACATTGTTTTTTTTCTCATAAATGAATGACTTTATAATCTCAGAGAATATTTGAGTGTTTTTACTTGACTCGACTTTAATCATGGATGTTTTTTTCTCTGAACATTACCCACCTCCCCCGCTCTGTAATTCTTTTTTTTTTTTTTTTATCAACAATGGCCCTAATACGTCATCGGACATGTTTAACATTGTGTCAAGTGATTAAAACCTGAGTGAAAAAACCTTTGAACCTACCTCTCCTCCTCCCTGTGTCCCTCAGACAGCTACCAGCTCTCGGTCAGTGTCTGGCCACCCTGGCTGGAGCCATGCCTGTGGCCTTCCTGGAGCCACTACTCAACGCGTACAACCCCTGCTCCGTCTTTAATACCAAGAGTGCCAGAGAACGAGCCAGTGAGTCATATGTAATTGTTCTAAAATAAAAGAGTTCATGAACAGCGGTGGACCAAGGTGGCCAATTAAATAGCTATTATTATACATAATAAACATGTCTGTCTTTAACAACCATCTCATCATTTTGAAAAGATGTTCTACAGTATAGGGAAAGGCTGTGGTTTTTTCCCCCCTACATTTAATCATACACTCATTTGTGCTTTATGGTCATATCTGTGCTGTGTGTGTCGGCACACTTGCTGTGCCTAAATAATGTTCAGTTTGAGAATTATCTCTCCTCTTCATAACATATAAAATAAGAAAATAAGTATTTTTGGTAATGGAAACAATGTTAAAATTGTTTTTAGTCCTCGGTATACCAGACTCAGTCGAGGAGATGTGTCCCGGGATGCCTCGGCTGGACGGTCTGATGAAGGACATCAACGACATGGCTGAGTCCGGGGCGCGGTACACGGAGATGCCTCACGTTATCGAGGTGGTGCTGCCCATGCTGTGTAACTATCTGTCCTACTGGTGGGAGAGGGGGCCTGAGAACCAGCCAGCCAGCGGGGGCAGCGTGTGCTGCACCACCGTCACCTCAGAAAACCTCAGCCTCATTCTCGGCAACATCCTCAAGATCCTCAACAACAACCTCGGCATCGACGAGGCCTCCTGGATGAAGAGGATTGCGGGTGGGTTGTTTACGTTTTCTGGAAAGTGTTGCTGTTGTACCATCTCACAGTAATCCTGCATGATCCATAGCAGCTCTCTGCGTTCATAACAGCACATTTAGCATGTGTAAAAGCTTTCATGGCTGAATTTCAAAAAAGTTGAAAATTGGGCATTATTTATATAAAATGTTACTAATTAAACTTAAAGATGGACATCTACCTAAAACACTGTCACAAATAGGTGCAATATGTCAAATCTCTGAAGCCCAACTCTGTTAATATATGGAATTGAAGGAACATCCATTATTTGTTATTTATAGATTTTCTTTTCCTTATCGTATTCCCTTGAGTGTCTAATTATCTTACTGATATCTTCGTCTTTTTTTAAGGAGAAAAACAATGTTACTTAAATACTGGCATTTTCTGATACACCTAAACATTTCAAATGAAACTGAACCGTAATAAAGGGACATTTTCTCTCTTTTCCGCCGTTCAGTGTACGTGCAACCCATCATCAGCAAGGCCCGTGCTGACCTGCTGAAGAGCCACTTCCTGCCTACGCTGGAGAAACTGAAGAAGAAGACGGTGAAGGTGGTGTCTGAGGAAGAGCTGCTGAAGGCAGACAGTAAGGGAGACACCCAGGAGGCTGAGCTGCTCATCCTGGACGAGTTTGCCGTACTCTGCAGGGACCTGTACGCCTTCTACCCCATGCTTATCCGCTATGTGGACAACAACAGGTTTGCTCACTGACTAGTGGATGATGGAGGCTTTTAAGATGTTAGTGTTTGCAGAAAAAACAGAGAGGATGGAATGATTTCTCCCGTTTACTGCAGGTCGAGGTGGCTGAAAGAACCAGACGCTGACTCCAATGAGCTCTTCAGAATGGTCGCTGAGATATTTATCCTCTGGTGCAAGTCACACGTAAGTTCTCTCATCTACGTACAGGTTTAGTAATAATACAAAAAAAAAACAGCCATTCTTTATGAATTTTTTTATCAATGATCTTTCTTTGGCATTTGTCTTTCTCCAGAATTTCAAAAGAGAAGAGCAGAACTTTGTGGTTCAGAATGAAATCAACAACCTTTCCTTCTTGACCGGAGATAATAAAACCAAGATGTCTAAGGTAGGTTTTTCTATTGCCCACTAACTCTCGCATTGCATGTCCTTGTTCCGGCAGCAGATTAAAACCCTTTTAACTGTGTGTAAACGCACCTCGTTGACCCATTGCACGCGCGCAAGAAAGCTGAGAAAAGATCCAAAAATAAGCGGATTTGTAGAATAAGCAAGATACATGTTAACATTTCATCTCTGCCATGTTAACACCGCCACTTTTGTGTACATGCTAGTATGTTAACATGTCAAATGCCCAAGGCAATCTCATAGGAACTACGTGCAAACACACACATGCACACACGTGACGAGCAAGATTCCTGCGTCAAACTTTGCCTTTTGACTGTGTGTATGTGTGTGTGTGCGTGTATGAATTTCTGCATGCATGCTTGTTACCGGAGAAGACAGAAACTAACATTCATACCTTCAGCCCTTGTCAGCATTACAGGGGTTAGAGCATTTCATTTCTTGTCTGCCTGGTTCAACTGTTTAAAGGCAAACAAATGGTTTTCATTGCAGTGCACGTCCATGTGAGGACTGCGTGCCTCCATTAATTGCCCTCTCATCCTTTTTTTCTATCTGCCTTTCTCTTTCTGTCCCTCTCTCTGTCGCAAACAGTCCTTTAAGGAGAAGGTAGAGTGACGCAGTGCATGTGCTGTTTACCTGCCAGCTTATTGGCTTATATGCTCCGGGTTGCTAAGCAGAAAAGCCAATAGCTTGTGCCGCCGTGCTATGTAGTCTATATAGTGTAGTTATATATTACTTGTACGTCACCTGATTATTTGTGATCGCCATTCATCACCATGTGTAACATGGTAACTCATTCCTCATTGCCGTATGGGTGGAACACGTCTCATCAGGAGTAATGAAGCCCAGCCCTTCTGTAGCAAATCATGTGATCACTGGTGTGTTTGCAGTTGATGGATTGTGGTACCCTGGTGTGTTTTGCCGATATTTACCTCATGCTGTTTATTTTCATGTTGTAGTTGATGTGTGATAAGGCTGTGTGTGTGTGTCAGTGTACAGTATATGTAGTAATATGTAGTAATATGTAAATGAGTGTTTTCACTGAGCCAACTGCTTCAATTTGGCTCAAAAGTGCAATTTTCCCTCACTGGTAACATCTTGCTGCTCCAACAACATTGAGTCTGAGTTCTGCTTTTCAGCTGAGGTGTGAAACTTCTTAATGCTTCAGTGGCACAGATCCAGTCTGGACGCAGTTTTTTTATGTTTTTCGCCAGGCCAGAAAAATACTGTAAATGCCTCAGTTGCCTCTGGCTTTTGTTCAAATACAGTGTGAGTGCTCCCACTGTGAGATAAGCTCCAATAAAATACTCTTACGTTTGCAGTTTAAATTGTGAAAGTAAGTGCTTCAGTGCAAGGTTAATCCCAGCAACAATTGGAAAATAGTATATTACCTAAAAAAAAAAAATTAAAACACTTTTTTTTTCTTTATCAACCATTTTGGGTTATTTGAGGTTAATATCATGATTTCATTTTAGTCTGGAGGACAAGACCAGGAGAGGAAACACAAGAAAAGGCGTGGTGAGTTCTACTCTATCCAGACCTCGCTGATTGTGGCCGCTCTGAAGAAGATGCTGCCAATCGGCCTGAACATGTGTACCCCAGGAGACCAGGAGCTCATCTCTTTAGCCAAGACTCGCTACCTCCTGGTGAGACAACTTTCATGTGACCGTGCACTGGCCACACATTTCACATAGCTATTATGAGATCAAACAAGAAGACTTCTTTGAAACAGCTTATCACTATAATATTTCACAAATACATATTCCTGCCGTTGTTTAATAGAGAGACACGGACGAAGAAGTCAAAGATCATATTCGGCAGAATCTGCACCTTCGAGAAAAGGTGAGCATGGCCAAATCAACACCATGCTTGTAAGTGGTTATTAGCTTCCAAAAACTCTATATATTGTGTTTCACATCTTTCTTTGCAACCACACTCAGTCAGAGGACCCCGCAGTTAGGTGGCAGCTAAACCTGTACAAGGACATAGCGATGAGAAGCGACGGGCCCCCAGACCCTGAGAGGGTGGTGGACCGTATCCAGAGGATCTCTGCTGCCGTCTTCAACCTGGAGCAGGTCGGGCTCAAACTGTTCTACATACCCAAACATATTATGAGCTCAGGGTGTTTGTTTCATTGAACCATTATGCAGGGTAACCATACAGCCAATGGCACCTCAAATATGCCGCCAAAGACCGTGATTTATATTTTAGGGAAAACAGTCAGTCAGTCCTGGACATCTGCGTAGGATATCTCACCCCCGCACTCACCTCTCCGTTTATTATAGCGCATGGAGAAAGCTCCTGTCATTCACAGCCTTGTGTGTGCAGTATATTGTGAGATCAAAAACATTCAACCTCGTGTTTTCCTCCATTCTTTAGCACTTTGGTTGGTGCGGCCATGAAAAACGTATAGAATCAACGGTGTGTTTGATGTGGGTGTCGGTCCAAAGTTTACCGGAGCACACAGACTTAAGGCAACGCACTCGATTAGTAGACTAACATCATTCATCACACAGTCAAACTGTGAGTGAGACTCACATTCTCTTCATTAACCTCCACTAATTAGGAACTAATTCAGCACAGGCTGGAAAAATAGGGAGAGGACAATAAGCTACACATGAAAATATAAGTAGGATAATAAGTAACTTGTTTTAGAACGATACAGATTAGTCCCTTTAAGTTCTGAAATACTCCCCTAATAAGGAACTCCAACAGCAGAAACTATAAGAGTAAGCTACATTTATATAAGTTACTAGATTATCAATTGATAAAAAAAAACTAAAAGACACAAGTGACACAAATTGCAGTAACCTTTGACAGAAAAGCTCTACTGCGCTTCTCCTTTCACTCAGGTTACCAAGGAAATACTAAGGAAAAACCTGATAAAATTTCCAGTTCTCAGCTATCAGAGATGAGTTTACTCAGTAGAGGAGGCCATCGTAGTGTTGATTAAACATTTAATCTTAACGCTGACTTCTTCTACTCCCATCAGGTGGAGCAGCCGCTGAGGTCCAAGAAATGTGTTTGGCAGAAGTTGCTGTCCAAGCAGAGGAAGCGAGCGGTCGTCGCCTGCTTCCGCATGGCTCCACTTTATAATCTGCCAAGGTACGACTGCATGCATCGCACCTACAGCATCTACGTCTTTGCTGGAGAGTTTTAAGCCTAAAAGCAGCGTCACCAGATTTCTTATAAGACACGATTGGAACTTCTAAAATAAATTCACTGGAAAATCTGAGAGTTCTTTTTGGGACATGCAATAAAAGGCAGCTGCTGATAAATGAAGGCACTAGATTATGTATTTTAGATAAGTAAAAAGGACTTTAAAATAAAGTGTAAAAGATGCAA
>CALSBV010012130.1:3658703-3733049 GCA_943590825.1 Bovichtus diacanthus
GGTAAGAGGAAAAAAATATGCATTTTTTTATTTATTTTGTGAATTGTGAATGTCCCTTTTTAACTGAAAGACAAACTACAACATTAGTATTGACACTTTGCTTATTAAGTGATAGATGGTCAAAACAATGTGTTTTGTTATAGTTGGCTGCAAAGAAGATGGCTGTAAATGGAGACTACAAATCTGATTCAGAGAAAGGAGAGTGAGTGTTCTTCATTTGTTCATGTGTTCATGAGTTCATGAGTCACATGCATTATATGTGCGTCTGTCTGTGACCTTGCAGCAGCATGTAGTATCTGTCTGTGCCACTAATAAAGAAATGATTGTTGCAGTTCAGAAGATGGTGAGAAGAAGGACCATGACAAGTCCAAAGATGAATCCCCTCCAGATCCTCCTGGGCAGAAGAAAGTCCCCAAGAAGAGGATCAACCAGAAGAAAGAACTACCAGAGGCCTTCATGGCCAGCTTCTTCGCTGGCTTGGAAATCTACCAGACCAAGATGCTGGTTAGATATTTCCCTCACTGCTGTCTTAAAAAAAAAAGAAAGATCAGAACTATTAGCTTAAGTACGTTCACAGAGCACACAGATTGTCGCATATATACAACTTATGCAGAAAATATTATTTTCACAGAATTACCTGGCCAGAAACTTCTACAACCTCCGTTTCCTGGCACTTTTTGTCGCCTTTGCTATCAACTTTATTCTGCTCTTCTACAAAGTAAGCTTGACATTAAAATCTCATTGTACATACAGTGTAAGGGATGGATATACTTAAGGTAAATACCTGTAAACATTGTTTTTAAGGTGACCGGTGATTACTCGGACGATGAAGACCCCTGGGATGGTCGAGGCAGAACTGGGGAGGAGGAGGAAGATGAGGGTGCACTTGAGTATTTCGTCCTGCAGGAGAGCACAGGCTACATGGCGCCAACGCTTCGCTGTCTGGCTATTCTACACACCATCATATCTTTCCTGTGTGTAGTGGGATACTACTACCTGAAGGTGCAGGAACACCAACTGACCAAATACACTTGATTTGTTATCACTTCAGATTTTTTAATTTATTTTTTTATTAAAGGTGTAATAATAATAGCCACATTTTTTAAATGTTTTATTATATTAATTCAGCATTTCTGCACATGAAAAAACATAGGAGCAATAAACATATTTTACAAGATTCTTTTCTTTTTTTTAAATTAAAATATCTCGACACTTTAAAGTTTTATTTTTCAGTAAGAACACTTGTATGTTCGCTGACAAACACAGTCATACACTTCCTGGCTGCATAAGTCGCATGATGACACCCAACACCAGAATGTTTGTAACTGCATGTTATTTCCTTTACTGCACTAACGATGCAGCCAAACTCCGTTTGTGTCCAAGGTGCCCCTGGTCGTGTTCAAACGTGAGAAGGAGATAGCGAGGAAGTTGGAGTTTGCCGGCCTTTACATCACGGAGCAGCCGTCAGACGATGACATCAAAGGACAGTGGGACAGACTGGTCATCAATACTCCGTGAGTCAACTACAGTACAGCAGTTCATGATCTTTGATAAACGAAGGATTCATTACGATTTGTTTTGCTGTTTTTGCAGTTCCTTCCCCAACAACTACTGGGATAAATTTGTCAAACGCAAAGTAAGTGTCATTTCTTGTGTAATCCGTTATGCAGACGCACCATGGACCCAATCTGCTGAGACTTACTTGTGTACTTGCTTTTGCTGCTCTTTGTAGGTTATCAAAAAGTATGGAGACCTGTATGGAGCCGAGAGGATCGCAGAGTTGCTGGGGATGGATAAGAGCGCCCTGGATTTCAACCCTACGGAGGAAACTGTTGCCAAGGAGGCTTCACTGGTGTCATGGTGAGAGATTAGACAGATATAGAAAATCGAGGCCAAATCGAAAATATGAGCCCCTCATATCAACCTTTCTGTTTTGCCAGGTTGAGCTCAATCGACACAAAGTACCATGTGTGGAAATTGGGGGTGGTGTTCACAGACAACGTGAGTGTGATGATTGGGATGATTAATTGCTCTGTTTTGTGGTTTAATGGATGGTAGAGTGAACAATTTGATGGATGAATGGGTTTGATTAATGATATTGTGCCCGGACAGATGGATTCTGATCTACTTCTCATTTTGTTTCTCTACCAGTCCTTCCTATATCTAGTGTGGTACACCACTATGTCCATACTGGGCCACTACAACAACTTCTTCTTTGCCGCTCACCTGCTGGACATCGCCATGGGGTTCAAGACCCTCCGCACCATCCTGTCCTCGGTCACACATAACGGCAAACAGGTAAGGGCGAGGAGGATGCAGCTCTTCTTCCAAGCTGCAGGGGTCGCTGCAGAGTTAGCGGTCGGGGGTTGGGTTGTAACCGTCGCCTGTTTTTACTCCCTGATGTGCAACCACAAGCCACTTTTGTCACAGTTTCCATGTTCCTGCCCCACTAATGGCATTTTGGGTAATACTAGCGTCAAGCCTTTTTGTCAACTCTGGCAAATACTGTAGAAAGAAATCAATTATGTTATACTTTGGGTTAGATTGCATCACAAAAGATAATCATCATCTGTTATCTGTGTTCTACTTTTGAACAGGTTATTTGATAAGAGCAACAAAAAAAAAAAACAGAACTGTGTAAGCTGCAGGATTTTTTGCGTCCCTCCTTTGTTTTTCACAAACTTAAAACTGCTTTAAGCATTTTTAACCACCAGAGTACAGGATGACTCCAAAGCAAAAATCGGATAACAGCAGCATCCCATCCCATTTGTGTGTCTAGTCACCGGAGTATTCCTCGTCGCCTTTTAACTCTGATGTGGTCTACCAACTCCTGGAAGAAATATGTTTCTCTACACTTTCTGTACACTGTTGTCAGGTACCATACCGTGGCTTGTGTCACCTTCTGTGCAACATGTTGTAATGGATGCTCGGTTTAGCAAAAACGTGTCATCGAGTTAATATTGTTATGTCAAATATTGTGTCTTTGCATCCAATAATCGCATCTCTCCCTCGTGAGTTAATTAGGAGAACTAAGGCTAAGTGATGCAAGTAGAGGAAGCGAGGATGCGTACTGTAAATGTTCATTTAGATGCACCCAGTATCCTCTGACATTTGAGTTCAAACGGCTCAATCTCCTTCACTTCTCTCCCAACTCAGTTCTTGCAGGGGATTCTCATGTCCACCGACCAGAGGCACAAATCAAATGTAATGTCACCTCAATCTCAAAAGGTGGAAATGCACCCAAATGGCGAGGCCTCCCACGCTCAGCTGCCTGTGGGCAGATCGATCACAGCATGAGTCAATCCAAACGCAGCTTACTGCTGCTTCCACTGTTGTTGCTGTTTGGCTTCATCAGTGTAAAAGTGGCGTCTGAAAGTTTTAAGCCCGATGTAAACATTCATTCCTAAAAATATAAAACTGATGTGTGCGATTGGTTACTACGCTGAACTCTCCCATCCTGTCCACTCATTTGAATTTTTCCTTCCTCACCGCCACCGCCAGCTCTCGTGTGTTTTCTACCCCAGGGACATAAATAGACAGGAAGTTGGTCGTGACATTTCACTGACTGCCGCCTGTGTTTCTCTTCAGCTGGTGTTGACAGTGGGCCTGCTGGCAGTTGTGGTCTATCTCTACACTGTGGTGGCCTTCAACTTCTTCCGGAAGTTCTACAACAAGAGCGAGGACGAGGACGAGCCAGATATGAAGTGTGACGACATGATGACTGTAAGTATCAAACGCATGTATTTTCTCAAGACAATTATTATAACGCTCTGACTTAAAGACGTCTGTTCTGTGTTTCCACAGTGTTACCTGTTCCACATGTACGTCGGGGTGAGAGCAGGGGGGGGCATTGGGGATGAGATCGAGGACCCAGCCGGGGACCCCTATGAGCTCTACCGCATCCTTTTCGACATCACTTTCTTCTTCTTTGTCATCGTCATTCTCCTGGCCATCATCCAGGGTGAGCTTCAGCGTTGTACTCACACTTTTTAGTGTTTCTTTTCGTGTTGCAGTGTGCTTTTTCACTCTTCTAACATTACTTCAACAAAACGTATTGTATGACTGTATTTAAATGACTGTATTTAATCCTTTGTGGTGGCAGGTTTGATCATTGACGCCTTTGGAGAGCTGAGAGACCAGCAGGAACAAGTCAAAGAGGACATGGAGGTGAGAGTAGATTTAATTATCACCCATACTTGCCCACCTATGGAGTGCCGAAGGGGGGTTCAGGGTAAGCAGGGGCGGGTTGAGGCTGGCGGGGGATTGGTCCTCTCAAGGAACATCATATGATTTATGCCACTTTCTCATATAAACACGGAATACACCACGGTCAGGTAGCCAGCTCGTAATTTGGTCAGAAGCAGCAGAGTCCTTTCCTTGAATTTGTCGAATTATTTCAGCGTCGGCCCACACCGGCAGATATTCCTGAATGTCGTCGTCTCTCCAGTTACATTTTCTCATAAATAACCCTTCTTCTTCTGCCTCGGATATTCGTTTTCTCTCGGTTTCGCACCAGACGCATGATAGAAACAATATCAACACGCCCACTTGTTTGCCGCAAATTCTCCAGAATACTCAATCAGATATTGCAGAGACTCAGCACTAGGGAGCTGGAGTCTGATGTCCGGTGAGAATGAATCGGAGGTTTGCGTTCTGCGTTAGATAATTTCAGGGTTGCAGTGCCTGTTTGAAAGAGGCTTTACTGACATTATTTACTGTATTATTGTCTCAGCGACAAATGAGGAAGCAGAAGAAATGTGTCATCGTTCAGTTGTAAATTACTAAAACCACTTCTATAACAAAGGCAAGGAAGGAATTCATCTTCGGCATTTGTACATATTTCTTAAATTGTCATGATATCTGGTATATTTTACAGGAAGTACCCTCTTAACTTTAACACTGTCTGTTAGAAAGGGAAATTCCTTTCCTTTCAGGACATCTTGAGTTTAGACATGTGGCCTACTTTTGTTTTTTGAGCTCTCCATCTCTCTTCAGAGCTTTTTCAGCAACACACAGTCAGATCAAGGTCAGAGCACACTTTTGGTCCTCAAGGGGTTGCAGTGACAGAGAAAAATAAATATTTATTTAAAATATGAGTGAATGAATTTAGCCCAGATAACCCTGAAGCCATCATTATCATCGTTGTTTTAGAAGTTTTAGAAGACTTCTTGCACGCGTTCTCCGGCGGAGTAGTACTAACCGTGACGAGGAAACTGATCTTCATGTGTAAAATGAGTGAAGTGCTCCTTGCAAAAATAATGCAAAATGCCCAAAAGAGAGCAGGTGCACTAATTATCTTTTAATTTTCCGTCCTCAGACCAAATGTTTCATTTGTGGGATCGGTAACGACTACTTTGACACAACACCTCACGGCTTTGAGACTCACACCTTACAAGAGCACAATTTGGCCAACTACCTGTGAGTATCCCACTTTCAAGCATTTTATATAACCTTTTTAGTTGTTAATGCAACTGTGATAATCATAATTGTCATTCAGCAGCATGCGTTGCCTCGTTTCTGTAATTTACCTACACGACTGATGGCTTTAGCACATTACCACAGCGTCAGCGCCAAAGTCCCTAATAGCCCCAGTGATCCAGATCACTAGGTCCTTTCAGGTATTCTTTCCATCTGTCTCTGTGTCCCCCCCCCCACACCCCCCTGCACTCCCTGCTCATCCAGTGTTTCTGTGCCCGTGACAATATAAGGTCTCAGTCCATTTGCGCTCACAGTCAGCTGGCCGGAGGATATGAGAGCGACCTCATTATGTTGCTTCATTACTATTTAATGCCATGAACTTTATTGGAAAATAGGTTTATGATAGCGTGTCCTCATACAGCGTTCATCATGATTTGGCAGTCTGCGATGCCCGCAGAGATCCACCGCCACGTTGCCATTTACACTTGATTTGGGAAACAACAGGTGATTGGGTGACGGAGATGGGGTGGTGTTACTTTGTTCGACACTTGCGTCAGAAATTGCTTCCTAGAAAAAACTGAATGTGACATTTCCCGTTAATGCGGTGTTGGAGATATTTAGGTAGGAGAATGTGAAAAGCTTGTCATGTTTTTTTCTGGTCTGACATTTTTGTTTTGTCTCATTGTGCTGGCTTTTTGTAAAGGTTCTTCCTGATGTACCTCATCAACAAGGACGAGACGGAGCACACTGGCCAGGTACAGTATGACTCCACACTAATGACCTTTCTCTGAAGAATCGTCAAGCGACCGAAAATAATGAAAACATTCCGATTATTATCCTGTCAGAGATAATGTGGTGCTGACTGTCTGTGCTAGGGCCGATTGATTTAAGGGAGATATATAATTGCAGTTTTTCCGAACAACATTTTTGTTGACTTTGAATTGTGATTATTTTCTTTTAACTAAACTACCAACCTGATTTTTCTGTCTACTTAGTATTAAATGAGAAGAATAAGCATAATCACAAACATAATAATAATATGCAGTAGTTTGTTTCAGCCCGGTGTAGCTCACATTTATTCATATATTATTACATCTGTGGTAAATCTTGACATTTCTCAAAGATATTCGAATATTCATGAAATGCAAATGTCACAACTGCATTTTGGAAGTTTCAAAATGTAACTGAGAGATTCCGATTAACTCTTTTCACAACAATCATTTATACATAGCTTCCTGCTAACTACCTGTCGTCTGTATCATTAAAAATTGACAGACACAGACATTCAAAGAGTGAGCATAACAACCAGGCAACCGCCACAATTGTTGTTGTTTTAACTACAGCTGAGTTTGACATTATTGCGGCACCATTGATGACATGATGACTATGTATAATGGCATATGGCATTTTTGCCACTAAAGTCAATGGTCATCCACTTTAGCTTTAACTTCCTACAGCTTATTAAGACAGCGTTTATTATTAAAATAATTATTAAAATTGCAGCTCTTGTAGTTTGAAATGTGTACTTTTTCAAATCAATTTAGATATAAAATAATTTAATTGTTCCACCCTAGTCTCAACCTATCTAAAAGCTGATGTGTCCGTATTCTACAGCCATTACATTGTGTAATCAACTTCATAAGTATTTACTAATATAATAATTCATTTTGATTAACAATTGGTCATGTATGTGTGTCTGACTCAAGGAGTCATATGTGTGGAAGATGTACCAGGAGCGCTGCTGGGATTTCTTCCCAGCTGGAGATTGCTTCCGCAAACAGTACGAAGATCAGCTTGGATAGAGCAGATGCATCCTCTTTACCTCTATCCATATTAAGTGGGTTGCTGGGACATGTAGTCCTTCGTACAGCTGCTGGACTACAACACCACACAGTTATCCCGCCAATGCTTCAGACTGGCCTGAGGAGAGACGAGATAAAACTACTTTTTTTATCTAAAAGGAGAAACGTCTCCCACCCATGTCTGATGTACCTCAGTTGGTACAGTGCCAGTCTCTGAAGAAACGACCTGTAACTTGCCCAGTAATTTCTTTTTTCTTTTTTTTTTAAGTTTTGGGACTCGTCTTTGACAGCGTGTTGCCTTTTGCTCCACATAACCCCAAATCATTGCACAATTCTTTTTTTGTCTTTTTGAGAAACACTGGGTTTTGTGGGGTTATGGGACAATGTGTCAGTCATATTATGCACAAGAACCCGACTTCAATATTTTGAGAATGTTGAACTTGAGACTTAATGCCAAAAGAAAAGTGGAGGAGTTCAGTAGATTTAGATGCGCAAAAATGTGATATGAGAATTTCTTTTTTTCCAGATGTTGTAACCTTGCATATTGAGATGATGTTTTAGAAAGAATTGGCAAAAATGTTTATTATGTAGGATTAAAAAAAAAAAAGCCTAATTTTTTCATGAAGTGCCTTACAGTACTGTATCTACATTACAATGAAGCTATGCAAAACTTTTGTTTCTTCTTTATTGTATGTAAGTACAGTAATTCTCCTGGAGCAGTAACAAGGAGCTGTCCAGATATGTAGTTCTCTGGCTGAACTTTTTCATTTGAACATGGAAAGAACAGCATTGGTTTGATTTGACCGACTTTTTTGCTGAATGCAGCATAACTTACTGAACACCTTCAAAAAAGAACAAAATGTAATTGCTATTGTATGGCCATTTGTATGTAGTAGCTTTGCTGATCTGTGCATTTCTTTTGATGGGAAAAAAAATAAAGAAATCAATGCAAGAAATGTTTGTGCTATTCATCTGGATCTGTGAATTTATATTTGACATTGTAAATACACCCTTCCTCGGTTCCTCCACCTGCTCACCTCAGCATCATAACAGGACAAGTGATTTCAAGTCTGGAATGAGTCATTTCAGTCCCAAAATCAGAAAGCTGCAACATCTGCCCCTACGGATAATCCAAATCCTTTCAAAATAAGACGCCTCCTGTTAATTTGACTCACCCCAAACCTTAAAGCTATATAATAACTGTGACCATTCTGCAGCTTTTAATTACAGTGTGGTAAGTAGCGCGGAGTGAGTAGATGTGCACTTCTGGTTTGGACAGAGAGTTAGGATGGGCTGCATTATGGGAGTTTTAGCCCATTACCCATGGTGCCACCTGTCAGCTCGCATCATGTCACCACACCTCAGGCACCAAACAGTGCTGCAGCCTGCTGCTGAGAGCAGCTCTGCCTCTTCAACTCCTCAACTTAACGCCTGTAACAGCTCGAACTTGTCGACGGGCTTTTTTATGGTTCCAACACAGTGAGGAAATTATATTTTTAAAATGAAAAAGTGACTTGCAGTATTGACATCATTGTTCCAAAAATGAATAGTAACATTCCAGACTGATATTTAAAAAAAAGTTGTGACTGTCGTGGTAATTATAGTTTTTAATAAAACAAAGTAAAGCAAAAGCAATATCAGAGGAAACTCAATTTAAAGTTTCAGATATTACATTATATGCTCTAACAAGCACAGTGGCTGCTGCATTACAGTATTTAGCATAATATGTGGCCATTATTGCAATGGGACAAAATAATAATTTGTAAAGTCACTGATATGATAATTCTCAATAATTTCTCATAATGAAAGCTGTGGGAAGCCATTATCGTCACGAAACAGTAACAATTAAGCTATCAAATAACTGGAGACATATTAAATTCTACTTTGTTAACTGGTGGAAGCAAAATGAGGTTAGGCCTGTAATTTTGCTCTCAAATGGCTTGTTGAGGGAATCTATGCCTCGTCGTGTTATATTAGAAATTGGACCGCAAATATTAGAAATATTGGAATTTTCATGCTTGAAGTATTGTGTCAACATTCAATTCTGTTTCCAACAAACCAAACAAGCCTGAAATATATTAATATAATGCACAAATAGCTAACACATAATCTGGTTTTATGATATAAATATATATATATATTCTGTGCAGGCACAATATAGAGAGGTTTCTGATGAGGTTTTGTCCAGTCTCGCTCACTCAGATATAACTCCAGCTTTAAATATTTTGTACTCTAAAAATACAAAAAATTTAAAATATCATCATGGCGGTATATTTGAAAGAGTAGTTCGACATTTTGGGAAATACACTTAACTCTTTCCAAGAGTAAACGTTGGATATGAAAATTCTCGTAGACGTCCGCTAAATACGACAGCAGTGCCCGATGTACGATAGTTATGGCATTTGTAGATAATTTTGCCTTCTGTACGATATACCATCAATAATTTCACAATGTACGATAATTTGACCATTTGGTGACATTTACAATTAGTAAGCTAGTTGGTATTAGTGGGCGCAGTCTCATTTGAATTAATTTCCAGATAGCAAAATATGGATTTGATGGGGTCTGTGTTCTCTTCTCACATGACCTCTTTCCTTCCAATCATGGTTGGGGAAGCCTATGATGTTAGATTTGTAGGCGTGTCAAAAAGTTATTTTAATAAGTGTTTAGTAAAATTACACATTTACGCCTATTTGTCCTCGTGGTTGCTACTCCTGTACCATAGTTTTCCTCAAAATTTTAAGCCTCTGTGAGATAGTTTATCATTTCCCATCTGGCACCACTGAATACGAAGGTACAGGAGGCGTTTAGCTTAGCCTAGTTTAAGACTTGACGCAGAAGGAAACAGCTAGCCGGGCTCTGTCCAAAGGTTAAGTCCAGCAACCAGCATTTCCAACCCTCGCTCATTAAGACATTATATCTCTTTTGTTTTGAAATGATAGTAGGTGGATTCTTTTTAACCTTTGGACAGAGCCTGTTTCTTGCTGTTGCTATATACTAGCTCTACATTAGCAGCGGCCAGTGTGGCTCTACGTTAGCTTCACGGATAAACATTATAATGGTATAGATCTTTTTATCTAACTCGTGACGAGAGAAAATAAGCGTATTTCCCAAATTGTCAAACTCCTCCTTTCTGTGTTTTTCAAAAACTTAAATCTAACAGTAAAAAAAATTTCAGTCAAAACATGAACAAAGACAACAAACTCCCCTGAGAAGGACTGGTGTATTAAAGGTCCTTTACACAGTTACTACATTATGTTACCTGGGACGAGGGAAGGGGAAGGGGTCATTGAGCGGGCAGCTTGTGGCCAACAGCTCTTCACACATTCTCCAGAGGCTTGATCTCCAACATAGAGCTGTGATAAAACAGACACATGGCCAGAGGCTTAAGGTGGAATGACACAACCCAGGGGACATTTTACAACTCATTCGACCATGGTCCTCTTCAGGTGGAAGACCTGACAGCTTTACATCTTTTAGATGACTTTGAAACTTAAATGGCTGTTAGATTTAACTTGGAGTACTAATTTGGAGGTACTAGTCCCCCATCTGTGTTTATTCAGTATGCAATATGTTGTCGTGTGATCTTGCTTGTTGTATTGCCTCACCGCTGTCCCCTTCGCTCTATGAGTCCCCCAAATAACCTATTGCTGATGTAATGCAGCTGAAAGTCCTATCCGGCCTGTCAGCGTCTGGTGTGCGCCGCTGTGGAGTGACAGATAGGTCGAGAGAAAGAAGAGAGCAGCTTGAGTCACATGCCGTGCTGTCCTCTGCACAGAAACCTCCAACTGGTGACTGCATATTGTTCCGTTGATACACCCGGTCAGTGCTTGAGCCTTTCATGCAACATCACATAACAAACACCATCTTAACAACTGAACCCGGTATGAAGAGGAAGAGAGGCAATTCGGGTTATTTCCCTCTTCATTAAACAAGCTTAATAAACTCAAATGGCCTTTACAACAACACCATTAATGGATAACTGCGTTGTAGGACAGGACAGCATGCCGCTTACCTTCAGCTGTGTAATTTCAAAAATACCAATTGTGCGTAATAAGCATAAAAGAAACAAGTTAAGAAAAAGCAGAAATAGTTTTCTCAGTTATCATGGGGAGCTGTCTGTTGACATGCGAGCTCAGTCGCTATAACGGTTTTATCCATAGCATTTTTAGGAGCCGCCGTGCTGCCTTACACTTAAGCATGACATGACGTTCTTGACCTTGACCTTTGAACTAGAATAATTATGTAATCGTTTTGTCTACAAAATGTCAGAAAATGGTAAACAATGGCCCTGACAATTTCACAGAGCCAACGGTGACTTCTTCAAAAGACTTATGTGTCACTCCATAACCCAAACATATCAGGTTTGTTATAATATAAATCAGAGAACCTCACAATGGAGAAGCTGGAACCAGAGAATGTTTGGCATTTTTAATGAAAAAATTACTAAACAGATTACTAGAATATCAAAATGGTTGCTGATTAATTTACTGAATCATTTCAGCTTTTTTGACAAATGAGCAATTCCATCCATTGTTGAAGAGCACGTGATGAAGTCGAATAATACGAAAGCTAAAATGTAGTTAGCAAACCTTGAGTTTTGTGTGTGTGTGTGTGTGTGTGTGTACAAATGCAGTAAGGGCTCCATACTAAGTAACATAATACTCTTTATCCTCAGTTCATACTCTGCAGTACTGTACTGCACTTCTCTGGCATCCACTTCTCTGACAGATGTGGTCCTCCCTGAAGCACATTCTACATCAATAGTGTGTGTGTGTGTGTGTGTGTGTGTGTGTGTGTGTGTGTGTGTGTGTGTGTGTATAAAAGGTATAAAAGACGAAGAGATAAAAGATAAAAGTTTGTATTTCATTACCCATTTTTTTTGATAATCTGTTAATGGTGACATCTGTCAGGGAACTTGTAACACCTATTTGAACTGGATTACACTTCCATAATAAATCAGTGGGATTTGGGAAAATGGTTATATCTCTTGATGTCACTGATCCTTATTGGGAGGCTTGAGGCTACGTCTGATGTGGTCTGTATTATGTGAGGACCGCAGTTCCCTTCATAGTTTGAATGACACATCAACCACAATGTTTCGTATCTTCAACATCTAAGGCTTTCCTAGCTGTGAAACAATTTGAATTGATAGATCTGGGTTGTTTAAATTGAAAAGTCTGAGGGCGCAAGACGCAGTTGGTGAACGTTCTTCTGTTGTTGTTTTTTTCTGGGACATGCATGCTGGACTGAGGCACTTTTCAGAGTGTTTTTCTTTAGAAAGAATGAGTGGGAAACCCTTCACTCACTATAGTCTCAAAGAGAAAAGAGCTTGTTCTGCCAACTCCTATTTAATTCATCTTCCTAACACAGATTCAGACAGACCTTCTACCAGAACTAACTTGTTTTATGTGAATGCTCATCACTTTGAAAGTGGTTACTGCCAAAACAATGTTCTACGTGAAAATGAAACCACAAACTTCATTGTTATACTGTATGGCTGGGATAGAGTTAACAACCCATTTACATTTTAATCACCAAACAAGTACCTGGACATCATCTCTGTTTTAATGGTCTTGTCCTTGGATATCTGCAGAGAACCAGGTCTTGCGTTCTTGTCCAGGGGATCTGTTACATGTCCAAGGTCAGACAGAGGCACATTAGCCGGCCGTGGCTGCTGAGTAACAGAATGCTGCCGGGCCAGCAGAGCACACGGACAGTGATGTGAGCGAGGCTTGAAGTGAGGCTGCTTCGTACTCCACGGGTGTTTTATTGCGCTGATACGACAAGGGACAAGTCAAGTGCAGACCCAGCTCTGACACCAGGCCAAACATACCTGGAGAGGACGAATGAGAAATCAGAGCAGTGTGCAAATGGGACTTTCCAGGATTGTATGTGTAGGGATCAACTTTTGAATATAGAACATAATATGACCCTAACCCCCCCCAATGACCAGGTTCTGTTCCTTTTCTCAGCCAGTGTGAAGAACATCACTCGCTATGATAAACGTCTGTGTGTTGTGTTGTGTCCCTCCTTTCTTCAAAGCCCCCCCCAACAAAAGGGTGCCAAAAAAAACCCCCCCCCCCCCCCCCCCCCATCCTGCTTCCCAAAGTGCTTTGAGAGTCATGCACCACATAAAATCCATCCTTCCTCCCACCCTGGACCCCTTTCAGTTTGCATATCGTGTCTACTGATGCACCCAACATCTACCTCGGCATCATCAATAGAATTCTTACCAGCTGCATCACTGTGTAGTTTGGGAGCTGCACCGCCTCTAACTGCAAGCACATAGTGAATGCAGCTGGTAAGATAGTTACCCCACCCATCCCTCGCACAGCTTCTCTTCCGTCTCCTGCCATCTGGGAGAAGATACCGGAGCCTTCCAGCCCGCTCCGCCACACTGCGTAACAGCGCCATACACCAGGCTGTCAGGATGCCGAACTCTGACCCCTCTGCCTCCAAAAAGTCTGGACTGTAACGCACTCATCACACAGCACCAGCATAAGACCCTCCCTATACAAACATGCATGCACATACACGCCTACACACTTGTCACTTTGCACAGAACACCACAAAATAATTGCTGCTAATTACTAAATCGTTTTAAATCTCTATTATAGATTAATAGATTATATTTAAATCTCCCTAGTATTTAAAGAAATCCTTGCTATTTCTTTTTCATACTTATATTTACACCATGGTCTGAGAGAATTGGAATTTCGCACCCCCATATGTCCTCTACATATGGCAGAATTGACAATATTAAGTTATATAAGTAAGTATAACAGCTTATAAACAAGGGCTAACAACGACAAGAAGTGGTTTTACGGAGGGTTACGTGAGAGCCAGGCTAGCTTCATATTTAACTGACAGTTAACAGTTTTTTTTTTTTTTATCTCATAATCTAACTCTTGGCAAGAAAAAATTAAATAAGCATATTTCCCAAAATGTCAAAAGTATTCCTTTGACACTCCAGATCCCTGATCTTGATCATGCTTAACTTTTCTGCTGGCAACAAACCCTTGGATTTTATCCAAAGATAGGTGGGCGTAAGCCTGCAGATGAATTGCAGCACAGAGGAAGATGAGAGTATCAGACAGAGGATCAGACAGAACATGAGAAAGAAACAACAAAGTGAGGCAAGGAAAGACATAGCGCTTGTCAAGGATATCACCATTTTCCCTTTAATCTCTCATCACACCATCAGCTGTTCTCCACCAAAGACAATTTCTGCTACCCAGGAAACGATGTAAAAAGTTTTGTTCCAATTACACTAAGCCAAAAGAAACATGCCTTGCACAGACACAAATAGATGGCGCCAATCAATGTAATTGTGCTGGAGATTGTAGTCGATGAGTATGAACGTGTGCATTAATTATCCGTTTGCTTTCAATCACCAGGTTGTCATTCAAAGTGCCACAAGCTTCCTGAATATAGTTTTTTTTCCCAAAGCAAGATGCAACCCTCTTTACACAGATGAAGATAATTAAGGTTCGATCCCACCATGGGATTCACACTTAACAAACTGGAAAGAAAATTTGCAACAGCGCTCAGCATAGACAGAAACACATGATTGATGATAAAGATGAAGACAGTGATTGTATAATTTAATCTCGCTTGCTCCTCCTATCTGTGAATAATGCATGTTATTATCAACGCAGAGTATAAATGTGTTTGACACTAATGCTGACTAATGCGAGTCAATGAAGGACACAGAGTCGAGTCTTTCAAAAGCTTTTCAAGAACTCCCTCCATTCTTTCGGAGCAGTTTTTTGGATTTCCACTTCATGGTCTATTTACTCTCCCTTGGATGTTAGTGGAAATCAGCTTTTCTTGTTTGGTAGTCCCAGTAGACCTTCGTTCATTGGCTGAAGGCCTGTTCATAGCAGCGGATAAAAGTCTCTGCCCTTTGGTTGCTTGTTCTTATAATGTTGGTACAGGTCATGGAGAGAGCAGAGAAAGTTTGGTAGTTGTAGACTAAGCATATGACTATTCCACACACAAGACAAAGGCCTCGTTCAGACTTCTTATAACCAGATTGTATCCAGATTGATTTGAAAAAGTCTGGACAGCAAAAAACAACAACACATGAAATGCTGATGTTTAGTAGGTACAACGTTTACCATGTTCAACATCTTAGTTTAGAGTGCTCACGCCCTAACATTTGATTATTGGCAGCAAACACAAAGTACCTGAGGATGATGGGAAAGTCATTCGCTTTGCAGGTGTTAGGTCATAAACCAAAGTACTGAACAAAATAAAATGATTGTGATGACAAGTCAGTGGATCACCAAAGTTATTACAATTCATCTCGACGGGGACATAAACGTCTGCGTACCATATCTCATGGCAAGCTGAGTTGAAGAAGATTGACCAAGGCTTGTGGTGTGACCATGGCAACCACAGAGATCGTCTTCTCTGGTCGGGGACAATAAACTACTAATCTACGATTTTAGTTAGCAAAACTTGCTATATTAATCGTGTCATATTGACAACCATTTCTGCTGTTTTAAGCTACATCCTGCTCTATTTAGCTGTGTGATGAGATTACACTTTGCGGATGGTGGCTACCAACAGCCTCTGATGCACAGGCTGGTATCGGAGGAAGCCCAGATTTAAAATACAAAATACAGATATTGCCGTACACTTGTCGTGTCAATTATTTTACGGATGTCAAACATCTGCGAACAAAGATTTTGTAGGGAGTTACAAATGCTTTACCTTTTGAGGGAGGTCTGGTGAGTGATGTCTGAAGAGAGGCTGTTGCTGGCAAGCTGAACATGGAGGTACAGCTGCAGCACATGGAACAAGTACCTCTATAGCTCTTGGCTGACGTTAATAAAGAGGCGTGCAATTATATTATTTTCCTCTAGACAGCACTGAAAAGGGAAAATAGATATAATAATGTCATTTGATCCTGTGTGGAAGCCTCAAGTGCGTTCCACAGGTATTTTCCACATGACACAAGCTTATAAAGGCAATTTACTGTTGTTTTTCACTCAGCTTTATTAAGTTTTGTGCCCCAGGACTTGGCTGTTAGCTTAGACAGCTTTAGGTTATTGTGCACATAAAAACGAGGCAGGCAGTTCAGACAAGAGTCCAGAGCGAGTATTAAAGTTTGTCGTTATCTGAAATGGGTTTTATGTTGCCACAGTTATCTGGCGCTGAGATAAATGGTACAATAAGTTATTGATTAAAGATACAATCGCAGCTTCATTATCCACCTTGTGAATCTTTTAATTCTGTTATTTGTGACTGCAGATGAAACATTGGGATTGTAATGCGTCAACACACAGCTGCAATCCTTGTTAGAAATGGGACTCGTGATATGGCCAGCCGCTACATATTCTTTTATCCACAATGGCTGAAAACAAACAGCAGGCCATTTCTATGTCTCACATGTGAAATATAACTTTCATCACCTGAGTTCAGAGATGTCGTGTCACAAATAGTCTAACTCGTTAACCGCTGGTTCAAAAAAGCTTTAATGATAAAGAAAATAGAGCAGGGTGCGGTAGAAACCGAGCCAGAAGAAGGCTCAACCAGGTCAAAGGGTTAAAGTGAGTTCAGACTCTATTTCCCACTTAATGTTTCAGTCACAAAACAAGAGGGTTCCCATCAGCTCAGGCACCATTACAGGCCGAGACGTGTGTTACCAAGGAAGACAATGTATTTATTTGAGTTTAAAATGAAGAATCACAGACTCTGTTTGCAAATATTAAAATACCTAATGGTTACACTGCAATGCACTTACTACAAAATAACCACAACAGAATAGAAACAATATTATCTAAATGAACTAATGGACTACTAATAAACTTTAGGCGGACTGCAGTTGAATGCAAAAGGGGCTTTAATTGTGAGGGAATAAATACAACAGATGGAGTAAGCACAAGGGCACACTTAAGGTTCATGCATATAAAAAAAAAGGAGAAGTCACTTAATGCACAGCAGCCTCCTGTTTTAAACAAAATATGACTTTTTTTTCCATTTGGAAAACACCGTGATGATGCTGTTTTAACAGCATTACACCTTCAAAATAAGAGCTCAAGCTTTAATAATGTAAATGACAGGACCCATAATAACACAGCTTTAAGAAAAAGAACATATTTTAAGTATGCTGGACCACACTTAAGGTCATTTACATGTAGCATGTGACATACTGTATGCACAATGTGCTAGAGAAGAAGTCTGACAAAGCTTTCTACACTTACAACGCCATGCAAGACCATCGAAGATTCACAACCTGTGTAAGTTATCTGAAGTAGCTACTTTTGCTTTATCCACTCAACCTTGAGCTTAGCGCAACTTCGACCAATTAGCACACAGCACCACAGGAAAGTGAATCTCATCAATAAACCATGGCACATTATTTAGGATGGAAATTAAAGATTCATGCTTGAGTGAGACTCCTAAAAAGACAAGCATGGCACTTCAAACCATCAAAGAGCACTTTATGAATTAGCCTTGGTTCATCCTCAAACTTTTGAAGAGATGTCACTTTTAATATTTACCCAATGGCTCGGCTGTATGAGGCCACGCGTCTGACAGCCGATGCATCAGGAGTCCTCGGCAGTTGGGGGAGGCCATCTGTGTTTATTTTCCATTAAGAGTGTCTCTCTCATCTCTCTCTTCACCAAGGATACACTTCACGTTATATGTATCAATTAATTATTAAAGGATATTGAAATGGGCTGATCTCACCGATGCACAACAAGGAACCTCATATACTTACTGATTGATATTTGCAAGCATGCCGATATTCACAAAATAAAAAGTCAAGCAACAGGGACTCTGACTCAAATAACATCTACATATGACACAAACTGGTAAAGCTGAAACTATACGGAAATATTTGCTTCAGGCAAAACACAGCATGGTTCACCCAAATGAATTCAGCAGGTCTTGTGTGATTTGATGGGGTGTGTATGTGAGAGCAAGTCATTCGCTGGTGTATGGTGGGATGCTAAATTGTCTCTGTGTAGGATGAGGGACCACATGATGGGCACTGGTTTTACGCCCAAAATAAACACCTTACCGGAGAGTTGGGGTGATGCTGGGTAAACGGCTCGCAGGCATTAGCCTGCTGAGGACTCTTGACAGACATCTCACCCAATTAGCATTCGGCACCTTGCCTACAGCTTCTGGCAACAAACACTATTTTAATGTAGCGCAATTTTCATCAAGAACATACAGGGTGACTATGTGCTCACTATAGAATGAAGTTTGGCAATGCCAGGCATGCCATTGTCCCCACACGGCAAACACACACACACTGATTTAGAATATGCACAAGAGCACAGACAAAAAGGTTTCTTCTGTGGTGCAATCGATTAGAATAACAATGACAATGTTCCGGATGAATTCAATCAAAACGTGCAAATACTCCCTTCCAGGAGAGTCTGAAAGAGTTTTTAAGGAGTAAGTGGACGGTTAAAGGAGCTTTGACGAGGCCTCTGCCACAGTGTCAAGGACAGGTGTCCTCAGGTGTGCCTGGCACATGTCCACGTCCTCGCAGCTTCCCATCTCCTGAAAGCTGTGAAAAGCTTCTGACCATTCACAGGACATCGCCTGGATTAATTCCCTGTATTGAAGCGATGGAGTCACGAAAAATGAGCTCACGACTATACATGCAGACACACACACACACACACACACACACACACAGTAAAGTAAAATGGTTCGAGTATATTTTGACAGTGATCGTTATGGGTGTATTTAACTGATATTATGGTTATTGCTGTTTTTGCCTCTTGTGCGTACTTTTTGACTGTTACTGCCTGCTGTCTTCCAAAGCATTATAATTTATTAGTTTGCTTAATTAAGTTCTTGGCAGCCACTGGTTTTAGTTAATGCAGAATCAACGGACAGAGACTTGAAACATGCTCGTACTCCAGTGGACTTTATTGTTTTACAAATTATGATTGCGTGATAATGCAATACACCCGACTCAGCAGTTCCCCTCAGTTCTTCGGGAGCTTTAAATTGTTTGAACTTTCAGCTCATGGTTTTGTCTTTAGGCCAACTGCAACTCTACTGTTTTGATTCACTCTCACGGCTCTCATTAACATTGTTTGTGTTATTTATTTATTTTAAAGAAAAAAAGCTCCGATAAACCCCCCCATAAACTGCTTTCATTATAAGCTATAGAACTGAATTCATTCTTGGTTAACAAAATACATTAAACAGTTTATTAAGGTGTCAGTGTAAAGAGCTTGGGGGAAAATATCTGGTTTAAAGAACAAACATAATATTTGCGTATTAAACTGCATCCGCATTTTAAAAAGGGTGATTGAAAGCAGTCGAAGGGAAGCTGCAGAACAGGTAATGAAATATTGTTAATCTCAATTTAACAGACTGTGAAGCATATTAATTTGATTCAGAAATATTTCCATCCCTGCTGGGCGGTGATGTTTTTAAACCGTCCCCAGCTGAAATTACATTTCGGCCACAGTCTTGTCATGACTGGGAACACCTTGATTTCTAGCTAACTGTGCCAGCAAATCACTGCCAAACAAAATGAGAGAAAAGTCACAACAGAGGCTGTGCTGAAAGTACAGACTGCTGCCTTTTGTGTTTCTGAATTTTTCCACTCAATCGATAGGGACAACATCCCATATTTAAGCCTCACATGTCAAACTTTAACTCTAATGGGACTGACAAATGAATCGCCTGTGAAGCCAGTTTTGGGAAAACATATGTGTATGCACAACTCCTGTGTCCCTCAGGTGCCATTAAAGGCGACTAGGTTGGCCTTTAGTCCCTGTGAGGGGCTAAGCTGCTGTAATTTGTGGTTTCTGAACAGTGAGTAGAGGCGGTCCCACCATGTGGCTGTGTCAGGGCCTTCGAGAGCTCTGATAATGAGGCAAGTTGCCTCATTAAAAGCCATGAGGCTTGAACACAAAGGAACCTGACATCAAAAGCCTCCACGCTGCCTTTAGTTTGCCTCTGAACACATGCTTCTGACCACAGTACTAATGCCACAATATTAAAGTCACACAAAAGACCTCTCCGCTACTGCACCCACTCTCTTTTGCTGCTGTATGGCACCTAAAGGCAGCTGTGAGTTTCCATCTGAAAATAATTAATCATTTTTTTTCTAAAAGAAGAAAATGAAAAAACAGAAATGGGATTTTATGTCTGTGGGGTAGAGGTGGCAGAACAAAGATTCCTGCAGAAATTCCTGGTGGGGGACGCAGGCGTACAGTAGGCCATTGATGTAAGGGATACTAGCTTTAACTTGCTAGTACTCTTTCATCCCAGAATTTGCTAACACAGGTCCTAAAAGGAATGTTAAATGTTTACACTTGTATTCATTCCAATTAAATACTAGCTGGATTGAATATGCAAAAATGTGAAATGTGTCTTCAGACAAGCACACAATTAAACAAATATGGAAATAAGGTTTCCAATTATAAATGGATTTTTAGGAGACTTCCTATGAAATTATTAGGAAGTTACAGACCCTTAAAATGAAGTGTTTTTAAACTAATGAATTCTTGAGAAGTAGCCTTCTTAGCGTTTAGTGCTAATTAGCATGCTATCAAACACTAATGGTGAACATTATACCTGTTAAACATCAGCATGTTTTCATTGTTATTAAGTTTCCATCCACCTGTTTTTATATTCATTTTCAAATGCCACAACTTCAAACGCAGAGACTTCAAATGACGGCAGACAAAAACATCAGATCTGTGTGGAGCGATGAGCAAGTAAATACATGAAACGCACATACATGCCATATGTTTCTACATGACTGATCTTGCTCTTTTAATAACCTCGTTGCGCCCTCTTCTTCTGCAATGGTTTAATGGTGCCCGACTGGAAAATGATCTCGATAAATTAGGAAACCTGGCTACTAGAGCATGCTAGAATTAGCATTTAGCTTGAAGCACCACCATCAGTGTGTGGCATGGCATTACAGGATCTTTTAGTTTTTGGGTTGCCATGAAAGATGGATCACCACCAGACATTTGAAAGCATCAAATATATGCTGTGGTTTGGGAGTCAGGGACGCTGCAAGGTACGTCTTTCAATCAATCACACTGTAGGCTACATTGCCTGAATTCTGCTCTGAATTCTTACAGCCATTAAAGAATTACTGTTTTTGTCCTTCCTCAACAGGCATTTTGCTATTGAGCTGTATGGAGTCGGGGGGATTGATGGTGTGCGAGTGCGACAGGAAGCAGATGAGATGCACTCTGACAGCTCCGCTCCACCACTGCTGGACGGCAAATGTCAGGAGCCAGACAGCATATGTACAGACAAGAGTGGGAGAGAGGAGTCAGGGCTGTGTTTTATGGGTTTGAGAGTGTATTTCCATCTGCTTTTGACAGAGGTGTACATGTTTAACTATATAAATAGCGTGTTGGAATATCAGCGCTTCAGGGTAGATTCACTTCTGAACTGTA
The DNA here is from genome assembly GCA_943590825.1 of Bovichtus diacanthus. Taxonomy (NCBI): domain Eukaryota; kingdom Metazoa; phylum Chordata; class Actinopteri; order Perciformes; family Bovichtidae; genus Bovichtus; species Bovichtus diacanthus. The sequence goes on from CALSBV010012130.1 coordinate 3,680,335, forward strand.
CTGTACACTGTGGGTGCTTTAAGTGTGTAACTGTCAACACATGGGTCCCCAGGTACATCCTCGTGAACCGTGGTACGCATTAGTGTGTCAGTCACCGGAAAAATTCAAAGCTTGTGGACCTCAGGCCATACGGAAGGCAATGGGGTATGGATGAAGATAAGCAGATACACTTTGCTCAGGCATGAAATGCTTTCCAAGGAATGTGGACAGAGATATGGAGAGAGGGAGAAAGATAGAAATTGAAAGTGACAGAACGAAGAAGAGAAGGCGGAAAAAGTGAATGAGTCACCATGTAGAACACAAAACACATTCTTTTTGTTCTCGTGGAGATGAGTCACAGTGGATTAAAGTAGTTTTTGAAGTTTTTTCCTTTTGTCACATTATTGTACGCTATGATGTATAGCATTTGCCCCTAAAATGGGTCAAATATTGTCCTGTAAAAGACACTTTTGAAAAGATGTCAAAATGGGTGACGATTAATCTAGACCTTAACTATAGTAGCTCTACTTCTCTGCAAAATGTCGATGCCCGAGAGGCTGAGAGTAGCAAGCGTGAGCAGAGCCCTCTGTGCAGCAGTACAGAGAAAAGCCTCCTTATGGCTTGTGATTTGGGTACTGGCAGAGTTTTCCTACTAACTGCTGCTGCAGCTCAATATCCATCTCCATAACAGGGTTTGGCATCAGTCTTGCACTCCCAGGCCATTTCTGGCTTACCAACAACACGACACCAGTTCATAATGGTAAATTAAGGAAATCATCCGCCAGTGCATTATGTCCAGAATTTCATAAAAATTTTTTTACTGTTTGACATTTAAAACCTAAAAGACAAAATATAACAGGAAGCAAGCCAGTCTAGCTCTACGCTGCAATGGTACAGTGTGATTGTTTCTCTTTAGGTTTTCATTCCTGTTTTAAAAACACAATGAACATCTCATCATTTTTTCACAGTTTTTCTACTAGTTATACTACTATTTTAGTTAAAAAAATAAGGACTAAAAGGTCACTAGAAGAGCGCAGACCTCTGCCAAGGCCATGCCGTCACAATGATTTGATCCTCTCCAAACTTTAATGGGTTCTTTATTGCCCCATGCTACACTCTTCCACCAAGTTTCATGAAAACAAACACACAAACCCAACCAAACACATAACCTCCTGGGCGGCGGTTAACAAACCTCCAAAGTATGTGATTCAGAAATCCATGTAACGATGCCTGTGGGCCTCGTATGTTTTTATGTTGTACTTTTTCTCCTTTCTTTGTTCCCTCACTGTTGTGTTGTCTACACAGGTTTGCTGATGAATAATGATGGTCAGTTGTGGGAGAAAAGGCATTGCCTGAAGCCCAAGTAGTTAGTTGTCCATGGCGTTTGCCTCAGCTGCTGGAGTGGCTGTTCTTCAGTGTCCTTCTTTCTTATTGAGTAGCCCAATAGCTCGGCATGTAGTTGACTGCTTCGGCATGTAGTTGACTAAGTCCAAGTTTGAGCATTTGAGCACAAACATGGAGCCTCAACTGAAATGGTGAAATTGTAAAATAAGGTTGAAAAGCAAGAGTTTTAAAGGTTCAAATATTTTTCAAGATTGCTTAAAAAAATAAGAAGAACTACAAGAAGACGGATCGAAGAAGAATAAGAGCCAGCAGGACTTATCTGAGGTAAGACACAAAGTATCCATTTAAACAATGTTTTAAGTTGTTACAGAGTGGCAAGGTAAGGCAACAACACAGTTCTCTAAGGAAATGGAAAACAAAAATTAAAATGATCGATAGGCATTTGCTGAGAGTGAAAAATGTTTTACTGCGAAACGGCCTTTTATCAAAATGATCTATCAATCCATTTGAAACAATTGGAACTTCCTGAATGCTTCACTCTCAGCAAAATGCAATCCTGGCTCAAATCCACTGCAGTGTTTTTTCAAATGAAACTCTTCACACAGATGCATTTCCTGAGAAAGATATTCCATTTTAAATGGCTTCAAACATCTGATGCACTTGGCTGTCCTGCGCTCTTATTGTTGTGGGAGGTTTGCTATGAGGTACAACGCTAATGGACTCTAGCAACTGCAAAATATCTATGCAAGTGTTCTGACCTGTGATAAAGTTGAGAGGAATATCTTGTCTCCCAAACATTGTTGATCTCTTGCCACCACAGGGCTGCATAGAGAAACTAATCATTATTACTGATTTTAAAATGACAAATGATGAATGAAGATTCACATTAGCGCTTGCATAGCACTTCAGTATCAGCTGACTATGATTACCAATCACATTTAAACACTTCCCAATCACATTAAATCAAGATAATGAGATACTTCTTCGCTTTGTCATTATTTTCCTGCTGCTTGTTGCTTCACTGATACTGGCTGTGTCATTTATTACTCCCTCTACCTCCATCTTATCCCCATACCTGGTGAGGCCATTTCTTGCTTTATGTTTGATATGGTTGCTATAGCTCACTTATGTGTCTGTTGGGTTCTGTTCTGTAAAGCCCTTTTTGGTGGGTTGACATCCCGGCATATTATATGCTCTCAGTGTATAAGAGAAAAGCAAGACATCTCATATTTCATGCGTTAAGACATTTTTTTTACAATGTCTTCTTTTCCAACTGCTGTTTTGTAGTGATATATTGTAGCCTACATGGAAATGCAACAAAATACACATTTGAGCCCTGGTTTGTTCACAGAAAAAGCGAACTGTAAAGGAATTGGCTTCTTTTTTAAAATTTTTTGTTTTACAAAGAATTAAATGACCATTTCGATGCCACTCTGTAGGCTAACCTAATTATGAAGCTACCACGAGCAGCCGCTTAGCTTAGCTTAGCACTCGGACTGGAAGCGGCCCCACAACTTATTGTTTCCAAATTTGAGTTTTTAGGCCTATTAAATAAAGATAATGTGCGTTAATTAGTTAGTTTAAGAGGTGCTGGAAGTTGGATTTTGTTACCTTTTGGACAAAGTCAGGCTAGCTGTTTGCCTATTTCCTGTCTGTATGCTAAGCTAACAGGCTGACAATGCTGGCTTCATATTTAGCATACAGACATGAGTGGTATCAATCTTCCCATTTAACTCTTGGCAAGAAAGCAGATAAGCATATTCCCAAAATGTGATTTTCCTTGTTTGGGACTTCTAACCAGATTTTAAATTCACTTAAAGCATTAGAGAGTTAAAGCGTTCAGCATTAATCATACAAAACTTGTTGAATTCAACATTGTACCATGGTTAAGTCTATATTGTTGCTTTACTGGAATAAACTCATTGGCTGGTCACTCACTTATTGGACTCTTTTAGTTGCATTCATTATCTCTAATCTGTGACAGTGAGTGGTGTGCAGCACTGTGTCAGTGGGTTATTTAAAGAGGACAGTCCCGATGCAAATGGCTGTAGGCGGTGGGTGGACTCAAATGAGGGTGACAGTGATGAAGGCTTTTAAATCGTGAAAACTAAATGTACAGAGAGAACAATAACTCATTCAAATTAGAGAACAGTGTGAGGCGTTTAGGAACATTCAAAACTCTGAACACATGTGGGTAGATTCTCTGATTTAAAGGGGGGAACAAGTTTAAATGTGAGAAGATGGCACATAAATGCATCTAGCCTCCACCGCGTCCTTACTTGTGGCATTTCTATCTAGCCTACGGCACATCCTGCCCGTTTATCTTTGGACTTTTACATTTTTTATCCAGGTGTCAGTGAGACATCTGTTTGTCATGCACTTCCTGTCTGCCCTTCATATGACTCATCATTGTGAATGCAACTGCCGCAGCAATTTGCCAGCGGACAGGTAAGAGATGGCCCTCTGAGTGTCGCTCTTTTATGTCAGATATGTGGTGTCGAGACAAGAATAATCACAGGTCAATGGAGCGACACCACTCACCTTTTGAAGCCACATTACTGTATATGTCTTTCTCTTTGACTCTCACACGAGACCGTCACAGGTCTAGCTCACAGCTCATCTGCCAGTTGGTTTTATAAGAATATTTTTCTTGTGAATGACTGTGTAGAAACTTCAGAGTGGTTTTGAGTCTCTTCATACTGTACTGTGGGTCAGCATGCGTTCTCATTGTTGGAGGCAGAAAATTCTGTCTCAGTTGTCCCACGTTCTAAACTGGGTCATGCTGTTTTTGGTAGCAGGATCTACAGTACTAGTGTAATTCGGGCCACATACACAATTTCGAGGGTGAATGTTGAAATTAAAAAAGTTTTATCTGCAAGAAAGCAGACACTGTTGTGTGAAAAGTTCTCTCTGTTCAACATCAGTTGAAGAGAGGTCTTTGATTTAGTAACAAGTTGCAAATGTAGATGCGCTTTGATGTGATGTGTGTCATCTTACTTCAGAGCTCGGATGTGTTTCGTCTTTGAAGCAATAATTTATATAATTTCAACCAAAAACATTGATGGACCATTTGTGTTTGTTTTGAGTGCATCTTCTTTTAAGACATGCAAGGTTCAGTAGGATGAAATGAACTTAAACAAGCTTAAATCTCCAAAACATGAGCACAATTTTGCAACTGGGTTGGAAGATGTATATACTGCTGATGCAATTTTAAGCAGAGATGGAGTTGAATTTTATGATGAACAGTTTGAAGTTTGGGTAAGAAATGACATTTCAGGTCCTGACATTCACGTAGTAAAAGACTGGCTGCTGGATGTACTGTAGGTTCATATTAAATGGACAAAATTGAGAGTGGTCTCAATCTTCTCATCTCACACTCATAAAAAAACAAAAACAAACGAATAAGGTAATGTACAGTAAACAAATAACCTTTATCTTTAATAGATAGAGATAGATAAATACTTTATTAATAAAGAGAAATGGTAGTGTTGCTGCAGCAAAGTCCCATAAATGACAAAACGAACTACATAAGGAAACTCAAAGAGGTAGATATTAAAATACAGATACAGTATGAACAGCCTAAAAACAAAAAAAAAAACTAGAATTGAACTAAAAAACACAAGACCATTCTCTAAATACGTATATACTGTACAATGACAATAATGCCTGTAAAATGATGTACATGGATAGAATTGTATTTTGTCTTGTTTTCCTATGATGAGGTTCACATACATACAGGTATGTAATATACAAGAATGTGTGGTATCAAAGATATTGTCATTATACTGACCAACAAAAATATCCAGTTGTGGTTTTGAAAGTGCAAGCTGACAGTAAACATTATTGAATAAATAAATAAATGTTCACAAAATTGTTATGATTATCTAGATTATGTACAGTCTAAATGGTGTAAACGATACATCTCTTTATCCACCACTGACTGAGCACAAGATATGATTGCAAAACTTCCCCTCACGGAGAAAACCGTCATCTCTCATAAGCAGCATGAGCAGAAATTGTAGTTAGTGGCTTTATAGATTTTTTTTTCTTTTTCCACTGTGAGAAATGGTGAAATCACTGAAACATGCTATAATACCTCCAGGATATTGCATGAGAGATGGGGCCCCTTGTATAAGAGCATAGCATGCATAAAGCAGATTAGAACAATGTCCTGGGGGATGGACACAAGAATTCATCTCACCAGGGGTGAAGGAGAAAAGCTTTGTAATCTCAGATGTGGGTATAAATGTTGTCTACAGTATTAACAGACCATTGTTTTTTGAGTTTCGGCGTGAAAATGAAGATTTGATAGTTCTAGACTCGTCCACGGAGTATGACCATGAACATGATGGATCTGTTTCGCTGAAGGTTTGAAGTCATACCTTCTGTCTTTTTAAGGATTTTTTCATTCTCTCACCTCAGAGAGGGGCAGATGGAGGCATTCAGCATGTGGTCCTGAATTGCAGTAATTAAAAAGACACAGAGAGCACTGCAAATTCAGCCCAACATGAGAGCATGCAACTACCCAGACAGTCAAGCAGAGCCAGAGCGAGACAGAGAGAGAGAGGGAGAGAGAGAGAGATCAGATATTGAACACCCTTTACAATTATTTTCACTCTTTTTCTCTCCTGCTCTGTCTCTCTGGGGGCAAGCTGGGGCAAGCTTTGTTGAAAAGGTGTTACAGTTTTTTCCCTCTCCGCACTGGAAATTTGGCTGCTGCTGATAAGATTCTCCACGGCATTAGCCAAGCTCATTTGAAGCCTTGACACCCTTTTTGAGGACCAATGATTCAGACAGATGGCGACTGGACGACCTGATAGGAGGGGAGTCTGGACTTGTACAGCGTCCTCAACAGGATCTGCGTCAGCATTCAGATGAGCGCGTACACTTATCGCACACCTGCATACGCAAGGACTAAGTGATGTCATTAGTGCGAAATGGGAGATAAACTCTAATACAGCTGTGTTTACTTTCTTTTCGGAAATATGGCATTGTAAAGGTGTGTGTTCACCTGTGCTGTATGGAAGTATACTTTCTTTATTCTCCTATTTTGTTCTTTAATCAAATTCTTCAGATATAGTTAAACATGATGTTGCTGTTCACTATCTATTTTCACGGATCAAATGAACAAGATAAAACGTGTGAATCCTTAAGCTTTAGAGGTGCTGGTAGACACAGTTTTTTAACTTCTTTTCTCATATGACCTCCAGACAATGTCTCGAGAATCGAGTCCACACAGTCTGGAGTTTGTCCCTTTCACACATGTTGCACACAACAGGAGATTGTCCGTGTCAGAAGCTTTCTCACTTACTGGAAATGCTCTGTTTGGTTTAGGCAAGGGGTGATGCTTGAGCGTGCAAGAGGCGTGGCATGATGCGTATTACACGCAGTCGCATAAATTGGTCATAAACAACCAAGGGTTTTGACGTTTGACTTATGCGTCGGCCCTTGTCGATAGAAGGTCTTGAATCTCATTGTCTCTCCAGTCAGACATTTTTGTTGGTGTTTTCCTGTAAATGACCCCTTGGATGTTTGTTTGCTTCCGGTTTCACGCCAGCTGCGATAGAAACGTAATCGACACTCCCACTGGGTCGCTGTGAATTCTCCAGACAATGAGGGGCTCTATTCCCACATGGGCTCAATCAGACATTACAGAGATGTCGTGCTAGAGAGCTGGCGGGGAAAATTCTGTTTCATATCCGCTCTGAATGATTCAGACATTTGTGTTATCGCATACGGCTCCATCGATCAATGTATGGATCATTTCAAGGTTGCAGTGCATAAGTGAAAGGGTCAAAACCGAGCAGGTCAGCTGATTCCCCCCGTTTCCACTCTTTATGCTAAGCTAACTAGCTTCTTGCATTTGCTTCACATTGAACAGACAGACATCAAAGTGGTATCAATCTTCTTGTCTAATTCATGGCAAGAAAGCAAATGAGCGTATTTGACAAAAGCCACCTCCCTGTAAACCCCATATTCTTAAAGTATTAATGTCATCTGTGTGTGACGAATGGCTCACCACACTATTAAAAATATATAATGCATGCTGTCCAATAAAGTGCATGTATGAGGTTGCTTAACTGTGACGACCTGATGACAGGACTTACTATTTACCCTGTTATGGGCTGTGATCTTTAGCAATGTGACTCACACAGATGCAGGTACGCTCGCATGTGCAAAGGTTAGCCCAGATCTCCTTCAGACAAGGTCATTGTTGACGCATGAGTGTCGGAGGAGTCGGTGTTGGATGTCCTCAAAGGAGTGCAAACCACAGGTCCACAATAACAGCTCATTCAAAGCAGCCTACCACCTAATCTCCTCTGTCAAGGCGACATTAAAGTTGCATTGTTGAGAGGGAGAGCTCATGTGCCACCCAGCCCCGGCTGATTGGCACATAGAAAGTTGCTCATTTTGCTGTTCGTCAGTGACATGGAAGCTGCTTCTTGGTTCTAATTTAGTTATGCATTCATGACTCAAAAAATAGCTTTGGTCACAATGTTGGATAACTTTCTCAGAAATTCCACAATCCTCATACTGTATTTAATAAGGTATTTGTGCAGCAAATGGCTTGAAAACAGAAAGGCAATGTTTATCTTATCATCTAAGAAAGCAGTCTTTTATATTGGGAGATAAAAGAGAGCTCCACAGTAGGGGGACTTGTAAATTCACTGAAACAGTAGGCTGCAAGGTATTGGCAAATCATTATGTTGAAAAGGAGTTGTTGCTTAGGGCCAGAGGGAGACAGACAGAAAAAAGAATAAGCCGGCACGACGGCAGATAAACATTTGTTGCACATCAAAGCCTTGATGAGAGAAGGACATCACAAGAGTCGATTTCTTTCAGCCTGTGTGGAGAGAGCGTACGCTGCCGGGGATCAACAAGATTAAAGGGGGCTCCAGAGTGAGCTATTGATTGTTTCAGGTTTTTCTGCTTGACATTTATCGTTTATAGTGATGGAAGCTAATCTCTAATTTGGCAAATAACAAATCAAGAAAAAAGTCCAAGGGCAGTATTCAAGTAAATGAAGTTCATTTACCAAGTTTCAGTTTCAAATATGTCCTTCGCTCCAGGCACAAACACGGGGAAAGAAAGAGAGAATTGCACCATGTAGAGGCTGATCTCTTTTTTTTTTTTTTTTTTTTTTCTCTCTCTTTCCACCATATGGGTGCACAATTGGGTCAGGACATACGCATGCCCCTGTGGACTGTGGACAGATGCAATCCATCCATGGCTTTGTTGATGTCCTCTCCCATCGTGTCTCTCTCACAGGTATGCGGTGATCAGACAGTGACCTGTGCAAAAGCAGCCATGCCTTCAGATGAGCAGAGAGGAAGATGCTTGAATGATGGCAATGTTGACATCTGCTGTCACTGCCTTGTGAGTATTGTTTTCCACACAGGATGGGGTGAGGATGATCAAAACCAAAAAGCTATCTGGAAGGAAAAGCACTTGTACGTTCAGTGTATTGGGAAAACCTTTTATTTATTTATTTTTTTTAGTGTTAAAGGTCATATGCTTCATTTCAGGTACTAATCAGATTTTAATGAGAAAGTTAATAATGCATAAGCTTGACATTATTTCTAATAGACTTTTGGGATTTAATCAATAAGACATCCTCGAAATATAATCAATATGAATGGGCTTGTGAGGCAACACATTTATGATATGCGTGCCTGCACTTTTGTGTGAGTGTTAATGTGTGGATATATCACATAAACAACATGACTATGCTCTAAACTTTGTGTCGGTCAGCAATTTTAACGGTAATGATGAGCCAGGTGTCTGTCCTTTGGCCGGCTGCCTGGAGATGGCATTAGATTAGACTGTCAGTCAGGGTGGAGGGTGAACAGACGTGGCAGGATTTTCATGAAACTCATCAATCATGTCATTGCCATATAGCTCTGACCTAGTCGCAAAACCATTTCAGTGTGAGAGCTGCATTATGACAAATGTCAATATGAAGGATAGGAAGGAGTGTCGTCTATCTATAGTCCACTAACCAGCTTCCTCAAAGGGCAAAGTGCTGATCTTCAGAGGTCTTTTCAACGCTTCGGGCTGTCTTATTATCATTGCATGGTGACCAACTTGTATCTCCATTTTATTTCTTACTTCTTTTATTTTTCTCTTTCACGTCTTTCTTTTGTCTTTTATTGTGAAGCATTTTGTGATGTCTGATCCAGAAAGGTGCTGTGAACATATGTTGACTTTTTCACTTACTTATTGCATTCCAAATTATTGCCAGCAAATACATTTTTATTTCAATGAATTAGCCGAGAGGTTCCGGACCTTTATGGATTTTGGCCCTTCAAAGTATAGCAAATTTAGATTTGAAAAGATAAAAAGCACAAATTTGAGAAAAGTCTGAAAAAATAAACAATTTCTGTAGGAGAAATATATACTGCGTGTGTATACTGTTTTAATTGTTTGTTAATCCTCCCACGACCCCTTAGAATCCCTTTTTATTAGACTATACAATATAATAGCCTGACTGTAAATCCAGAGCTTAGAAATTGAGTGTATTTGATCATTCTGAGTGAGTACCGGATCAAGAGCCAATTTTGTTCAGTGACCTTGTGAATATAAGCCAGTGCCATAAATGAAATGAGGGACAATACCTCCAGTATATTCTACAGTTTCAAAGTAATATATTGGCAGCAACTGGATTTATTAGCATCTCTCTCTGCTGATTTGATGGGAGCTCGTGGGACAGATCAGCAACCATCATCTGGATTAAAACGTATAAGGATTAGTTCGATAGTCGCCGAATGGCAAACAAATAGCAAACATGCTGTATACACACGTGCACGCACACACAAACGCGCATACAAATGTCCCAATAAAAAACATCTGTCACTTCAGTAGTCTGCTTATCTGGCCCAGCCATGGCAGCGCTCTCCCATGTGAGCACAAAGGCAGCAGTGGCGTTTTATGGTCTGCAGATGAGTTTGCTGATAGTGTTTGAACAGCCTATCTCTTCTTGCTTTTTCTTTAAAACACACACAAAAGACATGCCATTGGAGGTAATTAATGGTTTGTTACAACCACACAAAAACAGGATTTGGCTTGACTGCTCTGACTAAACACCACCCTCACTTCCACCACCACCACCTACACATACACACTCCCTTCCGCCCCCACACCTTTCAAAACGAACCCCTAGAAGCCACCCAGCCACCTCCTCCCCCCTCCCTCTCCTTCCTCCCTCTCACACTCTGTGGTCTGAGCAGCATGTTCACTGTCCCGAAACACGATAAACCATTCAGCCCTATGGGAATTTCTCCTCACAGCAAGCTAACGTCAGCTACATCTGTGTCTGTCAGCCAGAGCAGCAGCAGCCAGAGCAGCAGCAGCAGCAGCAGCAGCAGTGTGGCAGCAGTGTGGCAGTAGCAGTGGCTTGGCTCAGGCGTCAGGCAGCCTCTCGGTGACATTCTGCTTCAACTTGGCTGGGAGGCAGTTCATCCAGCTCAACTCAGACTGGGAGGAAAAAGTTCACTCCTGTCCTCCTTTCTTTAGCTCCAGATTCTAATAATTTATGAATGACCGAGAAAGGATGCTCTGCAACTTGAGGATACTTTACTCATCTGGACGCCTGGTGGCTGCGTTGGACGGCCGAGGGGAACGTGATGCTGTACTCTGCGCCTCTTGAGCAGGGATGATCGAAGCTTCCTGGCGTCCACCCTCCTCCTACTCTTCGTCTTTCTTCCTCCTCTCACACTTTTCCCCCGGGCTCCTCTGGCATGCGAGGGTCAAGTCGGCAGGATTTTCCCATCCACCTCAATCCTCTCTCCAACTGTGTTGTGATCCTGTTCCTCAGCGCCACACTTGACCTGAAGGCTTCCCAGGCAAAACAAAGGGATTAACCATGAACTTTGCTCTCACCAGGATACACAGCCTGCCCTCAAACAGAAGACTGTGAGATCTGATGAAAGTCAACTGTGAGTATGTTCATTAATTTATTTATTTTTCTCCCTTCCCCCTTTACATCAGTGACTTGTTTTGCAGTCTTCGGAGAATCGTGAGTGATTGAGTATGCACTTTTTGATTAATGCACAAAGGCGTGACCTGGATTTAAGGGGAAACGGCGTCATGTGTGCACAAGTGCATGTCTGAGAGGTCTCGGCATGTATTTTTAATGTAGCCTTTTACTTTAATGAAGGCAACGGAGGATGTGCTGCCGGAAAGATGTGTGTGCATATGTTCTTCTGGAAGACTTAGTATAGAAAAGTGTATTTATTTGATCATATTTGAGATGCATTTAAAAGCCTATAGTTTTTTCTGAATATATATTGAGAAAATTCATGTCAGCATTTTTTTCCAAAGATAAAACACAGGGCTCTCACATCCTTTCCCCTTCTCTCCTTGATTAAGTGGAAATGACAAAACACGGAAGGATTAAGCAGTGAAGCGTGATTTTAACGAGTTCATCCAGTCCCCACAGATCTTGTGAGGTGCTGCAACTAATGTACAAAGGTGCTGGTGATCTTTGAAAAGAAAAAACCTGGAAGTAGTCGCCATAAAACCGTAATGTTTAGATGGGTTAGGCAAAATCGTGACTAGATTGTAGACCACTTGACTGTTTTAGTGCAGAAATTTCACCTTTAAATTGCATTTTTTGTGAAATTGACAATGTTTTTTTTAAATTGTCCAGCAGGGATATACTACAGCATCAGATTGTTTTCCTTAATTTCCCATATAATATGCCAGTGAGCTAGATTTGCATTATATTAACAACCTGAGATTATCTTAATGTGTTTGAATGTTTTTGAGCACAAGTGCCTAACTTCCGCCATTAACTGAAAATGAATATTTGAAAAGCATGGAGGTCATTCAAACCATTATCTTTGTTTTTGCAGGAGAATGTAACATCAGCATGGGCAAAATTGGGCGTGTTACGAGTTGGTAACATCAGACAACCCAAAGGCTCAGAGAGACACCCATATTTAGAAAACTCTTCATACAAGAACACAAATGAGTTTATAGCCAGATCATTATCCAAATGATGGCTCATTAATGAAATGTTGTTGCTCATAAAAATGAACTCCTCGAGGCATTAGGCAAAATCGTTTTATGCCCTTCAGCAGCTGCCATAACCACTGCAGGGTGTCCATAAGCAGATAATAATATTCATCTAATTATCATCATTTCCCATCGGAGAAGAGATGTAATTCAAGTTTGTACTTGTTTTAATCTCAAAGTAGGGGGAAATTTATGCATTGAATAAACGAAAAACAGAAAAGTACACTCTGCATTGTTGAGTATACATACTTTGGTTTGCCACCAACACAGACGCACTGATAAATATTTTAGGTTGCATGTTTAGGAGCCAGATCTTACTTGTATAATCCTCTTTCTTTCTCCTCCAATGCCTGATACCCAGAATAATTCAAGCATTTCTTATGTCCTCATCCAGAACGCCACATATGCAGAAATCTTAACCATGGGTCAGTGGGCTGCTGACTACAGGACGCACAAACTATTGTGCCAAAAAGCTCTGGGCTGATTAGCACATCATACATAGTCCTACTCACCATGCAGACACACATGGTGTCCTTTGCCTCCTTCACTTTGACTTTCCTCTCTCTGGCTCTCTCCTCCTCCTTCTTCTTTTGGTCTCTTATCTTCTTTCCCTTTCTTCCACAAATGACACACACACGCACACACACACACACACACACACACACAAATGACACAAGCACGCACGCACGCATGCACGCACGCATTGCTTTCGTGTTTCTGTTGTGCTGCAACCAAAGGAGAGTGTAGTGTAGAAAAAGGTTACGTATGACTGGGAGGCCAGTGTATGGAGCCACTGTACAGGAGCACTGATGGCCAGGTGCCAGAGGACCTGCAGGAAGCCACCCTTCAACATGTCCACCTCTGCACTCAGTGTGGAGGCTCTGGACAGATTTGTGCTACCTGCCCCACTCGTGAACTGTTAATCACTGGATGAATCGCCATCACTTATGCATACCGAGCAAACACGATATTTCAGGAGGCCATCTAATATTATTGGGATGTATATGTAATGAGGACGTTTTCAGTAAAAACAAGATGTCTTTGCATCACTATTTGGCAATAAGGACCCTGGGTATTTTATTCTCATATAACCAAGTCACAATACAGGCAGTATACTACTAAATTCTGCAGGATTGTCTTTGTTTTTTAAACCAACCTTTTTGTCTGACCAGACAGCATCACAAAGCTCTTCACCGCCGTTGGATACTGAACTGAATCCATGAAAAGTCCAGAAAGAGGCCACAATGGACCATATTCACTATTTATAGTGATGCAGAGTCCATATTTACCCCACACTCTGAGTGTACCATTAAGACGCTTCCTGTCTCGATTTAGAAGCTATTAGCAAGCTTGACTTGCTCTACCTGTTCAGGTCATGAGGTAGAAGTCTTTTCTGTCTCTGTCTCTGTCTGTCTGTGTGTGTGTGTGTGTGTGTGTGTGTGTGTGTGTGTGTGTGTGTGTGCGTGCGTGTGTGCGTGTGCATGTGCGTGTGTGTGTGTGTGTGTGTGTGTGTCAACCCAACAGTCATCAGTGAGTCAGGAATATCTTTTCCCAAATAATAAATACCTGCTGCCATCATTAGTGAATAATTTTCTTGTGGCATTGAATATGATCACTGATGGTTCAGCGTTTTTTGTTCCGAAACAGGAAAATAATATACTCTTTTTATACCAGCTGGTGTATTTTGTCATAGAACACTACAAAAATAAGGATTACACTGTAAATAAAGACTAGAGGCTCTGTGAGGCTGTTTGATGTTCAAGCTACATGCTAACATCATCATGCTAATGTTAACTTGCTCACAATGAAAATGCCAACATGCTGACGCTTAGTATTTTAAAGGCACAATGGATTGGATTTGTTGGCTGCGGTTTGTAAACAACATTCAAAGTTGTCTCCTCCTCCCAGCTCTATGAGGGTAACGGTGAAAGCCAACCCTAGTTTCACTCTCTGTTTGGAACAAAGCCCCCAGGAAGTGCGACAGGCTTTTAAAGAAAATCTTCGTAGTGGTCAAACCGTGGAATTACAACTTCCGTGTCAGTCAAGTGATGCCATGAGGCCCAAAACTACTTTTTCCTATTGACTTACATTGAGAAAGAGACATCTGTAAATCAGTGTATATAAATTGTTTTGAGGTAAGTCAACTTCCCAGTACAAACACTTGAATAGCACTTATTTAAATCATTCAATCCTAAAAGTTGTAAAATGCGCTTGCCAAATCCAGAGATATTTTCGCTGCTCGGTTCTTTTGACTGAGCCGAGAAAGATCCTACTCATTGGGCCTTTTTAACTCTTAATTTAAGGTGTTGGCATGCTAACATTTTCTAATTAGCATTTAAAATGGTACATTAAAGGCTTATGTGAAGGTTTGCAGATACTATTTACAAATGAAAACTTTGACCGGATAATGGCGCCGGATGACAAGTCAGGGGAGTCAAAGTTATTAGAATTCATTCTGAGGGGTACATGCATATCTGGACCAAATTTCATGGCCACCTATCCAGTAGTTGAGATTTCCTTGAAGACCAAAGTGGTGGACCGTTCGACCAAGGTAGCTAGCAACACTTACCACTTTAAAAGCCAACGCCATTTAATCTAATTATTAGGGTGTCTGCTGAGGAGAACAACACAACAGTTTGTTCATACCAGGAAATGGCAATGAATTCTGGTGACGGATTAATGGCATCTACACTAAACAGTGTAATGATGTGGGGATTTGAGTGATGTGATATGAAATGCCATTCTACAGCAAGATGAGACGATACCAGTCCTGCAGGAGGACCCCCTCGATGACTGGAATGTTATTTGTGTGGGCCTCAGGCTCCCGCTGGCACTCCTGCTAACCTGGCACTGTCAAACGAACGCCAATGAGTGATGAAGTTATTTCTCACCGGATAGTAATTGCATCCGAAGCATTGCATTGTGGTTTGAAATTGCGATAAATTTTAGGGAGGAACTCTAGAGAGAGCAGTTAGGAGAGTTCTTCTGGGTACACGAGACACAAGAGATTATGTGAAAGAAAGGAGCAGAATACTCATAGGTTAGGCTGTTTTGGATGAACATTTATCAACAAATCCAGCTGTTTGGGCTTGGAGAAAATAAAAACGTTGATCCAGTTTTGCAGCCAACTTTGTTTCATGCCCAATGCAACGGGTAAACTGCAGGAAGAAATGCATCATCACCCTATAACAGAGCCAGAGTTATATTTAGTAACTTAAAGTTTTTTGTTTGGTGTGTCAACCTCACAGAGAAGATTTAGCCATCGTTCTGTAATCTCACCCAGTTTCCTGAAGCTAATTGTACTGTCCTGAAACGCACCACAATGTGGCCAGGCTTGGTCAACCCAATTATTGTACCTTTTTTGAGAGCCTTTGTATCCCTCAATGTGGTGCTAATAAATGTGTCGACTGCTTGCCTTGCTTCCATAAGGGCATGTAAAGTGGGTGAAGGTGTTTCTCTGCCCACGCCTGTGCACCCATGTACAAAAAATCACATGGAGGATTCTCTCTGTGGAGGTGATCTTCCCAAAATCTAACTGTTGCTCCACACTGAAACAGTAAACAGTCTCTGCCTCCCTGGTGGTGGTTTATGCTACTACTGTTGTACTGCTGAGAAGGTCTTGGAAGGTCATGCACAGGGCGCAGATGCTGGGCTGTAACATGGCACTGAAATTCCCTGATATTAAGCAGAGCAAGTGGCACGGCTGAAACTACCAACAGTGTAATGCCCAGTTGGCTGAGGTATTTCCTGGGAGAGGAGTGAACTTATTATCTCAAATGACGGTGTAGAACAGTGAGAGTCTCGCACTCAAACACTGTATAGCCTGAATGGCCACAAATCTGTGTTTTCCCCACAGAATATAATCATTTGCATATACAAATGCTACAAATAGTAGGAATGTACTCGAACCCAGAGGATTTAATGCTGCTTTAACACATTTGATTAAAAACCCTCAAGGCAAGACCACGTTGCACTGTCACACGTTTGTAGGTCATGAAAGGCAAGTCATCAAGCCATAGAAATGTGTCCCTTGGGCTTGTTTCGAACACGCGGGTCGTGGTTGGCATGAATAACCCCATCAGCCACTATCGATTGGTGTGTGTCCAGCACCCTGGGATGAAATGTGCACAAAAACGCTATAACCTGAGAGTGAGGGAACCATGTGTGCTGTGAGTTTCCATATGTGGAGGATGTTTGCTGCCCTCTGCTGGTGCAGGGTGTGTAGTTACGTGTGTTTGTGCTGTACCTCCTTAATAGTATGATGAATAGTGTGACACTTGAGAAACTGCACAATTGCATGGAGTATGGATGTGACTTAATCATCCATGACAACAAAGCTTAAGCATTGTGAGTTGATTAGTTGGTGACTAGTGAGCCCAACTCTTATTAAGAAAAGGCCAGAAAATAGGATTTGATGTGCCGAGTTTTATTGTGGTTGGCTTTGGAGACCTTGAGCAACCTGAAAGTTAGGAGTTTAAGCCATGTTTTAAAGAGGTAAATGATCACCCAGGCACCGTTGCGAACTGAAAATGCATCTTTTGCTCAAGACTAAAGTGCTGCAGCAAAGGGAAATATATTGCATGACTAGGGAATTGCGCAGGCTCTCCACACAGAAAATGTTTGCTTATTTGCTCATTTTAGTGCCATCACTCTTAAAAATAAAGTATACAATGCAGAAATAGGGATTCGATGGCTGACGAAATAGCTGGCAGTGAGTTTGAAACGTAAGCAGATTTGTATGTTTCACCAACCTCAAAGTTGGCCTCCAACTGCATTTGTCATTTTATACACAAACAAATGTCATAGTTGAATGCACAGTATTGGCTCTGATAGACTGCACCAAAGTTGGTTATCTGTTCACGCTTTAAGAAGAACATGAGACTTGAATTGACACCTAAGTACATTATTTCAGGGAAAATCAAGTCACATTTAACAGAAAGAACGAATGCATGCCTCATCATTATTTCATTTTCTTAGTCTTTGCGATTGCTTCTGTGTTTGTGATCAGAAGATACAAGTGTTCACATAGGTTGACTTGTATGGTTGGCACTGGACATTTCAATAACTGGTTGGGTGCAACTGTTCATAATGATATAGTGACCGTAGTTACTGGTCCTTTTTCCTTCCATTGTCTAAAAACATGCAGGTCACATTAACTAGAATTTGCCCATAGCTGTAAATGTGACGACATTCTCAGTCTCTGATGAACTCTATTCTTTTGCCTGCTGCTTGTAGGTAAAGGCTCTACCGCCTAATGATTCTGTGATGTTTGTATAGAGAATAGACGGACAAGAACCTACTTAAACTACCTATAAACAGATTTATTATTTAAAACTTATACAAAAATAAATGCTGCATTTACACACATTTGCAGTTGGTGAATTGACTTATGTATTTATTACTATCTGATGTATTTATTCTGCAGTAATGTTATAAAGAAAGGTCACAATGTACAATGTTCTACATTTCTAGTCAAGAACCCCAAAAGCTGTAAAGATAGTAAACACTGAGGACAACGTTTTTTAAGAACCAAAATCACTACCGCCACATTTTCATCAAGTAAAGTTCATTTTAGTCAAGTACAAATTGAGTGTATTCACTAGCAGCAAATGTTTTGAGCAAGGAATACAATTATGCAATGACCTGGATTTTTTTTTGTTATGTGCCACAGATGTTTCCCTAAAACACCCCATATGGGTAAACTCACATGAGCTTGATATAATTGTGTGAGCTGCGTGAAGTACAATAGCTTGATGAAATTCTTTAATGATGCAACTAAAAACATATTAGAGAAAACAATGCTTTCAATACTAAATGCATATATAATTCACCAAAGCAAACGCTATCATCTGTTAAGGACGCGTGACAAAAACAGGTTTGACTTTTAGTTTTAAAGAGCAAAACATATAAAGCTAGTCAAATATTCTCCTCTGTGACTGTGTGATGCTCAACATGCTGAATTGAGGCCATCTAGTGGCTATGAATAGAGCTTTCTTTTTAATTTTTTTTTTTAAGGGTTACAGAATAACATTTTCTTTCTTTTCTTACCAGGAGATCGTCCATAAAATGACAAATCAAAAAACTCTTGTCATGGTTGGACGCAAATAAACAGAAGAAGACCATGGAAGGAGAGAGCATACTGAACTCCACTGTAAATACCAGTACAATGGATATCCACCTGGTCACTCACAGTCTCTGGGAGGTGATCACCATTGCAACTGTGTCGGCTATAGTCAGCCTCATCACCATTGTGGGGAATGTCCTGGTGATGCTCTCCTTCAAGGTTAACAGCCAGCTGAAGACTGTGAATAATTACTACCTGTTGAGTCTGGCCGCTGCTGACCTCATCATAGGGGTTTTCTCCATGAATCTGTATACCTCGTATATACTGATGGGCTACTGGGCCTTAGGGAACCTTGCATGTGACCTCTGGTTGGCGTTGGACTATGTAGCCAGCAACGCCTCAGTTATGAACCTGTTGGTGATCAGTTTCGACAGATATTTTTCCATCACCCGACCTCTGACCTACAGGGCCAAGCGGACTCCCAAACGAGCTGGGATCATGATAGGTTTGGCGTGGCTGGTGTCCCTTGTTTTGTGGGCCCCACCTATTCTCTGCTGGCAATACTTTGTAGGAAAAAGGACAGTCCCTGAGAGGCAATGCCAGATTCAGTTTTTCTCCGAGCCTGTGATAACCTTTGGGACGGCGATCGCTGCCTTTTATATCCCCGTATCAGTCATGACAATCCTATACTGTCGAATTTACAAGGAGACTGAGAAGAGGACCAAAGATCTGGCAGAGCTGCAGGGGATTAACTATCCCACTGAGCCTGGGGTCCCCCCACCTCAGAAGACCATTATCAGATCCTGTTTTAGCTGTAAATTAAGATCGACTTCACATGACAGGAATCAAGCCTCTTGGTCCTCCTCCAGCAGAAGCCAAGCAGCCAAATCTGTGGCCACCACCAATGACGAGTGGTCCAAAGCTGGTCAGCTGACCACTTTTAACAGTTACGCCTCGTCAGAGGATGAGGACAGGCCCGTGTCTCCAGGGGGCTTCCAACCCTCCTTCAGGAACCAGGCTTGTGAGACCATAAAGAGTGGAGTGGGCAGCGAGAGCGAGCAGCTGAGCAGCTATGAAGAGGATAGCTTCTTCCAGACGCCGCCCAAAAGCAACTCTCAGAAGAGCAGCAAGTGTGTGTCCTACAAGTTCAAGCCCGTTGCCAAAGACACTCACGTGGAGAACCACACCAAAAACGGAGACACCAAAATGGCGTCGTCTACGTTCTCCTCGGCCGAGTCCATGAGCGTCCCGTCCACCTCCTCGACGGCGAAGCCCATAGACGCCACGTTGAAGAACCAGATCACCAAGAGGAAGAGGATGGTTCTGATCAAGGAAAGGAAGGCAGCTCAGACTCTCAGCGCCATCTTGCTGGCCTTCATCCTAACATGGACGCCATATAACATCATGGTGCTTATTTCAACGTTCTGCTCAGACTGCATTCCCCTCTCACTTTGGCATCTGGGCTACTGGCTGTGCTACGTCAACAGCACCGTCAATCCCATGTGCTACGCCCTTTGTAACAAGACTTTCCAAAAGACCTTCCGTATGCTCTTACTTTGCCAGTGGAAGAAGAAAAGGATTGAGGAGAAACTATACTGGTATGGACAAAACCCTGTGGTCAGCTCCAAACTGACATGAACTATTTTTATTTCAAAATGATGGCTGTAAATTATGTTTGTATGGATAATCTTGGCTTCGTGAACTTGAATTCCACACAGTATCAAAAGTATAAACATTATATCAAGGAGCTGGTACAATTTATAATGTTGACCTTTTAATCGGTAGTTCTGCTATTGTGTATGTTAATAACTGCTCAAAGTTTTGAAATGAAAGAACATTATAGCACTTTCCCAACATAATCAATGACACTGTAAATAGATTCTAAAATATTTTTTTAAATACCAGTATCTTCCCCCAAAATTGAGGCTCTTATAAAGGATATGCCACCGATTAATACTCAGATTATTCCACGTTGTACTGTATTTGTATTCAAGATGCACAGTTTGATATCGGGATCATGATCGAATTGCTCCACTCTAATTATTACACTGCATATTGGTTTTTAAAGTATAAAAAATAGCCAGGATCCTTCCCGCCAAATTCCCCCATGTTGCTACACCCAAAATGTATGTTCAATTCTCTAGGTATTGTGTTTGTAATGAGGATTCATATTTTGGAATTGCTATTTTAATTTAAAGGGCTAATGCGTGTCGTCCTTATGTCAGAACCTGCTTGCCAAGTCAAGATTGTTACTTGATGATAATGATAAATCGAAGCCTTTTCACATGTGCCATTGTCATTTGTCAGATGAGCATAGATTTCACATTACATGTTATGCATTTTCTGTCCTGCTAAAGTAATGATTCCATAAATTAAATTACAAAAAACGATAAATAACCCCAAACTGAATCCGTCTGGTCTACCCTACAACTACATGACAAACTTGCTCAACAATGTCAGTGTTTACAATGGGATCGTTGTGGAGGATTTAAAGGTACACATTGTTTATTATAATCTGTTTATTAGTTCTCCTCAGGATATTTTCTTTTTTTTTCTTTGAGCATTGAAATACAGTAATTGTTTTCTCTGAATTACTGTAGTTAAATCAATATGTCATATCTTCATTGTATTTCTGTCAAACTTGTAATGTACTGTGGCAAATAAAATGCTGTTTGTGAAATGTTCCTTCGTGTAAGCATTGGATGGGAAATGACATGCAAAAAATATATATTTTACATGTGTCATAAGCTATAATGTCATAAAACACTTTTTTTGTAACTGTGATAAATCTGCACTTGCTATTTGGGGAATTATGAGACGCTTTGCTTCATGTATTGACATGGTGATCGATGGAAACAAAGCTAGAGCTAAAAACCGTACTGCATTTTTATACTGTGTTCCAAGTTCGTGATTCCTTTTTTTTTTGTTCTTTTCAGTATTTTGTGATCATGTCCATGCATTTCTGAATAAAAATGTGATGAATTGAATGTCCATCTTAATGGCTATTAGGCGAAACATGACCTAAAAAAAACAACACTCTTGGCTCTCAATAGTTGCCAAACCCGGTGTCATACAGTAACACACATCCTGTGTCCTTAGAGCTCATCCTTCTTGCAGTCTGCACTTTGAATCAGTTTAACTGTGTCTGAAGGTTTCACCATCATCCATGCATACTTGCACAGTCGCTCCTTGTTGCAGTCCTTCTGCCAGTAGATGACATTCCTGCGATTGAGGTTGGCACCAGCACAGGCGTCATACCACCAACCTCCTCCCGGCACCCCCTGAAACTCCAACTTAGCACAATTTTGGAAGTAGTTGTCATTATCTCTATCGTTGGTGGTGAATCTCTGGTTGTCATGCAGGTAGTTCTCTGTGTCCAGGGTCAGAGCATCTACAGCTGAGCCGTGGAACAATCCCAGCCTCAGCCTGAATGCTGAGGATTCATCCTCCACCAGGAATGGATCATACTCCCCCGTCTTGGTGATAGCATCTCTGTCTACTAGTTTTACTCCCAGTGTATAGCGCCCAGGGCCGCGGCTGAGCTGATGAAGGTATTCATTCCCGAGCCAGTGATCACCAGTTACAGCCCCAAAGCCATGCTTGTACTCAGCCCAGGTACGATCGAAATTCACGCTGCTATTGACGGTGATATGCTGCACCACAGTCCAGCCTCCCTCCTGCATTGCACAGTAGGCCACGATGGGGGAATCACCTGGTTGGATCAGGTACACCCCGTCTCTGGCCTGGCCTGAAGAGGTCATCAGCATCTCATGGCAGTCTCTGGGCAGCACTGTTGGGTAAATCAACATATGTGACATAACTGTGGATTGACAGATCAGGACTATAACACCATTATAGATGCAGTAGATCGCTCGATCGTCCTTATATCGGATTTCTATTTAATTGATGCTGCAGTGGTGTTTACAGTCTCAGAAAGAGTACTCTAACACTCTGGAGACAGACTGCGGTGGTACAGTGAAGGATGGATTATGAGACAATGGGCCCCCAGGCACAGACATGGAAAAGGTCCCACCACTTCTCCTACATAGAAGCAAGACACAGACTTTATAGTTGTTTAGCCTCTTTTTGTTGTTTAGTGTCTGTTTCTAGTTATTTTTGAGTCTCTTTGTAGTAATGTTGTGTCTTTTAGTGGTTGGTTTGCCCCTTTTTTGACTCTTTTTAACTTCTTAAAATGTCTAAGTCTAACTATTCATTTTTGCAACCACTCTGTGTACAATGTGGAAATATCCAACTTTAGCGCTCCCAGTGGTATCGTCAAATCTTGACACTGTTGTAATCTTGATACTGTGGTAAACAGCAATGCCAGTGATTACTCATTACATTGATGACAACCGCACACCACTGTTTCTCAATGTCTCCCAGGTAAACATGTTAAACCTTGATCAATTGCGAAACTATTACAACTGTTTGTCTGATAAACTATCTCACTAAGATACACAAATCAACTCACAGGACATGACACTTATCATGAATGAGTCACTAAGCAATTCGGGTCTACAGGCTGGAATTTGACCCTCACCCTCTGAATAATACACACAGATAATCTGAGATAAAAAATCAATCAAAATTTAAAAGCAATCACAGGACACACAAAGTGCACACTGTACCGTTATCATCATCTTGAGTTTTGAAGATTCTGCAATAATTGGTCTACAGTTATGGGCATTTCATACATTATTGACAAAAACTGAAAGTGAAAGTCTACACAAATAAATACCTTTCATTCCACTGTTCAGGACCACGTTGTGCTCATCGGGGGGAAGGAGATTCAGGTTCTCAGCTTGGAGATGCTCCATGTTTACTCCAGCCACACTAAGCAGCAGCAGGGCCGCTACTGGCAGCCAGCATCTCACACACTCCATCCTCCACTTTCCTTTGCCTTCAAACCAATGAACTGTAATGTAATGTAAAAACCAACAGTTTAGTTAATGATAAAACATTGTACGGTTCCTATTGAATTCAGTGAACTTAATGAAGAACACGCACAACAAAACTGTACTGAAAAAAAGTCTTACCTTCAGTGAAGACCACTGAATGAGATATGTAGTTCTCTCTAACCAAATCTTCTCAAACGCTCCTACTGTATTTATCTCCACTTACTGAATGAAAAGCATCGGAATACAAGCGGGGCTGTCGGCTGCTGAGCGTTCAGTGATTGCAGGTCCTTTCACGCAGCCTTCTGCTGCCCAGTCACAGCTGGACTTCAGCCTCAGGTTCACATCACAATGACAGACACCAACCCTCCACTTATCTGTGTCAAGTGAGATAAACCCACATGTAAATGGAGAGATATGACTTTGTAAACCCATATCTCCGCCTTACTTAAATCAGTTCAAGAGGGAATGAGGCTGAAGTCCAGATGAGACTGAAATGTGTTGCCGGTGATCTGGGAGTTTATTTTTCTAACCGTACTTTAACTTGACGTAAAGAACAATGTGGTTAAAGTACAGCACGTACAGATCCACAGAAGTGTTAATAAAGCGGAAACATATCGGTGTCGTCTTCTCCCACAGAAGAAGGCGATTACAAACTTTGTGTTGGTTGTAATAAATATTCATTTCAAAACCAACCACCAACTTTGAATTGAAAATACACATTTTATTCATTATCAATGGTGCAATCGAAGATAATACACACAAACCACATATCAATGAAACATTTTTACATTCATGAAATAATCCAGATTTCTGTTATATAATTGAACCTGCAACCTACACTGAACAATGATCCTCTCGGTGCATCCTACTTGGTCAATGAAAAGACAATCAAGTCAAATTTGCCACACTATTAGTTATTGCACATTATCAGTATTTCAACTGTTCAAGTTCATCTGCCAGCCAATAAATACATCAAACTCTACAGATATCCCCTCAGGACAGGTACAGTACAAGCTAAAAGGTACTTTCTGTGGAAACAACAGCAGCTCCTATATAATGATACCAAGGATTCTGGCTGCCACCAGAGGAAGATCCATTATCTGCTTCTTTGTTGCCATCAGGTAAGTTGAGACAGGAAGGAGTCAATGACCTAAGGGAGAAAGATAATGATGACTTTTTTTGAATCAGAAAATTCAAAGTGGTAATGATTTATTCATGCAACACTGACCTTTGCCATGTCTCCAGCCATTCCTGGAACAGATTTCAGTAAAGGTTCCTGAAACCATAACTCCAACAACTGCTGGTTAAAGGCCTGGAAATTTCTGTAACAAAGTTTTAATAAATACTTTACTACAATAGCTGTGTATTCTGTAATAGTGGCAAAGTCTGGCTTGTATTAAGTGATGCTGTATGAATTTATATATGTTATCTGGTTCACTGTTTTCTAATGTTTTTTTCTGCTTTGACAAAACTTTACTTAAATGTATACAGTATTTATCTGTCTGAAGTATCATACAGCTCATAAAACAACACTTACTTATCCATTGGAAGTTTTGTTGATCCACTATAGCCACTTGTTCTTAGTTCCTCCCACCAGTTTTTCAAAACTGAATTTATCCACTTTAAACCAACTATAAGATACCTGTGAGAATAAAAGACATTCTTAATGTATTAGTATTTTCGTAATTATTCTTCCACATACTGTCTGTTCCTCTATGTGCATAATGCATTTAATTCGGTCATAATTCAAATGCAGTGCAAAAACAAAACACTTCATTGCAGCAGGAATACTCACTCTTCATATGGACTTTTGAGGACTTTCTTAACCAAAGGAAAGAGGTCAACACAACATCCAATGGTGACCCTCTGGGAATCCTCCTCAATGCTGCAGAGAAAATTAGATATCAACTCAACTTCTAGGCAGTGTTGCTCAGAATTTAGCAAATTTCAAGTCACTCACCTTCTGCTTATCAGTGGAAGAAAGTCAACAAACACACCAACGTCTTGGATTCTGTACAGACAGTGAAGTAAAAAAACCTTTTGAAATTCTAACATGTGTGTCACATTTATGAAACAGACTACACACTACGTACCTCAGAAAATACGTCAACAGCTCTCCAACATTTCTCTTCCACAATGTTAAAGATACTTTCAGTCTCAGATTTCTTCCAAAGAGCACGTCAGTCATTGTGCTATGATCCCTTGTGAGCTGGAAAACATTGTTAGGTTCAGATGGTTTTATCTGCATATTAGTAAAAAAAAGAAAAAAGAAAAGACAACACAAGAAACAGAAAAATAGTCTGAGCTTTGATAGTATATCTGAACCTGAGTGAGTGTACAGTAGTCAGCTTGTTCAGAACCAGTTGTACCAGCCTTGTGATTGTTATTGACATTTAGTGGGAACTCCCAAGGGTCCATGTCAAATATCTCCTGTTGCACGTCCTGCATGCAGTCCATCTCATTCTCCTTGTTTGCAGCATCATAACTCTTCCCAGTCCCGAGCTGCTTCCTCCGAGTCACCGTCAGATGATGGGTCTTCCTCTTACATGACACTACCCGCTTCACTCTGCCCGGGTTGTTACCAGAGCGACTCACTGGATACCTGCGCATGGTGAAATGTTCAAACATTCTGTTGAAAACCAAATCACATCATGCACTTTCTGTAATGTAACCAAAACACATGCAAAGACCTACCTCTTTTTGTTGAGCTCCTCATTTTTATCGTAAGCCACCTGCATGTAAAAATACATTTTGCATAGTGATAAATAACACAGTTATAAAAATCAGAAGAGGACAAGCACACAGAGATGCATTTGTGTATTGTAATGTGTCACTCAGCTCACATTGTTTGTGTTTCTCCCATGAGGATAGGTCACTCTGTATTGGGCTGCGTCCTGTTGTGAGGCATGTTCAAGATTTTGGTACTCTCCGTCTTCACTGTTGGAGTCCATCAGACCTAAATAAATTGTTATAACTAATTAAATACATGCAAGCACACGTACAAGTAGATTATCATTGTGGTCGGATCAACACAATAAGATAATCACAATATGGTTTATGTATCTAAATCTCTAATTCACAGCATACATATTGCATTTTGTTGTTTAAAAAAGAATAAAGTTTTCATACTCCAGTTTTCCAGGCTTAACATATGTAAACACTATTTCCCACAATCCCCGTGGGTATTGTTGTTCTTCTGTGCAGTGACGTACACAGGAACTGCTCCCGTGCGGTGAGTGTTTTTAGTTACTAGTTTAACATTTAACTTATTCGGGTCAGACAGTGTTTGAGCTTGTGGAGAAGCTTATTCGGTATCTTTAAACTCTACGTGTGGTTCATATACCAAATAAAAAAAAAAAAGAAGCTTTTTTTTGTGCGTAACATTTTACGTAGCGTTAACTTAACGTAACGCTAGTTCGTAACAAAGATAATAATTCGCCAGCTAACAGCTTAATTAGCTTAATAGACACAAACAGCTTAGCGCGGTTCAACCAGTGGTCTATGAAACAGTTTATAACCTTCACAGCAACTCATAACTGTGTTAACGTGAAACAAACAAATGATCCTAAATGCTGTACTCACCTTGTTTTCTATTCCTAAGCAGAGACAATATAATTAAACCTTCCCTTTGATTCTTTCAAGCGACTGACCGTTGCCTAGCCTCTGAAGCCGCCCAGTGTCAGAGAATAAAGCGTCCCATTCATAACGCACCCTCTAGCGACTATTGAGATATCAATGGTGCACATTTCAAAGCAAAACATTTCGTAAAAGCAGCGAATCTCACTGAAAGACACTTACAGCTGAAGAGCCGGTTACCAAAACCGATAAATAAGATCAGCTGCTGTGGTGTTTTGTCTCAAGTCAAACTTGCTTTTTGACCCCGACGGTGCCTTTTATTTAGATCAGTGAAGCATATCAGCTGTTTGCCTTAGCACTTTATTGATCTGAGGCAAGTTGTGGCTTGTGTGAGCTAATCTCTTCTGCACTTCGGCTAACTTTGACTTCCCTCAATGCACAATGAAAAACAACATCAGCTGCTTTAATTGTCGCGTCATCTATTTCCCAGCTGTTCTCGCTGACTATGTGGTTTTGTTTCTGCAGTTTCATCATTTGGATTCAGTATCATTTCAAAACCGACTCATTGATCCACTTGGTTTTACACCAATAGGCTCAGTGTCATGTGATGTTTGACATGAAAGCGTTTAACATCATGTCATTACAGTGACAAGATTGTTTTATTTTCCGGGTGTGTGTTGCTTCCTTAACCAGGCTGTTGTTCCTGCAGTCCAGTGTTAAAATGGTGTCTGTTCGTGCTGCTGGTGCCTTGCTGAGCCTTGCACCCCTGCTGGTGTTTGGTGTTCCTCCCATTTGGACCCAGCCAGAGCAGGTGCACATCTCTTATCCAGGTTAGTGTTTGAACTGTTTCCATCTGCCTCATCATGTGTTTTCATTTAGGGATACAATTTGTATTTCTTAGTGATACAAAACAGTATCGAGGTCAAATGGATTGCAGATTTACAGATGTTTTGTACAAATCGTTCAATAATATGATAACTGAAAGCACTGGTAGATATGGGCAGCTGAACCTTATGTTACTGTTCTGCAGATCTGCAACGAGTTCACTTAAGTTTAGATTCTTTTTTAGTGATCTTGATGTTTTAAAAAAGTCCATGTGATGCAGCTAGTTTAAAGGAATACTTTACCCACAAAAGGAACACTTGTACTCACTCTGTGTTACCTTGAATTCATTTAATCCAAAAAACTGAGAAAAGTCTTAATGAATTGAAGTAAACAATTCCTCATTAACAGTCTTGCACGCTAATCGTCCGTACAAGCACTGTTTTTGCAGATGTGTTGTAAATAGTAAGGTTTTAGCAAAAGTGCTTTTGTTTGGGAAGTAGTGAGCACACGACTGGATAAATGAGACTTGGATTATACACCAGGGGTGTGCAAGATTTTGCAAATGGATGTTTTGATATATGTAGTTTTGTTGTTGTTAAATGCGGAAAATCTAAGTTTTCTTCACAAATTCAAGGTAACACAGGGTCAGTAATTGATATACAAATGATCATTTTAGGGATGAAATATTCCTTTAATGGCTGAAGGCCTTGATGAAACTTTAAGGTATATTTAATGCAACAGCCACGTGTCCTGTTGCTCTGAACCACTACCTGTGCACTGTCTGAAAGTCATTTAGGTTAAAGGCACCAAATAATTGCCTTAACTTCCATACATAAAGCTGGTGTTACCCTTGCTTTACACAGAGTCTGTGCAGCATAAATGCTCTTTCGCTCATTCCCTATAAGGGTGAAACGTGGTAGTCATTAAATGCGGTGATGTCTTGATGAAATGAGTACCTGGCCAGTCGTCCGCTCATCTCAGCTTTCTGCCGGTAATATCTCGCCAGCGGCAAGATCAAAAGCGTCACTCTTGTGCAAAGTCAGCCTTTTCATAAGCATCTCTTGGCTTTTATACATCAGTAAGTGAATCCAGTTGTTCTGTCGGATCAATCTCCATCACGATTCCAATGACTGGGCTTTTCGTTACAGGAGTGCCAGGTTCTATGGTAATAACCTGGACCACCTTCAATAAGACGGAGAGCAAGGTGGAGTACGGACCTCTGGGGGGTCGCCTCTTTGACATGTGTGCCAAAGGGGACACAACTTTGTTTGTGGACTCAGGAGAGGAGAAGAGGAAGCTGTATATCCACAGAGTGACTCTCACAGACCTCAAACCTGCTGCTACTTATGGTGAGTGGAGCTTCAATATTAATGACCTTCTCTTATACATATACATAACTCATGTTGAAGAGTATTTCTCCTCCTGTGCACTTTCAGTCTACCACTGTGGGAGCGATGAGGGCTGGAGCGATGTGTTCTCCTTCACTGCTCTGAATGACAGCTCTAGCTTCAGTCCCAGGTTTGCTGTGTACGGTGACCTGGGCAATGAGAACCCTCAGTCTCTGGCTCGACTGCAAAGGGAGACACAGCTTGGCATGTACGATGTCATCCTTCACGTAGGTAAGCGTCACACTGTTAGAAATATTACAACAACTTGCCAAAGAAGCATCTCGATTTATCAGCCGCTGAGGCTTTAGTCATCCACAGATACCTGGCCCAGCTGGCAACAGTTTGTATTAACATACATCAAATCCAGTACGATAGCTGAGCCATTCCAACAGAAATGTCTTATAAAGAGGTAATGTATCATGATAGAAATGACTGTATAATAATACCCATTTGTCATTTGCATGCTTTGTTTTTAAACAATATGGGTTTATGCCGGTCACTTGTTTACTTTATCACTTTCTCAGTTGGAAATGTGAAGAGTTGGGAAATAGAAACAGAATAGTGGTCTGTGTTGTGCCAAAGTGGGTTTGACCAAAACTCTGTCTGAATCTCTGACTCTCGTTTGTCCCGTCTCGATTTCACGGCAGGATAATGAAAGATAATAAAAGAACAGTATCATTTTTCTTTGCCTTTTTGTTGGTTTTTGAAATGAAACACAAAGTTAAACACTGTTTTACAGCCACTTTACAACTTTACAGAGAATACAATTCTTCATTTGCCTCATAAAGCGAGATAACACTTTTGCTTGAGGCTAACCATAGTCCAGTTGTAAAAGATGTAGTTTTGGGAAATGTTAGATGTGAAAACTGATGACTCATGACTGTACACTAAATATGAAGCCAGAGCCAACCGCCGATCAGTTTAACTTAGCATGAAAACAGAAAGCTGCAATCTCTAAAGCTCACTAAATGATAAGTTCCAGCGTATAGCTCCCTGTAAAGTCATAAGTTGTCGTTTATACATCCCATTTTCTGTATGGATTAAACAAACAAGATGTAATGCATTTATAGTGAGTGGTATGTAGAGCCAGGCTAGCTGCTTCCTGTCTTTATGCTAAGCTAATCAAACTGCCTGCCGGTTTTAGCTTAATATTTAGTGTACAGACATGACAGTGGAATCAATCTCATCTAACTCGATTAAGGGCATTAACCAAAATGTTGGAGTATTCCTTTAAAAGGAGTAAACACAACTTTTTGGGGGTAACTAATTTTGGCACAGTGCAACACAGATATACATTATTTCTGTTACCCTTTACCTTTGGAAAGTAACAATCTTAAAAAGACTTAAAGATTCATTCTAATCTGTAGAGTTTTGTTTTGTTTTACAGGGGACTTTGCCTATGATATGCACGAGGTATTTAACTTTTTAATATGATGAACTCTTATCACATTTGTTCATGTAAGGTCACTAGGGTATATTCTTAAAGCCACTCTGATATTCCACTTATTCCTTAGTGACAGATGAGATAAGCCACTTCACCGTTCTCCACTGCCTCCGTCCCAAGACTCACCACTATTTATTATCCTTGCATATTAAGGCTCTCCGCTGTGGTTGAGACACACAGCTTATGATTAGCATTACTGTGAAATGCCGTAAGCTAGCGGTGAAAGACGAGAGTCAGGGTCATGTCGCCCCAAGTATTTCTCGAATAAAATAAGGGCCATTCAAAACCCCAAATCTTAAGTCTCAATAACATATTTGCTCATGTGAAAACCTCACAACTGATATTCAGCATAACCTTGTCTTGGATGCTAATATTATTTTTCCTAAAATGAGTTCCTGCATTATTCCTGCCTTTTTTTTATTTTTTTCAAATATGGAGAAATGCTAAATGCAATCAGCAGACTACTGCAAACTTAATATTAATATAAATTAATAACTCATAATTCATCCAAGCTGTGTTTTTTAGCTAGAATGTGCAAGTACATTCTGTGGCTTCACTGATATTATAAATAGAAAAGCACACAAAGTGAATTTTGTCTGAAAGGTCATTAATGTTTGTGGCAGGTAAAAGCAATCATTACGGCCATGAACCGCAATGTCTTTTTAAAAGCTGCGTTAGCATATCTGAGGAAAAAAGAAAGCCCCTGTTTTAAGTGAGGTTTGTTTGCTAGGCTATACATTCCTGATGCTGTCTGGGAAATGGACTTACGTAGTTCACACTAATTTGGATGAGCACTGATTGAAGAAGAATGAAACATTGTTGTCTCATAGCAAAAATGTTTGGCGTCATGTTTAATGGCTGAACGTCACTGTAGGACAATGCCAGGATCGGAGATGAGTTCATGAGGCAGATCCAGTCCATAGCAGCCTACTTACCATACATGACCTGTCCAGGCAACCACGAATCAACATAGTAGGTGGAAGTTCATTTCTTAATTTCTTTTTGAGTGTATTCATAAATGGACTGACATTTATTGAAGAATTGTTTATCTTAAAGGAATAGTTTGGATTGTTGAAGTGGGGTTGTGTGAGGTACCTATCAACAGTCAGTGTATTATCTACAGTAGATGGCGGTCGGCACGCCCCAGGTTGTTGGAGAAGCAGACTAGTAACAGGAGCTAAGCTACTACGTACTACTGTAAACGGGGTCAGCAGCAAAACACATTTTAGCCTCCTAAAAAAAATATATATATATATATATATATATATATATATATATCTGTTTAAGTGTATGCTTTACCTTGCCGTCAGACTGTCGGTTACTCTGTTTGTGTTATTGTGTGACTTTGGTGAATCCAAACTCGCCTTCTAACACACCAAAGTCGCTCAATAACACAAACAAATGTACCGATCGTGGCAGCGGTAGACCAGCAGCTCCCATGTTCTGCGACGTAAAATGATGTTTTTGTTGATGCTTTCTGGTGGCTTTCAAGAGAACCTAGATTCAGCTTCATTTCCCCATCAGCTGTGTCTCAGGGCAAGGTAAAGCGGTGAACATATTCTTAATATAGCATACATTTAAACTGATATACATTTTTTTTTGTAGGCTAAAATACATTTAGCTGCTGCCCCCCTCCACAGCAGTAACTTGCTTAGCTTTCGTGCCTGTACTCTGGAAACTGTCTGTTCCCCTAACTGGGCGCATGCCGACCACCATCTACTGTAGGTTATACGCTTACTATAAATAAGTAACTCGTATAACCCCAACATGTGATACAACATGGAAGCTGTCTGACTCCCTCCTGTCCGTCTTCTGCTTTCGATTAGCTAATGTTTTCATTTTTTGTTTACACTTTATGCCACATTCTGCTTAGGGGCAAAAGTATGATTAATGGGTTTTGGGCAAAAATAGCAGCACATCCATATTGTTGGAAGAAACTTGCCAGACACCTCATGACAAATTGCATTCAGAATTGGCTACTGTAAATGCTAAGTGTGTGTGTGTGTGTGGGTGTTTTTTTTAGCTGGGGGGGGATTGTGAACACCCGAAAAACAACCTTTCTGGTGAGCCGCAGTTTTTCCACTATAAAGAACACACACTGCTGAAAACTCCTCACTGCACCATCCGAACACATGGAAGCTATTTTGGTCTCTAAAGGCTGGAGCAGCGTCGGGAACCACCAACATCCAAAACAAAGATTTATCTGAGTGGGAATCATCAGTTCACAATATGTATTTCTGTTCCCAGAGGTAACTCTGTCTGCGTATTGACGACTCGTCTTCACTGACCGCGTTGTTGGGAAATGTTCTGGACTGAGCGTCACTGCAGCAACTCAAGTGTGGGGGAAAAAAACTCATTTAGAGCTGAAACCATTAGTTGATTTATTGATCAGACAATTGCAAGAATATAAATGACACAACTATTTGAGTAATCGGCGTTTTTCAAGAAAAGAAATCACTAAACATCTCCTGGTTCCAGCCTCTCGAATGTGAGGATTTGATACTTTTCTTTGTCTCACATGATAGTCAAATGAATATCTTTCAGTTTATAGATTCTATAGCCGCTACTTTATGCAATCAACATTTACAACACAATGATAAGTTAAAGCAAAATAACTGAGTAAGAAAATAATGTGCAAATTAATTGGCAATGAAAATAAATATTTGTTGCAGCCCTAAGCTAATTGTAGCAGCCTTGTTGTACATTGATATTCTGACATATTCATATTGCGTCTTTTGTCCCTTTTTAGCTTTGTTATTGTGTCCCCACAATGTAAATAATCAATGAAAGCAAAGGACATTTTCGGGTTCACTTCAATGTTGTTTTGTTGAAGATGATGAAGGACATGTAAAAAGTAAAGAGAGCAAAACCTTCAGCAGCCTCATTTCGAGCAGCTAATGTATTTATAAATTCCAAGCACATCTGCTGGAGTCAGTTGTGTGTGTTTATGCATATTGAAACGTTTAGAGGTGACCATAATATTTACTTGCTGCTATACTGAGACAGTCCTCGCCTGGCCTTGCAATATGTAATGCGACTACTGTCTGGTCTTTATTAAGGAGCTGCTAACAGTAGTCTCTTTTTCTTGGCGCTGCATGCTGACATAAGAACCTAATATCAAGAAACGGCTCGCTGCATTACATAACCCGAAATGCAACCCCTCTCCCTTCCTCTCCTATAGCTAAATGTGTGTTTTGTTCTGTGGTATTGTTAAGAATCCAAATATTCCCAGCAGCTGGCCACTGCTTTTTCTTCCTGTGCTCTCTTTCACTATACTTCTCTATTCATCTCTCTTTCCAACCTCAAAACCCTAATGGGTAAAAAGGCAATTGAAACATGGCTGACCACAAACGTTTTCACTCAGCATTCCAGCAGGATGAGGACAGTGGACTCACAGAAGATGCTAAGGCCCCAATCAAGACTGTCTTTGTTCACCAAGCACAATATGGTTCATCCGGCCCTCGGCGGCAAAGGAAGCGACCATCTCGGTTTGAAACAATGCCCTGTGACGCAAGAGAGTGACAGGCTTCCTGAAGACTACAACTGGTTCCTTTTCATTTCTCTAACTGCCTGGATTAAGCTCATGAGATGATGAAAGGGATGAGTTGATGAAGAGGGGGAAAGTCTTATTGGGCCAGTTTAAGAGTCGGGCTGTTCACATTGGCTTTGACAGCCACCGGAAACACACATGGAAAGCAGCGTGCTTTGAGTTACAGAGGATGATTCACTGAGCCACGAAACGAGACTTTAAAGCCGGCAGGTGAATTTATTTATACAGGCTAGTCCTTTCCCTCAGGGCATGTTTGGGTATATCACTCTGTTTGGATTCCTAGAGAGTATGTGTATTTTACTGAAAACAAAATTGACCCTCCACGTGGTTGCTGTTACACTCCCCAGCCACAAGGTGGGAGTATGAACCCATCTTATGACTGTTCCTGGTTCAATGCCAATGACTGAGAACTTCAGATCATAATTGATTTTCACAGGAGCAGAGCTCACTCTTTAGCTCCATTTTATCTTGCATTACTTGTGTGGTTGGATTGGAATACACTGTACATTTCAGTCGATGCATTGTTTTAAATGCTATGACGCTTGTCTTAAATATGTTCCTAACAATCAGGACTAAAATATGAAATTTTAGCTACTTGATTTGGTGTAAAAAATAGTATGGTAAGATGGACATAAAGAGATACAAAGTCATTCTTCTTCGTGCTAAAAGATCACTGATTACAAACTGGCATCTGCTGGATCTGCTGTCATTTAATGCTAACCTCGCTGTCTCATTAGTTTTTTGATTTATTCAGCATTAGTAAAGGTCTCTATGATCTTCCTTTTGTGTCACTGTTCCTGGCCTTTGATCTCTGATCATGCTGCGCGTTACCCCTAACCTCACATTAACCCAGTCAGTGCAGGGCTCTG
Source organism: Bovichtus diacanthus (assembly GCA_943590825.1). Taxonomy (NCBI): domain Eukaryota; kingdom Metazoa; phylum Chordata; class Actinopteri; order Perciformes; family Bovichtidae; genus Bovichtus; species Bovichtus diacanthus. The sequence continues at coordinate 3,715,288 of CALSBV010012130.1, forward strand.
AACTGTCCCACCCTGACCCGACTGCAGTCCATAATACTCCCTTTTTTTCTCCTCTCGCTTATGTAAGATAAGAAAACAATAATTCCCATCACCTCGTTTAGTTAATGGCCCGTTGAGAAGATTGGCTCCTGCTTTCATGCGGAAATTAAAAACTGAAAAGAGACTGGCGGGTTGGCGTCAGGGAGAGCTTTCCATGAAAGAGTTTTTCCTTTTTTTGGATGGTGCACCCATTGTAATGTTTGGAGAGTACTGGTTTGATGTGCTGGATCCTGGATGTTGTTTTTGATTATTTCTCGTCTTAAAGGACATGTCTGTGTATGACTGTGCCGTCCGGTGCTGTGCAAAGAGTCTAGAAATTAGTGGTTGTGATTGTGGTAGCAGTGATAGATAACTGCACGCATCCTGCTATATCTGGATCAAGCAGGAACCATCACGTCTCAGTCCCGAAACCACTGTGGAAGTGCCTTAAGACGTGATTCCTCTGGATCTAAAATTATACTGTTCTTTAAAGAAGATGTCATGGTTTTAAGAGGGGTATATTTAGCGGCCTATTTTCTTGATTGACAGGTGTAGTTTGCTCAGCCATGGTGGCTCCTACTTTCTTGTCCAATCTCGGCTCCATCCAGGCTCCCCCACGTTGCCCAAATTTTGATTATCTGACCATGATGCTAAGTTTCAAAACCTCCCTTCAGAGACCTATAGGGTGAGGTCACAAAAGCTACGTCCATGTTTTTCTACAGCCTCTAATTTGGAAAGGCAGCCACTGATATCCTGGCAACAGCAAAGTGTACGGTTGCTCAGAATATCTAAAACTAGCTATATATTAATTTTTTGGGGCTTTTTTAAGTTTGAAGCAGATGTCACCACCACAGCTTGATGGTCACCTTTATCCAATGATATACCACCCCAAGTTTTCTGCCCGGTTGAAATGAAGGCAGAAAAGTGACATGAAACAAAAGAATTGCACCAAAAACTATATTTCATAGGAAAGCTGAGCGTTGTCTTCAGTGTATTGTATAGGCACCACAAAGTAAGAGAGAGCAGGAGTCTGTGGTGTTAATTGCCGTATCTTAGATATTCAAAGAACGTAGATTGTAGGATCAGTCCGTCTCACTAACTTTTTTTTCTTTATCTTTTTTTGGCCACAGTAACTTCTCAAACTACAGGAATCGCTTCAGCATGCCAGGCCAGACTGAGAGCCTGTGGTACAGGTAAGGGAGAAAAGAATGTGTCGGCCCTTTTGACGGGCTTAACCACAAGCAGTTTTGGTCTGTAGTAGAAAGTGGCTAGCTGCACAGACAGAGCTCGGAAAGAAAAATCATTTATTTTCCAACATGGGCCCCATGTGAAGGTTTACCAAACCTCCTACTGTATTTCAGTCAGTATTAATGAGCTGTAAGAGGCAGCCCAGAGGATTTGGCAGCAGAGGAGCGCTCTCCTATCTCAGGGACATGGGGACTACACAAAGGAGCTATACATCTAACTAGGTGACTCATAGCCCACTACAGACCTCCTTCACTCAGACAGTAAGATAATACCTTCCTCGACCACAGGCCAGCTGCCTACTGATCAGTCCCTGGGCCTAAACGCTGAGCCGGTTAGGAACAAGGGGAGGCAATCTGAAGTCCCACGACTGCTACTGGAAACTGTTCAGTTCACAACACACAGCGCACATGTACAGAACACACGCTTTTCCGTGAACCCTGCAGGATGAACACGTAAGCACTCATGTTACGGCAGGCAGTTAATTCACTAAAGTGGATCTGGCAGTGCATTCAGCAGCAAAATGTCAGACGAGAACGTTGCCTGGGTTTGGAAGTATTTTTCACACTTATCTGGCATTTAAAGTGAGGCCTGCCTTTGCTTATGCGCTGACTTTCTGCATGCTTCCTCTGCTGGGTCGTGGCTGTGTATCATTTTAACGATGCGTGTCCGCAGCTGGAACCTGGGGTCAGCGCACATCATCTCCATCTCCACTGAGGTTTATTTCTACCTCGAATACGGCCTGGAGCTCCTCTTCAAACAGTACGAGTGGCTGAAGAAAGACTTGGAGGTTAATGACCGCACCAGCTACCTGTGTTGATGATCACTAAGTGCTCCCCCTTTGTTCCCACATTTCCGACATCCTTTTCTGTTTCAATTTCAGTGTCATATTCTTTCTTTATTCATTCAAATTCTACTGAAATGAAAGTGTCTTCTCATCCCAATCTGACACACATTCACACTTCACCGATTACTTCTCCCAACCTAGGAGGCCAACAGACCAGAGAACCGAGCAGTGCGTCCGTGGATCATCACCATGGGACACAGACCCATGTACTGCTCCGACGACGACCAGGACGACTGTACCAACTTCGACTGCCATGTAAGTCATCGCTTTTTCTAATGGACACAGTGACCTAAACTACTGATATCTTCGCACTGACATTAAGTATTGGTGTTAAACTCATACTGATATGTCGTTTTATAAGAAGCACATACTGCATCAGGCCTATTCGATCACTTTTTTAGATGGGCCAGATTTCTGAAAAGGGAAAGTGCCAAAGGGCCGGACATTTCCATTTCCTATGTCTGACCTGTAAACTAGGAAGTTAAATATGAAAAGAACGCATGTTTCAATGTTAGAAGTAGGTTGTTGTTTTAATAAACACAATGCTGCATTTAACATCTTTTTCAATTCTGTTTGACTCTTCTGAATTCCCTCTGCTGAAACAGCCATGGGTTAAAACTTTTTAACACAAGTATTTCTGGGCTTAACAAAGTCTTAATAATCAAACAAACACACATATACGTAGTATTAGTAATGGTAATAGACAGTAAAGATAGGAATTTGAAAAGAATGCACCACTTTAATCTTAGAAGTAAGTTGTTGTTGTTGTTTTAATAAACACACCGTGCCACTCGCACTACTGATTAGTTATAAGTGTGAAAATTCAAAGACTGAGCTGCATTCCTGATGGCAGACATTTTATTAGCAAAGTATAATTATAAACGTTTTGGCAAGACAACTTTGTACCTAACCTTTCATTTAATTTGGCCACGCAAAAGAAAGTATATCATTACTCTAAAAACATTTTGTTGATTGCCTACGAAGCTCTCAAAGTTCATTTGACAGTGTTTTCTTCAGAAAGCAGCACATCTTTATTGTTAGAGATTTTATTTTATCATCTAAAAGGTATTTGTAAGATTTGTTTTCTGCTGTGTTGCCAGACACTTTAATCGCCCCTGGTAGCAGACGTGTTGCACATGTTGCAGGCTGGCCAGTGCACATCGCAGCTCATAAGCACATTGAATGCGGTATGCTGTCATAATCACTGTATTTTGCACCAAATAGTTTCCACTTAGACTTACTTCCCTCAGCACTTGGCACTGTTTGGAGTGAGGCTGGCACGGGCACGCTATCAGGTAGTGTTTCGGACACTAATGCCAGTTCACGCTGACATTATTCCTCTCTGTTTTATCTCAGGTCAGACTGGGACTGAATGACACCAAACCACCAGCTCCTGGTCTAGAGGATCTGTTTTACCGCTACGGTATGGTCTCCGTTTGACAACCAGCTGTGTGCTGCTAATGGGTGTTTAAGATCACACATTTGCACGCTTAGACAGACTAATGTCCCAACAGTTACAGGGAGCAAAGCAATCCAAACATTCTTTATTCAAATCTGGCTGGCATCCCATCCCAACAGCCCATTTGCAAATGTTGTTCATGTATTACATTTCTCAGACCTTTTGTTTGTTGCATTTAATTGTTTAAGTCATGGTGAAACTATCGGCGTTTTGGTCGCTAAGAAATCTCAAAATGAAATGGGCAGAGGCTCTGAGAAACATTAGATTACACAAACAAAAGTGTTTGAATGAGCTGTTTGGACAGTACACTCTTTCTTTGGAAGGTTGCTGATTATCATCAAATATCTTTCACAGGAGTGGATGTGGCGTTGTGGGCACATGAGCACACATATGAGAGGCTTTGGCCCGTCTACGGTGACAAGGTCAGCTCCTGCATTGTTAATTCAACACATTCTTACATCTATAGTCTTTGTTTTGGATCAGTGAAAGAAACTCGATATATTTTTCTCTGTAGGTGTACAATGGGAGCAAATCGCAGCCTTATGTGAACCCAAAAGCTCCGGTACACATCATCACAGGCTCAGCCGTAAGTACTTTCACATCACTGCAGAGCTGTTAACCTTTTCCCGCACAGATTAATGCATAAATTGAGCAGCATCAACAAAAACAATGTTATGTATTGTTCACAGTCCTCGCCGTGCAGCAGTTGGTATGCCACATGAGTTTAGTACCAGCTGCTCCTCTGGTTAAGTATTTTTTGATGTGGTGGTGAGCTGTGCAGGGCATGCTTCATCATCCAACCACAGAGGGATTAGTCATCAGCATATCAAAATGTGGCCAGACTCACACCGAGGCTCAGCCACAGTTGTAAATGTCATACAGGGCTTTGTGGACAGAGTTCAATATGGCATGTGGCTCATCACTAATGTATTTAGTTTATTCACTGTTGATTCCTCTGCAGGGCTGCAGAGAGAAGACTGACAGGTTCAATCCAAACCCCAAAGAGTGGAGCGCTTTCCGCAGCACAGACTACGGCTACACCCGCATGCAAGTGGTCAACGCGACCCACGTTTACTTGGAGCAGGTCTCCGATGACCAGGTGAGCACACGTGGAAGAAACATGCACACAAGCACAGCAAAGGTGAAAGGATACATTTAAAGGTCAAAGAGTATTGCCTGAAGTCATAACAAATACTTTTCTGTGTGTTTCTAGTATGGGAAGGTGATTGACAGCATATGGGTGGTGAAGGAAAAGCACGGCTTCTCTGCCTGGTCCTGAAGACTGCCATGCTTAAAACAACTATTCAGGAAATGCTCTTTGAACTTAAAACACCAATCATGCACTGATGATGAAAGTTTTTTAAATTAAGATGAAGTGAATCCTTTGATTTTAGACATTTTCTACTATGTTTTATCCGATCGAAAGACCACTTATTGATGATCATCTACCGTAAAATGTATATTATGTAAGATACGTTTTGATAAATTCAGCTTTTTAAATGGATCTCTGGATTGGTCCTTCCTCCAAAACCATCACTGTAATTCATCACTGTCGCCTCACTTTATTTATTTTTTCTTGTAAGGCCTACACACCGGGTGGCGGGATGAATAAACAACACAAAAATCTAAACCTGAATCTAAATCAAAACTATTCATACCAGGTGAACAGTTACACAATTAATATGCTTTTGTTGTGAAAGGTAAGAACGGAAGGAGTGGATGTGGTATGCGCTGCCTTCTTCACAGTTGAAAGGGGTTCTAAAGTTTGCCGTCTTGGTTCAGACTACGAAGCCTTTGTGTTGTGGGTTTATTCCATATTTATTGTAGTGAAAACCTAATGGCCAATAAACCTTATTCTGATGCTCATAAGTATAGGGGCAATTCCTAACGCTCGGCTACACTACTATAGTGTTTGTTTTGACGTGACGTCCATTCTGCACAACGTGATTGGTTGATGCCTTTATTCGCCTTCTTCCGGGGGGAAAAAAGAAAAATGTTGCTCTTTCGGCACGTAACATTTGGGTTCTGTGTGAAGGTATTCATGACAAAAACAAAAGTTTGAAAAAATATATTGACGTGCGAATTAATCACAAAAAAAAAAAAAAACTTGTCATCGACCAGTTGCTGCCTGAATAATCTAGACAGCATGAGTCTGGCAGACACAAGGCCCCATTCCCTTCAGAGCATATTTTTCATTTTAAAAACCTGGAAATGCACTTACACAGATCAAGTCCCCCCTCTATCAGTCTATGAAGATGACAGATTCCCCTTTGGCTAATCCCATCAGGAAATTGTAACCTCATTTCATTGTCCATCTGTGTGGCCATCAGGACCTGAGAGGAAAATACAAGTCTACGCCTACACAAAAGAACTGTTATACAACTCTTGGGCACTATTGCTCATGCCATGACTCTCACCACTATGTTGCTATTAATTCCTTAGAACCGCATGCTGCCTCTGATGAATATTGGCGGACACTACGCAGCGCCTCTGCATGTGTCTTTGTTTTGAGTTGTCAAGCTGTCTGTTAGCGCCAGAATTTAATCATGTCTCTGCATAATTCTGTTGACACAACATAGTTTACATATACAAAATCAATGATTCGTTAACACTACGCACATGAGTTGACATACAGCGCGTTATTTGGCAGCCGTTTTTATCCAAAGCACATGCAATATTATGAGAAGATATATATGTTAATCACTCATGGAAACACTGCAGGGAAAAGATAATTTTTGTTAGCCAAAAGCAAGACCAGAAACCAGCTTACACTTGGTCAAAATGTGTCACAACAAGTTAGTTGTAAGAAACCGAGAGTTATTGTTGAAAGTACAAAAATAGTCAGGCGCACAGTAACGCGTGTGTAAATCTAACCGAGGATTTGTTGAGCTTTTCTCTGATGTCGATACCCCGCTGCGCAGTGGTGTCTGGCAGGCGAAGGAGGCGCAAGGCGTACAGTGATCACACCTCGTGCTCTTTGTGTGTCTACCCACTGCTAGCTGCCACTCACACACAGCCTTATGATTGTAAAAGTATATTTGTAGAGAAGGCCCCGCACCACTGAGTTCCTAACCTTTCACCTGCTCATGCTATACTCTGTGTGTTGATTTCTCCTAGTATCTATCCATCCATCCATCTATCCATCCATCTATCCATCCATCTATCCATCCATCCATCCATCCATCTATCTATCCATCCATCCATCTATCCATCCATCTATCTATCCATCTATCGACGCTAAGTGCAGACTGCAGAGACCAGCGGGGGGCTGGGGAGGAGAGTATGTGCTGCCAGACTGTAGCCTACATTGAGTCATTGTAATTATTTACAATTGTTAGCGACCACATTTATAGTGCAATAAAAGTTGGTTGTTTTCCAGTTAGTCATTATTCAAAAATGTATGGTGCGAAATTTAGATGGATGGAAAGTTCTTGCCTTGAAGGATGAGCACGTTCCTCATCGTTTACTTCATGTGATTTGCTAAAATCCAGAAATAAAAACATTGATCGCAATCCAGGAAAAAAAGAGCAAGGAGAAAATAACATGTCACTTCAGATCCTCATGCCTGTTCCTGAAATATGATGTGCTTATTGCCGCCTGTAATAGAGGAACAGCAGGTTCGTGGTAGTGCGGTTAAGGGCTTTTGTTGACAAAAAGTGATTATTGTCTTAAACGGGGTGACAGAATTTATAGCACTTCCTCGTCTGCTCCATTTTAGCTAATATATTTCTCTCAGCTAAGGGCTTTGGCTGGTTGGAAGTCAGATGTACATGTACATGAAGCAGACTGAATGAAACCCCCTGCTTCGCACTTTTGTACCTCAGTAGGTTTGTTTGTAAGCAGCAGATATGGTGTCGTCTTGTGCATTGATGATGCTCCTGGCAGTTTAATGTGCTACATTTGACTGAAATGTGTTAGTCCTCATTAGGTTATCTTAACAGCCAGTTGATGGCCTTGTAAATCAGGCCTTGCTGTCTGGTTATATTCTAAACTTTCTGAGACCTTGACATGACCACATAACCTTCCCACTTCTCTCTTCATCCTAGCAGGTTTCTTTCTCATAAAACATCAACGGCTATTTATCTCTTCCCAATCTAATGGCTCAGTAAACCCTAAAAGTAATGAACCACATTGGGAAGCAGATGTCTCTTTCTCTACACCAAACGGCCCTCAAACCTCTCTTTAAGACCTCTCCGAATCCCCTTCAGATGATCTCTGTGGTTTACCAACATTATTTATCTATTTTCAAGAGTCTAGTAGCTCTCACACTCAACAACAAACTCCCTCTGGAGACGGGAGAGGGATTCTGTGTGGTATTTCTCTCCACGAGTGTTCAAGGGGCAGCACTTGATGGGTACATGTGTAATGAATTCAAGGCCCTCAGATGCTGGATCTCTGGGATATTTCATCAATCCAGAAGCTCTGTGTTCTTCCAGAACCAAAGCGCCACTTTTAAGCAGCCTCAGACCACCACCAAGACAAACAGCCAAGTACAGTCTGCTCAGGCACATCTCTGCACATTCTTGCCATAATTCCACTCTCAACATCAACACCACAATGACTTACAGGGCTTCAGAATATGGCATCAACAGGAGCTCAGCATGTGCGCTGTGAACACACTATATTGCCACAGTAAATCTGGGGTAAACATGATAAAATAAGGTTTTGTTTTTATACTCAACCCTTTATACCCTTTTCTCCATTAGAAAAACAAAATAGATAAGACTTGGCATTTGATAAAAAGCAATTTCTGGGGCTATGTGAAGCAGGCCACGTTGGTCGAAATAACATTAAAAAGTGAAGCCTGAGAATCTTCACTGATAAACCACCATCAAGGGGTCAAAAACAACGTGTCCTGTCTCCACACAGAATGAGGAGACACATGTCCACAATGTGCACAGTTTTGTAATAATTAAAGCAATGATTCCTAACCAGTACCCCAGGGTGTACTTCTGCAGTACTTGGAAAATAGTTTAAGATTACCTTATAGAGTAGCTTAACTGATTTTGAAAAACTTGGAAATTCGATTTGATTAAATTGGTTAGAAATGGAGAAATAACAGATAAACAGTTCAAATAATTTGGTAATGTATAGATGGCTTTAAGGCATTGTTGAAGTAGTTAGCTAGAGGTAGTGGATTGGTTGAAATAGCTATAAGTACTGGACAAATGGTCCAAATAGCTAAAATGTGTGTAAGCAGATGAATTGAGAAGGCAAAAATAAGATAAATGGTTTAAAAAAAATAAAAGTGGTGAAGAAATGGTTGAAACAGCTAAATAATAATGTAGAAATGGTTGAAATGGTGAACTTGATGAATAAATGCCTAACATATCTGGTCGAAACATTCTCACTCCAAGTGGCAGATTGCAAACTTGACCAAAACAACCAAAACATTGACTGTTCAATTGTATGAAAACATTATTAACAATATCCATTATTATATAATCAATAATTAAATAACATCCAATTTAAAATCAATTCCACAGAATACATTTGGGACATGGATGAAGTGTTACCTGAGCTCATTTGACAGGGCTGTAGGGATACATCAGACAAAGAAGTCTGTAGTGTGGTTTGATTCAACCCTCACCCAACAAATGTACTGTAATGCACAGTGTGTGATTATACACAGATGGAAAAGTTTCCATGCAGTTCTTACCACAAGCACATAAACAGGCAACTCAAAAAATGGAGCTTGCAAGCATCAGTGGCAGTGCTTCTGCAGACATCCATCCTGATTAGTAATGCTGCAATTTATCAGGAAGACATTAGGTTAACTACTCTTGTTTAGTCAAGCAAGAAGAACTCTGGATATGACCACCGGCATAGCATCATCCTGCAATTAACAGTGAAAGGGTTTCGCCTCTCATTTTTTCGTGTCCTTCTATCTTCTCATTTTTAAGTCATCAATCTTCCCCAAAAAGCTAAAAAAAAAAAAAAAATCGTCAGGATACACAGGTCGCGTTGTTCTGCTTGCAGACAAGGTTGTTCTCGAAAGCAGGCCAATCTGAGCCTCCTCTCAGTCTGCAGGAAGTGCTAGCTTTATGCCAAGGGGCAGAGATTCAACTCATTAACTTTGAGCCTCAACACTTAAGGGGCCTTGAGAGCCGAGCGACAACAGGGGTATGCTACCACATTGGCTGCTGTTGGCAGGCGGAGCTGGGTCATGTCACTCTGTTCAAGAAGTCCCTTTTTGGGTTTGTTAGGTCCAAAAACAATTCTCATTCAGCAGCCTGCTTAGTGCGGCGAGGCTAAATTCGCTAAGCCTGATCTGTCGACAATATGATGTGGGACTTGTTGCGAGTGACTGACTGTGAAGAAAGCCTGGCTGTGCGGAAATGAGCAAGATTATGACTTGTGGAAACTATGTCTTGTTGTGGTCACCTAGCTGTCACAACATCAACCTCCTTAGTGCTCACACCTCACTATTGTGGAGGCTAAAGACATTCACCCCTGTCCTCTTGGTTATCCACAGGGATCCAACTCATTTAACCAGTGCACATGCTCTCGGCGCTCCGTCGCGCCTGGTTGGTTAAGACAAATTGCACAGCAGAGTTGTCTTCTCTCACAGACTGGCACTGCTCGGCAAATGCTCTCCCAGAATGCAGTATGCTGTTGAGAACAATGCCAGGCTCATTATGCATATCCTGTGTCCTCGATGTTGCGCATGCCAGGCAGTCTGTCTACTTTAACTTTGGTTACTGTCATGTTCTCACACTTGGCTCCAAATATCAGTGAGGCCTGTCATTGTTGAAACTTTTGCTCACAATGTAATGTACGCGCTGATCCTTGTCCACTGTCAAATCCGCATCACTGTAGACCACAGGCTGTGTACAGGTGAATAGTCCACCTTTTGTCGTTTCGAGCACAAAGCCATCGCTCTATCAGCACTTGAGATCTGCAGAGGAAAGGTCAGTGGGTGGTTTACATGTCCAGTGTTTTAAAGGAATGGTAACACTAGAAGTCCTTTTTAAAGCTCAGGTTTTAAAACCATTCAGATAGGAATGAGGTGATTAACGGTGACAATGGATTGCACTCAAAACTCTCAAATCGTACCCCCTAAAAGTGTCTCAAAGAAAGCCTGATGACTCTTTGAGTGTTCTCAACCTTCCAGGCACGTGTAGAGGCCATACTTCACACTGCTCATATTTGGAAACAAATAGAGGGGTGGAAACCACAAGCCCTTTAGAACATTTTAAACACATGCCTGCTGCTACTTTTTGACACAACAATCACCCAGTAGCATTCCCAGCAGTGCCCAAAGGAAATCATTTAGCTCTGTGAGAGTGTTATGACAAGGGCATAACCTGTCTTTAGACATAAGACGATATTTCAACACCTTATTTCCCATGGGAGGTTGATGCAGGAACTTACTTTAGGAACTCCAGTGGTATCCACAGTGTGACTTGCGCGGTTGCGAGCGCTGATGGATCTTTCAGCACTCAGCAAAAATACAGCATGTCAAAGCTACTTTTTTTTCTTATCCACCTGAGGTAAGTCTGGCATTTAAGATGGTCTCCTTTACCTCAAGTTCATGTGGGTTTGGAGGGCGGCAGTGAACACAAAAACACTCAGGGGTGCACTATGTGGCCCCTGGTTTTGGCTGTCACATTGGCCAAATAGGGGTCAAGAACATACGTGTGTTTGTGAAGAGGGGGGCTTGTAACTGAGCATGGGATAAACTAGAAAGAGATGACGGGCAGCATTGAAAGTTGATGTCTCTGTCCTCCAAAGCCACATTTCAGGCTGTAAAGGTAATCATCCCGGGGAGACGATATCCAGTGTTGTTTTTGAAAAAGTGTAGTCATACTATACTGTCTTACTGACGGTAAAGCGGTTTTCAATGTTTATGGAGAGCGAAATGAATGGGCAATGTAGATCTCCAGTGTACCTTCAAAAGAAACTTCCTCTCTTCACCAGCCTGTTGGTTGGGAACTAAGTGAATGGCTCTCTACAAAAACACAGATGTCTCAAATCACAGAATAGAAAGTATTCAGAGAATCTGTCCAGTAATAGCAGGCGGTTTTGTCATTAGAGGACATTGATGTCCTTGGCCTGATGACCAGCTACGATTGAGACAGACAGGTATGTACATCTGTCTAGACGCGTGAGGATACCTCACATCATTATACCTAGATCATCTAGATTAATCTGGCTTGTGTTCAGGGAATAGACTTGGTGACATGGATGAGTTATAATGTAATTAAAGAACAAGACATTGCAATTTTTATTCGATGCAAAAATAGCCTGCTCCATTTTCAGTTTAGAAATCAAACTATAAAGCAAGGAATCTGTGTGTCCATGGCCTATTTCAAGAACCGCTCCTTTGATCTACTTCACACTTGGCGGTTGTATTGCTTGTGACCTAAGGACGTGCCGTGTCGAATTTGGTGAAATTTGGACATGCTGTTCAATGTTAACAAACTTTAATTAATAGCAGCAGTAGCAGGGCTTCAGGGCTCTGCGGACTGAGTCGAGCATTTTGATCACAGCAGGCCTTTACAGGCAGCTACGACCAAACTCTTCATCACTGCCCTGGAGTCATTGAGCGATGAGCGGTTTTTCGAGAACATTGCAAGCACCAATACCGGTAGACAAGCAATCGGCCCATTCCGAATGGGCAGTGCACTACTATACAACAATTTGTAAAACTGATTTTAGCCATGGTAGCAGCATAACACTAGGGATGGCAATGTCGGTCAGTCCACCACTTTCGTTTTGATTGAAATATCTGGAGATGGCGCCTTCTGACTTTGTTGATCCCTAGTGCCACCTCAGGTCAGAATTTGTATTTGGTTTATGACCAAAAACCTGCAAAACTAATATTCCCAGCTGCCTCAGCTGTAATTTGTTTTTGTGCTAATTAGCAAATGTTATGTTAACACGCTCAACTGAGATGTTGAACATGGCAAGCATTATACCTGCTACCTGTAAGCATTGTCAGCATGATGACGCATGCATTCTGCTCAAAGCACTGCTGTGCCTAAGTGCAGCCTTACAGAGCTGCTAGTGTGGCTGCAGACTCTCAGATTTAAATCTGATGTCAGATTTAAAATCACGTATGGATTTACATTTCTGAGTGAATCCACAAAACTAATGTAGCCACATATTGACAGCATATTATATTCTCCCTAGGTGATAACAGTAACTGGTGATTGCAGTTTTGTACCTTTTCATCGCAAGCAGTCAAGGAAGCTAACAAAAACATGTCTTGAAGTGTTTGTTCTACCTAACAATAAGTATGTTTGACCACCCATTAAATGGACCAAGGCATGAATTTGGGACAAGAGAAGCAAATCACCCCGTGGCTGGGAATTGGTTTTGTGTGGCCACTGGCCGCCGGAGGAGCTTGTTTAAACAGACCCAGACTGAAAGACTTAATGACCATGCTGACAGCAGTCATTCGAGATGTCTAGTGAGGCTGGAGCGCTGTGGCTGAGAGGGAGAGAGTCCTACAGCTGCAGAGAGAAAGGGAGGGATGTTGTGGTCGCCGTCTCTTTATGTAAGCTCCAGAGAAAAGAGGCACACGAGATTCATTTTTAAATATGACTTCAATATTTGTTCTCCCCCCAAACCTTAACCAACAGAATATAGGATATACAGTCCCATGGCAGCCTTCTGTGTTTTTCCTGCCACCTCAAACGTGTTCTGCCATTTGCTCCAATGTCATCTCAATTAAGCATCAGCATGTGGACAGAGAACAGCTCAGACTTAAACGTAGGTTTGTGTTTATGGAAGGTAGTGGTGGGCTTGGATCGCATCCTAAATATAATCACACATATATTTTGGAGTAACTTCTGCTGATTTGATTGTTAGATTGACCCTAAAACCCATGAGCTATTTACACATGCTTAACACGTGCTGTCCAGCAGTGGATGTGCATACGTATGTAGACAGTTCCTGGGAAGGTGGTGCAGTTACAAAGAAGCAACTTCTGGGAAAGTAATCTCAAGAACCGAAAGAGCTGTCCATTTTGTAAAACTAAAAGATGACACTGTTACAATCAAGAGTTGATATGTTCACTTGATTTCCCCTCAAAAAATATTTTAAGTAGCTTAATGATCTCAGAAACTTTGTAGATTTTGATCCAAGATCCTCCGGGTAAATTTTATCTTAATCCCCACCATTCCCCAGGCTTCAGCCCTGCAGAGGAGACCACATGTGCCCAAAACGTCCTCAGGTCTTAATGCCTCGTTATCTGATAGAGACTTGGTCTGCTTCTACGTTTTGATCCCTCTAACTTGGACCATGCCAAAGCAAAGAAGAGTATCCAGATATCAAAATCTCTGAAGATCCTCATCGTCTGAACTCTGTACTCTGTATATACAGTCTCACTGTATATAGTAACAAAACCAAACGCTTTCATTATTAAAGATCCTTCTTCTTTCTGGTCAGTATTAAAGTAACATTCCACTTGCAGTAGACTTCATGGATAAATGAACAAAATAAATGAAAAAATGCTTTGTGCCAATAATTCAAGATGAAGACTTTTCATAACATTTGTGAAAACAATAAGTGGTGCAAATCATGAAATGTGGTTGTGGACATTCGGTAATGTCGCGAGAAAAAAAGTATTTTGGCCACTTAGGGGCAGCACAACAAGCTGTAAACTCACTAGTGACATTTATTCATTTTAAGTTGATGTTTGTTACCATAAACAGCTGTCTGATGTGTCTGGAAACAATAAATAAAGTTGAAGGGAGCCTCAAATTAGGGTGATAATTATCCGTGGGCTCATTACGAGCAACACATTTTACATTACACATAGTCATTTCATCCATTGTTATTATGAATATATTCATTAGAGCAGCTTTAAGGCTATTGAAATCATGCCTGCTTTTTGCATAACAGAACAATTTAAGGCCAAGGCATGATGGGAAAAAGAGCTAAAACAAATGAGAGACAGAGGAGAAAGCATAAATCTGCATAATAGAAGCTCCTGTTGGTGATTTAAGATTTCTCAGTCTGCATAATCGTGTCTATCCTCCACATTCCAGCCTATAAGAAGACAAGATTAAATACTTTTGGACAAGAACGCTAGCTGTCCTTCCTGCTGCGGTTAGTGCAGCCGCCTTCAAAAGAAAGTCAAAAACGTTATTGTTATCAAACTGTTTCCCTTTGCTCGTAGAAATCTGTTACGTTTTATCTCAAAGGTCAACAAGCCTTTGTCCCAGACTCAGCAGTCTGCACCAGTATGACCCCTGTTTCTGTATAAATGTCTTCATATGAAAAGTTTAATAATATGATGTCTGTCTTCACTTCTAGGCATCTGCTTGAAGCGAAAAAAAAGAAGCAGGTTGATCCTTCAGCTGCCTTTAAGCGACAAGGATACAGTATATCATGTGGGATGCACATGATGGATGAGACGTAAGGAAGAGCAGTAAGGAGAAGGCAACTGCTTTAGACTGCATTATGCAGCTAGCCTGAAACCAACAATATATCTGAAAGAGCTTACTTTCTCCAGACTACAGGAAGTGACATAGTAGAAATAAACAGAGTCAGCAGCTCATCTTTTTCATCTAACACAGTCCTCTCATATCCCCTCAGTTTCTAATTTTAGCTTTGTCTGTCCCGTCCTGAAACTGGCACGGGGTCAGCTTTGGGTTAGCATTAAGGTGATATATTCTTCTTGTGTTTGATTTAGTACTTCCTGTCTTTGCTCTGTGCGTCCACATAATTTGTCTTCTCTGTGCTATGTAAACTATCATAGACCGAGCCAGTTCTTTCTCCTTTCCCTTCTACAAATACGCTTTCTTGAGATCCACACGTGGATTGCAAAAAATCTATGAAATTATATAAGCAGCCACACATTTTCACATTATTTATTTAGACTTAGAATAACTGCTATAATTATTTCTTACATAGGAAAGCTTTCATTTGCATAAAGCCGAATACAGAAAAATACCTTTCTGATGTGTATGTGTCTTGTATATTTGCATGTGCATATGTGACTTTTGACTTCACTAGTGTGTGGGCTCATCAGCACACACTACCCTCGAGTATACACATGTGGAGTGTCTTTTCTAGTCTTAGATTACAGGCTTAGATTCCAGCCATTTTCACGGCTGTGAGGGATCCAAACACCAGTCAGTCCCCCAGCCCTGCAGAGAGGCGTGATTCACTCCTTCAGGCTGTGAGAGTCAAAGCCCTCTTCCCTGCCTCCTCACTCCTCATGTCCTGCTTTCACTCCCACTGTCCTCCGTGGATTTAGGCTTGCCATTTGACCCCCACCCCCCGCCCCCCCAATGGTCAGCTGTGGGCTCGTATACATCATTTTTACATAGCAACACTCTGAGGCACACACATGCAAAAATGACAAACAGATGGCTGTGGAAGTGGAGTGATTTCCATTTTTCTAAATAAAATGATCAGTTTTCCTTTTCTAAATATTGATTCCATATACTTAGTAAATTGAACCAAGACAGTCTGTCTTACACAGGCACAACACTGTCATCTCTAGAGAATCAACACGTGTAGGTTGTTGCTTTTGGAAAGTGAAGAATTGACTCTTTCATGAGGTGGCTGTCGAAAAATATTCCTTCAAATTGGTCCAACAATGAAAAAAAAGTTGGCAGATCCAGCTGAAGTATCATACAAAGACTGAGCTCAAGCGGGCGGATCTACTGCCGGGTGTTAAGGAGGACCAGATGATTGGGCGAAGGTGTTTTCAGCAGTGGGGTATCTGATATTTTCTGAGAAGAAAGGAGCAGAGCTGCAGATGTTGAGGCTTGTTCTGCTGCCCTGAGGTCTTATTTGCATTCGTCTCAATTCAGATTGAGCGCTAACTGAAGGTGGTTATGCAAGGTCGGCTCCAAAGCTCTGCGTTTGCCGGCTCCTTTATTTACTGATCTCAGTGGACTTGCCACTGCAGTATATTCAACATGTGGTGTGATGTGAACAGACCCAGGGTGAGACGAGGGCAAAGCGAAAGGACCTCAGAATCGAGAGACCGTTTTCTCCAAGAGTTTCCAATGAGACACTTTCTCTCTTTCTCACTTTTCTTGAGGACGTTGTAAAAAAAAAAAGTGTTCCTGTTCCTCTCCTCGTGAGCTTTTAACTCGTTTCTTCACTTTCTCTCAAGAGCTGTGCAAAATTGAATGTAAGGCTATAATAAAAGCAGTCACTGAAGTGAAATGAGAAGGAAAATGAGTCTGGCCAGTTGCAGAGGCATGGTGTCATGTAGGCCTGGAAGCCAAACACCACAGCTCACACACAGGGAGGGGTCGCACAGTCTCTGTATTTACCTCAAAAACCAGAACATTTATAATAGCTCACATCAGGATATGCTGTTTAGTGCTAGTCAGCAGCCAACAATAATATCTTGATTATCAGTAACTGTTGTTAATGGAGAGCTCAACACAAATAGCCATCCGGAGTCAAAGAATTACACTTAAGTGGAGCATGGCAGAACCCAGACATCATTATTACACACATGCTGAAGTCAACTTGTTGTTTAGCATCGCTTTTATTCAGTAATGTATAAAGAACTCCCAGCACAGATTCTTCTGGGCCTTGGTTGGTATCTGATCTAATGCAACAAAAAAATCAATTGATAGAAATGAAAGAGTTTCTGGCACGAGCGTGTAAACTTTATAATCGAGGAATGATGGGTTCCCTTGTTCTACTATGGCTGAATATTCTTCTCTGGAAACTAATCAACATCACTTTCTGCATTTGATTAAAGTAACAGTTTGGGACAAAGGCTTGTTAAATAACGCTGGGGAGGATCTAGCTGTTTTATAGAATTCATTTTTGTGTGGTTAAATAGTTCAGGACATTGTTGCGCAGCTACTTTGTTAGAAATACAACAGAAGAGCAACTGGTGTATCTGTTTACAGTGAAACCAAACAAACTCGTTTTGATTTAATAAAAAAAAAGGTCAGCCAAAAATAATTGCAACAGTGATCTGACTTTATGCCGTTATATCTAACGGCGTGCGCTGACAGTGAGCAAAGTCGGTTTACGCAAATTAGACGGCTGGACCATTCGTGCACAAATCCAGGGTGGGGATGGCCGACTCCACCACGAAAAATAACAGTCTTGTGAAGTGAAGTAAATGGGGGCCGTGTTTAACAACAACAAAACTATTTGCGGAAGTGTATAAAAGATTTGGTAGTAGGTAAAAGGTTTTAGCGAAAATGCATGCGTTTAGGAAGTGGTGAGCATAAAACTGGATAAACGAGACTTGGATTA
>CALSBV010012130.1:3733059-3776341 GCA_943590825.1 Bovichtus diacanthus
GTGTTTAACAACAGCAAAACTATTTGCGGAAGTGTATAAAAGATTTGGTAGTAGGTAAAAGGTTTTAGCGAAAATGCATGTGTTTAGGAAGTGGTGAGCATAAAACTGGATAAACGAGACTTGGATTATACTGCACAATTTGTGTGAGAGTTTGTAAACAGATGTTTTAACATAGATTTTCTGTGGTTAAACGCGGCCCCCATTTACTTTAATTCACAAGACTTTTCTCCATTTTTGGATTCTTTGTTCTCTGTCGAGGCAAGATTAAAAAAAAGAGTTTTCTTCAAGATCCAAGGTAACACAGTGTGAGTAATTCATATTCAAATGATCATTTTGTTGGTGAAGTATTCCTTTTAAAGTTTGAATAAAATCCACTCATACGGCCACGTTTTTGACAGCTGCTGAACCCAATTTAAGGGCTGAACTCTGGCACACCTCACACACTCACACTGTTCGACACCACACATTTGACACACATCTCTCCATTTTAAATCCAGGAAAAGAGCATCTTCAGATTATTAAAGTATCACACAGTTTTAAGATGTTATTGTGCGTTCCTGAACTCTGGCACACCTCACACACTCGTACTCTTTCTGAAAAAAATGTGCTCATCAACTTGATCAAAACACGGGGTGTGATTTCATGAAAAGGACGAATTCTAACTTCAGTCACACGCTTAAACATTCACATATTCATTTGCATTATGAAAAGCAATGCTCACTCTTTGGAAGATAAGTTCTTCCACTTGAATTACTGGCTATGTTTACTCGCTATTTTAATTCTGAAATTTTAATTATTAAAGTATCACACAGTTTTAAGATGTGATTGTGCGTTCCACTCTGATGCTGTTTGTCGCAGATCTTTTATTTCACAGTTCTAAAGTGTGTGTGAGTCTGTCTGTGGGTGTTTTTGAAGATGAATCCAAGTGAACAGCCTTGACATCATGGCCCCTCCACACTGTTTGCTGCCCCATAAACAATGAGACTGCGGTTACAGACATGCCATTTTTGATTGAACTCTTCCCGCTACTACGGTGGGGGGAGGGGGGGGGGGGGGGATCATTCTGAAACACTCTGCCTTAATCATCATTAGACAATACACTGAAATGTCACTGCAGCTTAGTAGCAAACGTCCGGCTCTCACGGTAAATATGACTCTTCTTAAGCAACAATCAATCAATGCATTCAGTGAGCAGAAATCTCATGACATCAGCCGTGACTGCATTGGAAAGAACCTCCAAAGATAAACAAATGGCAGGCTCCCACCATCTCAGACAAAAACCACTGAACACACATACACAGAAACAAATGCAAAAAAATCATGCAAAATGGACAAACAACAAACTGATACACATACCAGCACAGATGAAAGACAGCTGAAAAGTGGAAGTAGGCACATACCATTTCTGTCTGGGAATGTTTTTATAGATGACACAGTAGCCTTGCCCTTATATGGCCGCTGTTGTCCTCGTACTGTGTCCTACTAAGAGGGACAGCCACTGAAAAAGTCTCAGAAACAGCAGACTTCAATTACATAACCGACTTGGCAGTAACCAAGAGTGTATGCTAAAGGCTTAATCTTTGAGCCAGGCAGGATTTGTCGCTGGAGGTGGCTGGAATGTGTGTTATACCACCAGTGTACCAAACACAACAATCTGCTGTTCGTTGATCCAGCACAAGAACAAACAAGCTTCTATTGTTGTCCGGACTGAGTTGTAATGGTTGTGTAACCAAATCAAACTAAAAAAGTGACACAAAAGGAACATGCCAGACTGTGGGTTCTGACACTGACACCAAATATCAGTCAGTGATGACGTGACGTCTGCAGTCAGAATCCGTGGATTTTCCAAAATAAGTCAAATCAAGCTTTTCAATTATCTGATGGTGTGTTTACCGAAATCGCCATGAGTCAGAGCTTTTCACAAATGAACAGCCGGTTTTTGTTTCTGTAATGTATTTAGTGTGCTCGTCAGTGCTTTGCACCTGAGTGATACACACCATGTGGAACAACATGTCCGGAGTGATAGTGTGATTTGTCAATTTACGATAAATGGTGCTAAACAACGCTGACGTGATTCCAAAAAAAGACGTGTCACTGTAGTTTATTGCAAGTTTTATTGTCCGGTATGCCCGAGAGAAGAATGTGATTTTTTTTTTCTACACAATTACATTTCTTATCACACATCTGCAACAAATTAGCCATATAAGTCCACAGCCAAAAAGAGTAATACAGATTCCTTGTAGCAGCGCATGTAAACATGGTTGCTATGCATGGAGGGAAACGGAAGAAAACCCTGAAAAAATTAGCAGCAGCTGTTCCAGCTATTGAGGAGTCTATGTATATTGTATTTATATAGATCAGATTCAGCTTGTTTGCATCAAACACTGAACTCCACTTTCTGAATACCAACTAATAGTGAAATTTGCAGTACATTAGATGGAAAACACCACTCTCTTGAGTGCCTTGGCATTTTTACATGTACCCTTATCCAAAGAGCATCTTAAACTAACTCTATTTGAGTCCAGGAAGCACTCCTACCCTAACATGTTTCTATTTCTGCGGCAAGAAATATGTGTTTGGTCATAAGATTACACAAATAAAAGGAAACACGGTTTTATAAAGGCCACGCCAGGTAAAGAGAGTATATGACAAAATACAAAAAACACTACAATCCTGATGCACTCCAAAGAAAGTCGGTTATCAGACAACCTTTAGTGATCCAATAATTTGGTCATTTGGTTCATTGCAATCTGTAAATATTTACATGTCCGGAGGACTCAAACTCTGACTGGGCATGCGATATGAAATGCATTCAACATAGCCAATGATGCAAAAAGATATGGAAAGTAAACTCAGGATGCATGTTTCAGTAAAAACATGTTTCATCTTTTTATTGGACAAGTCACTACTTTGGAATTTGCCGCAGGAAGTGCAAATGTTTGATGAAAGGCAGAGTGCAGCCTGTTGTCATTATTTTATTAATTTACTGGAACTGCTTTTCTTCAAGTCCAGTCACTTCCGCCGTGTAAGGGATGGCCAAAAGCTCCGAGTGTTTCTCTGCAGGAGCGTTATGATTGTTGGCGTTGCATGGTTGTTGAGATTAAGAGTAACAATAAGAATTTGTGAAAAAAGCTTGAAAATATTGGATTTGCATGCTTGATTTGATAAATGGACATCAGATGCTCCTTTTGATCCTCCATCAATTTGTATTTGACATCATGCATTGTAAACCACTATCTAGTTAAAACACTACCAAGGAATAGAGTATTTCTCAGATTTTCCGTCTAAAAAGGCTGTTATCAATATTTTTATATTACAAAATGTTAAATGACATGACTACTTGTATGTCAAAGGGTTCGCTTCTAGTGATGAACCAACAGGGAATTAGGACTTTGCAGTTCCCCTCAATTCTATGTTGTATGTTAGTGTCTTTTAGCTTATTGTTTTGGTTTTCTGACACGCAACTTTACTGTTTTGGTCATCAGCATTGTTTCCAGCAGCAAAAGGAAGCTGGAGTTGGTGGAGCTGAAAAACAGAGTGAATATTGGACTGGCCAGAAACACAAACCTAAAGTAATGCTAAAATAATATGCTATATAATAACATATTCTATTGTTACTCAGTGGAAATCCTAATTATACATGATAATGTGCAAGTAACATCCACTTGTTATAAATATGTGTTTTATGTTTTTGGTTTGTCATCGTTTATTATACAGGTTTTTACACTGGAATAAACTTTTGTGTAAAGTGCCTATTCATACTGTTGAAGTAAAGCTTTCAGTGTGGAAAGTGACATTGTGCATTAAGTCTGAAGAGGGAACTGCTGATATAGGTTTTTATGAAATAAATGCAGCAAAATGTTACACCAAGTCATGGCAGCAAATTTCATGTTGAAGAAAGAGGCTTTATTTTCCTCTCCAGCTGTGGCTGTCCTTCCTGGCAGCGCGTTTCTTCTTGAGAAGAATCCTGGCCGCGATCTAAACAGTCTCTCCAGTTGAAGTTTGAACCCTGGCGGGCCGTGATAAATGGGCGAGAAGTACTGTAATTCACTGTTACTCTCCGGTGGGTCCTAAAAGACTGGTGGTAGTATTTTCATTCAGTCAATTTGCATGGTAGCTGAAGTTGTCACAGTCTGTACTTGCACACAGTTGGCTAAGGATGATTGAGTAGAAAAATCATTTAGAAAATTAAATCCAAAGAAATGATACGTCAGTGATCTATTTTTCAGGCTGAAAAATAAAAAACTGGGAGATTGCTGTTCGTGAATCATTTGAGGGTCTGCCTGTAAACTCTGGAAAGTCAGACAGTTCACTCAAAGCCTTGTAAGAAACCTGACATATGACATATACACGGTGTTACAGCTGTCTTGTTTAAATTATATTAAGCTGGATCAAAACAAGGCAACTGTTTATGTGAAGCTTCTCTCCATTCATAGCTGTGGTTAGCCGCAGCATTCCTGCTACAGATACCATTATAGTCATACCTGCTTCTATGCACAAACCGCAGGAGCAGACAGACACCCAAATAATTATTCCATTTGTCTAGATGACTATACCATTCAGCCACCCAAGAAATGGTGCAAAGTTGAAATCTGCTTATATTTGAGTAAGAGAAAGTCCGATATTTCATCCCAATGAATAACGCAGAAGCTGATTAACCATTAGTAATAATACCAGCGCTGATTCGTCACAGTGAGGGTCAGACTACAAAGCTTTCGTTCCACAAGGACGTTGAGCTTGGTTTTTTTTACGACAGTTTTAAGGAAATGAAAATTCTATAAATATAGCTCTATAAAGGGAGCATTTGGGGGAGAATAAATCTCGGTGGTGTGATACGCCTTGACTTTAAAGATGGCGCGGTTTTTAATTCCTGTGTGTGGCTCGCTAATAAATGTCAATGAGGATATGCTATCGGAGAGCCAAAATGCTATTCGTGGGAAATTAAACTAATTTCCAAATTATTT
The DNA here is from genome assembly GCA_943590825.1 of Bovichtus diacanthus. Lineage (NCBI taxonomy): Eukaryota > Metazoa > Chordata > Actinopteri > Perciformes > Bovichtidae > Bovichtus > Bovichtus diacanthus. Next base: position 3,738,024 of record CALSBV010012130.1, read on the forward strand.
TAAACAATTTATACATATCAAAACATTCTTTCTTGCCTTTTCTAGATTTATAGCGAAAACGTGAGAGAGCTGAAGTACTGAATGAGTAATCATTTAAATTGAGTAAGGCTGCCCAAAATCACTCACTCATTCACTACTCCCCAATTAATGGACACTTGATAGTTTACTTTATAGTGAGCAGTAAATTGGGATTTATTATCATCATCATTTTGCGTCTTCACTGACGACTGTAACTATAACTTCTGCATCAATAAAATGCAGCGTTGTGGGATTCGTAGCAAAAAGTAGTGCCCGTGCCATGAACAGTACTTTTTTAATTCAAATATTTGAGGGGCAATATATAGTGGATACATTTATACACATCTTGGCTTGTTCACATTCTAACCTACGCTAATTAGCGCTACACAACAACAGCTAAGGCTGATGGGAATGTCATTAGTTTTGCTGGTATTATGCAGGAAAAGTCCCCATTACAATTCCCCCTGAAGGGAACATGAATGTTTGTACCACATTTCATGACAATTGATGCGATTATCTAGTCCCGATACAAGAAATGTCAACCTGCTGGTGACACTAGATAAAAAGTCAGTAGGGTTCATCATCTGGGACCCATGGATATCTGTACCGAATTTCCAATCCATCCAATGGTTGTTGAGATATTTCAGTCTGAACTAAAGTGGTGGACTGACCAACTGACCACCGTCCCTAGAGCTGCTAAAAACTTGCATTTGATACCTATGATATGTTCGCTACAATCAGCTTTGCATGAGTGATGTGTCTCTTTGGGTGTCAGTGTTCACCTCCACAGCTAACGTCATCGCCCTCAAGTTGTTCAGAATGTCATGCAAGTGAGGTAATGACTTAAGACTTTTCAAGCTTTTTGAACAATCTGGAAAACCTATTTAAGTAGGTTTGATTTATATCAAAATGCAGTGTCTGGTCCTTTGAGGATCACATCTTCTGCTACTGAATAGACTGTTATTGCAAAAGGTATCACAGACTTTGTTTTTGGCTTTGAAAGGTCAACATTTCATGTCGAGTATTGAGTAACTGCGGAGACATTTTTTATATGTGTAATATAACACTTTAAATTATTGTGCATAAAAATGAATTTCCAGGAAAAGTCACTGTGGCAGGTTGCATTTTATCCCTTTACTCATGTTCAATGTCACATGAGGGCAAACCCCGGGGACAGCGCTCGTTATTGCAACATTATCTTCAGCACGGTGACCGAATGCATTTCTTTTATTCACGAGTGATTAATGTGGATCTTTGAATAAAATATATTCCTTTTCACAGAGGGACACTGCTGCGCTTGTGTCGCTAGGCCATATAAGGATATTACAGGGCTCCTTTCAGTATGGAACTGCTGTTATACAGCTCTGCTGTTTGTCATTTTAATCTGATGTCTTTAAAGTTGAAGTTTAGTGTTTAGTACGAGTGACAGTTTGTTAAAAGACATCTTCTATTACAAAGTACTGAAACATTAGAGGGAAAATGCTCTTTAAAATACATAGAAAAAAAGACACACCTTATTATTAAAAACTACTGTTTTAAACACTGTATATGTGTCTGATTGATGTAAGCTAAAAGAAAACATGTTTACAGTTTGATATCTGTAAAAGTTCATTGCTGAGCTTTAAAGTTGCTGGAGGGCTGCTTGCTCTAGCTCTATATTTACTCTGGGTATGCATCTTCTTATCTAACTATTTGAAAGAAAGTGAATAAGCGTATTTTACTTCATGTAAAACTATTGCTTGAAGGCTGCTAAATTAAGTTTCAGTACGCTGTACTCATGCACTTCATTTCTGAATTCATCACAGGAGAAAATTAAGGTTTGACTAAGTGTTTTAAAAATAAGTATTTATTGTTTCCTGGGATGCAAAAATACTACCTTAGGCTCTTTCTGCTTCTATCAACAATCCGTCATCAGTTGCTAATCTTTGCCAGTTACTAAAATAACCAAGTACATAGTACATGTTGCTCCAGACATGTAATTAGATCCATTTCAGAAGCCATTCTTTATGACTCTTGTGAAGTGAAACGTGTGCCAGGGGCATTTACATGACATAACAAAGAACAATGAATGGTGAAAAGCCATGGAAAGTCTCCTTGTTAAGGAGGATAATTGAGCTTCTGTGGTGCTCTAATATTTACTTCCCCTGTTGTGTCTGTTTACAATGAGGCCGTAATAGATAGCAAATTATTTGGGTGTTGATGGGTGGAACATTTTTATCAAATTCTGATGTGTTTATGGCTGTCTTCTCTTCCACTTAATGTTAATATAATGAATGCCGTCATCCTCATGAGAATGAGGATGCCAAACCACAGGCCCGTTCATACGCACACTCTAACCTCATGAAAATCTTGGGCCTATACAGTACAATGACTTCATTGACGGGATAACTGCAGCTATTAATTAATACGTATTATACTACGACGACAGAGAGCAATATTTTACAGCTACAGTGTCTTCAGGAAAAATACTTCTTTTTTTAAATTCCAATTCATTTGGGAGGCATTTTTTTTTAAAGCACATGACATAGGAATTATTTATCAACCATTCAATGTTTTTTATACCTTTATTAAAGAAGCACTTCTGAGTTGTTATTGTCTTTCATTTTAACAAAAATGACAATCATTACTTAGTTCTAGCTTTTCCAATATGATAATTTGCTACTTCACTGTTTGATATAAATGTATATGTCTATAAATTGAACATCTTTTGGTTTTGGACTGTTGGTTGGACAAAACAATGTATGAAGATGTCTTCTTGGGCTTTGGAAAACTATTATGGCCATTTTTTTTCATTTAAAATGACAAATTCTAATTAATGTTATGCTCTTTTTCAATTTTGTGGATATTGATCCTGGTGCAAAATGGAAGAAATGGTCTTGGAAATCTACATTATCATCACTTGATTTTGTGATGTGCCACATTTCTCACTGTTTCTGACCTTAAATTATTCAATAAAGTCTGGTAAAGGTAAATGACTTAAGTTGCATGTGACTCACTCGCATTGATGGAGCAAGTAGGATTCAATCATGTTAAGTAATCAACCAAATCCTACGGCATACATGCAACTCATTCGTGTAAAGGTAAATTCAACATAACTCTATGATGTAGCATTTGATTAAGACCATATTCAGAAAATGAAGTGTTTATACACTTAAAAACAAACCTACGCCCTTGTGCTCCACTGTATTCACCAGCTAGTTGCTGCAGCTTGAAACTGGCTCGATAAGACCAGTGAGACCCAACCGAACGAAAATAGTTGCAGGTCGTAAACCAAAAATCAAGCAGCGACATTATGAATGCTCCACAGAGACGATGGAAACGGAAGAGTCGGGTGATAATTCTCTGTAGGTCCGTCACTCTGAGCAACACCTTTCTCATTAGCCCCATTTGTGACGTCAGCACTGCGTCATTCAGTCACATACTGTAGCCTATTTCCCCCCCAATACTATGGGGATAGTACTATTATCAAACTATTATCCAGCAGTGGGTTGTGTCTTTGAAGGTGTTTTTGCTTATTTTCTTCAGTGGAACATACAGTGCAGGCCACAGTAAACTGTTTTGGCAAAAATGTTATCTTTCCAGGCAGAAAAAAAGACATCTGTGAGATCACAAAAATACCTTTTAAGACACAACCCGCTTCTGGATAATAGGGGAAAAAATAAGGTTTTGATCTTTACCCAAAGATCTGCTTAGAAAACACTAGGGTGGGTAATGTATTTTAGAAGAAAAATGTGTTATATTTGTTGAAATAATCTTTACATCCTGACAGCAATCAATAAATCAAATGCTCTGACAAAAAAAAAAGAAACAGATTCAGTATCTGTGGCTGGGGAAGGACTGTATACATGCCTGCCCACCTGCGCAACACTTTGCCTGTTCACTCGTCACTTTCACTGGGAAAGAATCGGCAACATTGGGCTCTCTTACTCTTTCTGCCTTCTCCAATGTTACCGACTCAGGCTTTTAGTGACCAAATCCCGGAGTAACATACAAAAAACCCCAAGGTCACAAATGGGACTAATTACACAGTCATTTCATTCAGTCTTTATAAATGATATTGCGTAGTGCAGCTTCATGAGATAATGATATCGCTATCACTGATATCTGCTCTAGTTTATCTGAAATGTCTCTGCTAAAAATAGAGCCAGACACAAGGCAACATGTCGTCCTCTGTGAATGGGTTGATCAGTAAAGCACATGTTGTTTTTTTAGTAAGGAGTGGAATAACTGATAAGCCATCCCACCTGTATTGAAATGTTTTCCCCTTTTGTCTCATGTGATACAGACGGAGAACAATCCATAGCTCCCTGATCTGGTTGCGGGGCACATCTAGTCCACATGTGTTGTCTGTAGGAACCGCAAAATGAAAACAGCAGGCCAGCATTGGTTTGAAGGAGGCTGAGCAGTCACTGCTACCAAACTCACAAACAGCCACTGTGAGATAATCTGTGAACCTCAGACATGACGTGTTGGAGACAACCTGGCCGCTGTTTATGAATGAGCTCCTCAGACTCACCACAGTTATGTTGCTGGATGCTTATAAGGCCATGATCTAATCTGTAACCTTCTCAAAGCCGTCAGATTACAGCTTTACTCTTCACCACGCAGCCTGCAGATCACTTTGTAATGTCATCTAAGATGGTATTGTCACAGATGTTAATGGTCATAATTGTTTGAGAGTGAGTCAGCGGTCACATTCGTCGAGTTCTTCTGGCCTGCCGAGGAAGTTGTGTTGGAAATATTAACATGCTGGTGAGGCCAAACGCAAGTCAGAATCATTAACGGGCCGATACCCAGCATTTGTGGTATGGATATCTCTTTCTCTGCGTCTCAAAAGCGAAATTGACACAAAGGCAGCGAAGCTATCGGAGCGCTAAGTGATTTAGCAGAAGGAAATTGGTTGTCTAATGTCTACAGAGAGGTTTGCGCAGAGGTATGCTTGCAAGTTTTCCATGATTGCATGTTCAAATCACAATAAATATCCCTCTCTGTTGAGCTCCTGAGCCCGAGGTAAAGTTTTCTGTTGCCCTGCCAGATGCAACTGACATTTAGAGAGCCTGGCAAGGTGATCACACTGTAAAATACCTGCAGTGGTGCTTACTGCTCGCACCGCTAGAGGGGGAGAGTCTGGGGCCTTGGGAGAGATTCAGTATGTATCATAACTAAATTTATATGAGCAAGTCTGCTTAGTGTTTAGCCCACATAACCACACTTTGGCACTTCCCTGACACACATGCCCTCCACATGCATGTTTAAATTATATTTATATTATATCCAGTCAGTAGGAAAGTTCACGAACAGTGCAGCGCTTCCTGGAATCTAAAGGGAACTTTCTAGCCTCTTAAAGAAAATAGGTCAATTCTTCTTTAGTTTACATTTCTATTTATTGCCCCTGCTGTCTCCATGCACTCACATTGAAAAACACAAGATTTTCCTCGCCATATAAGAACTGCATCATAAACTCAGCCGTACGGTAAATGATATCATCGGAATAAAGGTAGAAACGAGGTGCAAAACGCCTCATAGCGGTCCTAAAATTCTTTGAGCTGTAGATAATTTGCAGTGCAGACAGACACCATATGGGATTGTATTTGAGGGGCTATAATCCCAACACAGCAACAACAGAAAATGTGTAAATTCTTGCTGTGTCATGTTCTGACTTTGTGTGTAACACAGAAAAAAAAGAAGTTGCCTCAATGTACAAATCATGCTTAGACACACAAGGTCAACAAAACCGCAAGAAAAAAGACGCAGGAGGCTGCTCTAAGCGTGTTAATCCCACAACTTTCCAGGAGTTTTCTTTTTTTTTCAGCTCGGTTGAGTAGACTTTGGCTGTTAGGTCCCCTATTACTGTAGAAGGTATAGGCACAATCAGCTTTTCCATGTGGTGGACATTCCAGGACACATCTGTTTCCAATATAGCCACATGTCCAGCTGTTTCAGACCTATAGGCTACCAGTCTTTTCCCAGTCAATCCACTGAAGCTATAAATGTGAATGGCATCAACATTGTAAAAATCCATGCTGTGTTTCCATTAAATATAAAAAAGCAATGAGGTATTGTATTTCATATTATTCTTGGAGCACATACAGTAGCATATCTGGCCTAAGTAATGAGAAAGATGACATTTTGTCATTAAAGCTAAAGCTAAAGCTTAGCTATTAAAGCTAAACGTTTGTCAACATGACACATCTGAACCAACTTGTTTACTTGTTACATACATTTTACTTTTTTTTTTAAGTAGCATCCAGGAGGTTCTCATTTGCTTGTAGACTTTGGAGAAATTACAGCCCTCTGAGGAAGGAAGTGAGCAAAGATCTTAGTGAGACATCTGCTTTAGATGTACAATTTTAATCGAAAGAAGCAACCTTGTCTTTTCTTGTCTAGCCACAGCCGCATGATGAGCGACACATCCCCTCAATGGGTTATTTCCTTCATTCTACACCTACACTGGGGCTGTGGTTGCGAGAAACTGATCAAATCTGCACTGGATATCTGCAGCCTGGCCTCTGTCCACAGATAAACTAGATGGAGACCAGATAAGAGTATACAGTGTACAGTATCTTATCTTGATCACCATAGAACTTCAAAGATCCCCAGCAGATTTATTTAAAGTCGCCCTTCACTCGAAAACGTGTTGTGCTTATTGTTACTGTACTCCCTTTGGACGTTGTGCAGAACGATGTATGTGCAGAGTTTGACACCAGAAGGCTGTTTTCACAATGGTCTGCGGAAGAGGGAAAGTTCCCATAGAAAAGCTCAAGGAAGGTTTTTCGCTCTTTATCAGAAGTGGGGAAGTTAACCACACGTACATTTGCCAAACCAACAACTTAGTCATATAAGTATTTTCTCTTGTAAAACCTAAAAATACTGTTCTGACAAAGTTTAAATCTCATGAGTCACTTTCAAGTTTGTTTTTCGAGTGTGGAATGGACTCATTGTCACCCCTTGGTCCTGTAGATAAAAGAAAACACAGACTATGAATAGTGGTTCTCACTAATCGTGAAGCACCAGTGTGTGTTTTTCCGCCCTCTGGCCTCAGGGGATAGTAATGAGCTTGGCGCACCACATAAGGCGTTGAAGACGCTGCACTAGAAAACTTACTTGGACAAGTGACACAAAGGTGAGATTTATGCTTTCTCCCACACAATGGATGAAATGCTCACTTTAAATCTGAGAATTATTGGTCATCCGTATTTATTGAGCACCACTTTGTGACATCAGAACTAGTTTGGAAGCCAATCCTGGTCCAAAACAAGCCGTAAGCACAACACTAACGTACTGTATGGTCACCTATGGTGGGCTTGTTAGCATACAGTTGCCCACTTACACATCCAGGAGATATGGGGCAACGTTAGCATTCATATGGAGTCATGTTTCTAGCCACCTGGTGAATGTCGAATATTCGTATCTGGACGAGAACTTTGATGGTTTAGTTGCTGTGTTTGTTTCCTCAGCAGATCTGACTTTGATCATTGTATGATTTAAAAAGAATTCCAAGATATGGTTTCTCAAAAGTGAAGTTTCTTCCAAAAAGTGAATCAATGGATTTGCTTTGCAACAAGTCGGTTCAAAGCATTCAAATGTTTCATTCAACTTTTAACACACACTGTACCTCAGATGAGTGCAACAGAGTCTTGTTTCTCTCATCAGCAGCAGTCTGATGATTCCTCACACACTGAATCTTAAGTTGAAGTTGTTGCTGAAGATAAACACCATTATCACAAATGCTATTCTCAGCACCCTATCCATAAAATGCCCCGTCAGTTCACTAAGGGCACACAATGCATTGAGGAATAAAAATAAAATGACATGTTTGCCCATTTTATCTGACACTTTACATACTTCTGTTATCCGGTAAACATTTCTTCCTTGGCTTGTTAATGTGTACCTTGATGTAATGTGTCTTTTACTCCGTTCATTAGCACGTTTATCTTTGTACTGGCTGTCAAGCAACTGTTCCCTCCCCTCATCAACCCAAAATAGCCCTTTGCCATCAACTCACTACACTGCCTGAAGAGTTCATGTGGTGATGGAGTCTGGACTCGTCTGACCCCGACTCTCATCTGGACTGTGGAACAGTGTCGAGCTGCCCCGGAGGGGAGCTGGTAAGACTGGAAAGATCCTTTACTGTGGTGTTGTAGGTGTTTATCTATCTTTTCCAAAGCAATCTTCTACACATTCCTTTGATTTTTCCCATGTTTGTCACATTTGATAGTTTAAGATAAGACTAATTATAACATTTTCCTGCCTACTGGATAAATGGCTGTTTTTAATCATGTGGTTGTCAAGCTGAACCGCACAAGTCTCAGTCCAGGGACTCAAGTCCTGATTTACAGTAGAAGACAAGCTCTGCAAGAATTCATCCAAATGCTTAAGTTAATAATGCCTTGATCTGCTTCCAATGCTGCCTCGCTATAGTTGAACTGTTTTACAGATGAGGAGCGCAATACTGTCTCTCAGCAGATAAATTCACCCCCTGGAGCAGTGTCAGCATTTTTAAGTTGACAGCTGGTGCTCGCAGGTCAAGTTCTCTGTGTGTGTTTAAAGCTTCTGCTTCAATCTCAGGGGTCAGTCTCATCACTGATCCCTCAGGCCAGAAGCCTTCTGTGTCTTCCACCGGTCAGTGCAGAGTGTGAGACATGTCATGGAATTTGTCGTTTTTCATCGGAGAAGCTTGACTTGTCTCAAACGTAATGCACTAACTTTTAGATTTAACTCCTGTGGATTCATGGATAATAACACTACATCTTACTCAAATAAAAAAACGTGAGCTTGTATGATTGTCAAAACCTACCCAGTCAGGTGGACAATAGATTTAAATTCTCTGGAAAGACTTTGCTAAACAAAACACAACTATGAAGAACTATAAAACTGCTGCTGCGTCAGCAGTTTAAAAGCTGAATTCCAGACAAACAGTGCTCCCATAGGGGAGGGAATTTCCAGCTTGGAAACTACTTGCTTTTGACTTGTTCAACTGTTGGTAAATGTAGAAAGATGTCCTGCATCACTGTTGTTTTGTTCCTCAGTCAGTTCCTTATGAAACATCTTTAAACCAGGAGCAAGCTTACATCACACAGTGAGAGGTGTAGAGTGAAGTCAGATAAAAGCTATACAGTGGTGCTTGGCTATAATAACTGAAAATCAGCGAGTGTGGTTAACACTTCCTTATTCCATGACCAAAATATTTACTGAATTATAGGTTTTCATGCATTCTTTCAATTCATGCCTCAGATATGCCATCCAAGTTCTTGTCATGTAGCTTAAGTTGCAATTACTTTTTCTCAAATATCCAGTCCCTCATTCATAATTCTGTGATAAATATTGTATTATACTGTATTTGTTTTGATCCTTTGGGATTCTTTCTTAGTTAGTTAGTAGGACAGGATTTTATAAAAAATAAATAAATAAATGTTTTAACTACAGTGCCCATGTTCATTGTACTGAAGGAACACATAGACTAGTACAACCTCATTGATGTTTTTAATGTCTTTTGGACAACAATGGTATGGCATAGAGGAGTGAGATACATCAAGCTATACCTGTTGGTAGGAGAAAGTGTTGAATTTGGCCTTATGAGATTTTTTGACAATTCTAATAATACTGAATATCGCCAGCTATAGCCTGAAAACAATGAGGTACTCTCAGTCTGTGCCATCTTTTCTGTCGGCACAATATAGTGTTTCGAGGACTGCTTGTAATCCATCATTTTGTGATTGCTATCCTGAGGGACACTTAAGCAGGAGCCTGTCCAGTTATCATTTACAATCAATAAATCTGGAAACCCAAATCATTTCTACTTTGGAAACTAAAAGACTATATCCACATGAAATCACATCTTCATATTTCTGCAATTGCATAAAAATATCAGTCATTCTTGACCACATTCCCAAAATGAGCTTAATACAATATTATGATGGAAACTGAACATTGCCCTGTCCGAATCTGAGTCCTCAAACTCTGAATTTTATGACCACATTTTCCAGTTATACTCACTCAAGAGTTTTTTTTTGTCCAAATTCTTTGGACAGCGTCCGTTTCAAACCATCTTCTACAACAGCAGTTGTGTTGATACTTTTTTTATTTTGGCAGAGAGGTAGCTCAATATATTTGCCAAAGAAGACCTCGTCAAATTAATCTATCATCCGGTAAGAAAATTCAAACATAGGATGTGTTGCTTGGTGTTGAAAGAATCCTGGTCAGAAATTGAAATGTGATGGACATTTATTTGCGCTGTGTAACTGTCTGCCGTTTGATGCCTTCATCAGGCCTTGTTCCTGCTGGATAACTGACATTCCTCACTGTCGCGTAGATTCAGGATCAGTTAGACATGATCTGTGCACACACAGTGTTACTCTGCCTTAGGAAGACCAAAAGGTTATTTGTGTTAAGGTCCCTTTATTTTATAACGTACTCGTGATGACAGAGGTTTCCTCTTCTCTTCTCTGCGCTTCTCAATGATACAAAATCCCCTCGTATTCTCTGGAAAACTTATTTCATGGTGAGATTAAAGCTAAAAAATCAACAACAACTAAGATAGTGCCATAGAACTTGAGTGCTGCTTGAGTGCTTCTTAAACATATCTGACACCGTTTATTTTGCAATGCACTTAACTCTATACTCAAATAGCCAAAGTCTAAAAGCTCACAGGGTCTAATTGCATTTCACTCTCTTTAAAATGTGACTGTTAGGCCGACAAAGCTATGTTATATTTACATGTAAAACCTAACTACAGAGTGCAGGTACAACATATGTAATGTTGCAGTATTTTGTAAATGATACCTAATCAAAAGTACTTTACATTTAAGCATTGCTATGCATGGTAAGAAAGTTGTTTAAGCTTATTTCTATTTCTATTATTCTTATATGCAAATAGTTAATCTTCAACTCAAGCTACTGTAAATCTAGATCACAGTTTGCCTTTAACGTTCTCCAGACATCTCTGCATAGCCTCAAACTTGTACTGAGAGGTAAGATAAAACATGATTTATCCTCAAGGTTATAATAATAATAATAAAACAATCAGGAGTGAATAATTCATCCGTTTTAGCTCTTCTTTCTTGAACTGCTACAACTATGTGTGTGGGCTCTAAAGATTAGACAAACAAATACAGTACACCTTTGTAGTCAAACTGTAAAATATGCTGGCAACGTAACACAATATGTGAGTATGTATTAAGAACTCTGACTAAGTATAATGATGGCTTTGATCCTTTATAAAGTGAGATGTAACTGTTGTATGTAAGTAGCAGATTTTATGTGCAGACAAGATAAAGCATGTTTCATCCTTACATGCTGGCAAACTCGGGATGTGCTTGTTCATCAGCTGGAGGTGAACCTGACCAGCTCAGCCTCCCCGGTGGGCCACACTGGGAGACCTCACATGTTATCTACACCCATCAGACACCCATTCAGCCTGAGGGTCTTTCAAGCGTACAATTTCTACAACCCAGCCTGAGACAGACTGCATGCCATATGACCAGTCAACAAAGAAGTGAGACAGATAAGTGTACCTTTGTAAAAAAAAAAAAAAAAAAACCCTTTTACAATGAGTGAAACAGCATTACACAGAGTTGACTCAGTGAGTGTATGCTACAAAGGAGGTGTTGGCGCCAAGTCTGCTAGAATACTCTGTGTGTTACCACGGCTGCTGAGATTAATCTTTACTGTCCGATCCAAGTGTTAATAAAGTTCAAACTGAAATAATATATATATATAAATTGTTTTAAAAACAACCTGTTTTGCGCTACCTGGGCGCACATAACATTTTTACTATGTATAATTAGATTTTTTTATTAATAAATAAATAATAAAAAGTTCTACTTATCTAAATGCAGTCACTACTCTCATTATCAATCATTTTTAAAGGGTAAATAACAGGTACATGTAGATGTAATGTCCTGCTTCTGACAGATACATTTGATGGAACCCTTCATTCAAAAGGTCAAACTTTATTGACTAGTTAAACACAATAGTTTAAACAACAGGTTAACATTTTACAAGGACTGGCTGTTGTAAATCCTAACCTTCTTCCACACTCTGACCCTGCAACTAAAAACACCAAAGCAGGCACACACACACACACACACACACACACACATACACTCCTTGAGGTTGTGATTGTTTGCGTTGCTGAGGTGTACAGTAGTAGCGCTCCTGTGCGGACAACTGAGGCTGTGGCGCTGGCTGGAACACATGAGAGCCCCTCTGGAGGAAAATGGGATCCTAATAAATCCTTCAGCCGAGGGAGAGGGAGCTCTATAAAAACTGCCCTCCATTAAAAACACTCAGCTGTCATGGCTTTGTACTCAACACTGTGAGTGATTTCGCTGTCAACCTCTTTACTGCTGGTGCTTTTCTAAGCGCAAAAGTGAATGGGGCAATTAAAGTTGCTATTTGTTTAGGCACTACTAATGCAGTTGTTGGCAAAAAGAACAGTTATATAATGCCATGTGATAACATAGGGAATTAAATCTTTTTTTTGTCATACGCAGTAAAACTTTGGTATGTGCAGGGATTTAGAGACATGCACTTAAACTTTTAAGATATATGCTATTGGCATAGGAATGGCAGTCTGTTGGTGAGTTAGTTGGTCCAGACTGAAAAAAAATCTGTATTCATGGTTCCAAGAGGATGAACTGACTTTGGTGATCTCGCTGACTTTTCCTCTTGCACCACCGTTAGAATCACATTTGTGGTTTTGAGAGAAATGTTTCAATAACTATTGCATTGGCATGAAATTTAGTAAATAAATGAATGTTAAAGATGAATTGTTATAACTCCCCTGACAGGGTCAGCTGTACTTATAACATTATACCTCCTTAACATCAGTATGTTAGTGTTTGTGAGCATGTTAGCATACTGTCATTAGCCTTTAGCTCGACGCACCGCTGTGGCAAAGTTTCCACTGAACACAGCTATTCCATTTAAATGAATTCATTTTGCTGTCACATTTAGTCATTTTGAATACTGCTGTGACAAGCAGGCCTTAACTCTCTTTTTCTAGAGTTTTGAGAGCAGACTAATGAGCTGTGAGTGATATGATCTTGGTTTCTTTGGAAAAAGCGAGTGGAACATGTATACACCACCTTCCAACTTGTCTTGAGGCATGATAGCGAAAAACATCATAGAGGCTGCAGACAAAGCTCCAAGTAATCCTTCTGATTTTTGTTTTAGACAGGTCTGCCAGAGCATTATTTTAGAGCTTTAGCTGTTTTGGGTTTTCCAACACTTCAAATGTCAATGTCGCCTTGTGTGCGGAGATCAAGTTACATGACAACCGTTGATCCACGGAAGGAAGATGTCCTCCTCCTCTCTTCTCTTTGGTGCTGTTTCCTATGAATACATACCTGCTCATGTGGTGATTGTCATCTCTTTGCATCCTGTTGTCAATTTTCTGAATGGCTCTGTCTGTAGTTTTTCATGGTAATTACATAAAACCACCAGGTGAAAAGAGCTTCAGTCGCTGGAAAGTAACCACATGGCTCTGTCAAACGTCTGGTCTTAATTTTCTTTTAATGGATATTTTAAAGTTCACATATGTTTAGTGATTTGTTGTAGCCGTGGTAACCCATTAACTCATCAGTTTCACATTCCTCAGGGGCATTCAAATGGTCAGTTTTATTAATATATACATACAGATACATTAGCCAAGGCAGCAAACTTTAGGCAAATATTATGAAAAGTTCTAATGAGATTATAGTTATTTATGGAAACTAATTGGGCTCTGTTGTCATTACTAAGATTACTGTTATTATGGGCTATTTGTTCATGATACATTGACTTCTTGACGTCGGCATTACTTGGTCAATGGTCTTATGTGTCAGGGCCCAGATGCGAGAAAGGAGGCCTTATGAGTGCAATGACTATCTCAATTCTTCAATGATTGAAGTACATAATAATTATTTTCAGCATTTTCACATAATTGTGTCAATTATGTGTGTACGACTTTAGTACTATTTCAGGAAATACCCAATTAAACTTTATTACTGTCTTTAAAAAACAATATATATCCATGGACAGTGTAGAACTGGAAACAAATTCCCGAAAAGTGAATAATATAGGGCCTCTATATTATGCTGAGCATCTGAGCCCCAACAGCAGATTTTCTTGCGTTGCGTTTCTGCCTCCTGCAGAGCCTGCAAGACATATATCCCTGCATGCGGCTCCTGTAGATGCTGCTGCTCATTGCTGTGGTCCAGCAGGCAGCACACCCTATGACTCCCAATGGGAGAAACACCGGAAAGTGTCAGTCACAAGACTTTGGCATCTGCAACCCGAGGCAAGCAAAACGCTTCTGTTTCTCCACTTTCCCTGACACAGCACATCGCCATTAGCACATGCCCAGTGTGCTGGACCTCCAGTGGAGTATCACACACAATGAGTGTAGGGGAAATGGTAGCTGGACATGAATCAATTGGTGAACTTAAGACTGGCTCCATTGGAGAAACTGCTCTGTATCATGTCATATTCAAAGTCTATCTATCAGCAGCCTGAGTTGGCTCATGCCACATCTCCTTTCAGCAGATGACAAAATACTCTCACAGAGCCAATACTCACAGGCCCAGATGTCTGTGAACACAACATTGGCACCATTGCATGGCAGCAGTGTTTCCTTGAGCCACACAGAGCTTGGTACCGCATATCTCAGACTTATCCTGGAGCTGTGGAGTTGGTTCTGGTGTGTAGTGTGGAAAGCTTCTGAGCCCTTTTGATGGGAATATCAAAATGAACCAGACATTTCAGAGGAAATATCCCCAATACAGTGACATGGGGGTTGAGATATTTTTCCTGGCACACTTCTTATTCAATCAGTGCTGTCTGAGTAAAGTTGTCAGGGAAACAAAAAGGCTTCAGTGCAGAAGTGCAGCGCGGGGAAATCTCTGATTGATTCACCAGTTCGTCTTCATCAGCATTTAGAGGAGTCTGATGAAAGACGCTTTGACCTCTCTGATGTTTAGGAATATTACCCATCCCTTGCCATTTTGTTAAAGCTCTAGATGGAGTTTTCTCTTCCGTCTGGAATCATCTGCTAAAGAAATCTCACTTTAGACTTTTGGATATGGATTTGGACCATGAAGCTGCACCAAGGACCTCCTCTGCGGAGTAGAATAAAACTCACTGTTAGAGTTCACTCAGACAGAAAACATATATTCGCTAATAGTGATCTGACAAGGGCCATAAACCAAAGAGGTACAGTAACATATACTGTAGCTAATAAGCCTCAATAATCACGTGGAACAAGACTTTAAAACCGGCAGGAAGTCAGGGGGCAAATGCAGGAATGTGTCTCAGCATGTGTTTTTGTTTAGTAGCTCTATCTGTTACCTTTCACAAAAAGAGAAAGGCAAAGATGACACTGATTCCTGTGCTGCTCCACAGCTACATCCGATGTCAACCTGCATCAAGATCTAATGGAATAAATGCACATGCGACTCGCAGATTTGTTCACTGACTTTAAAGTGGATTCATGTTTACATTGTGCAAGCAGCCAAATCTACCAGTTGGAAAATGTTGCATACAGCTGTATGGCGACTGGTCCTAGTGTTTCCAGCTAAACAGCTAAATATGGCTCCGAAAATTAGTTGTTGGCAGTTCATCAGAGATTATCTATTTGTTTTGAAGAACTGCAGTGCTCCAAATAGCACACATTGTATGGAATTAATTACTTTTTATGACTTTTTTTTTTATGGTAAAGTATCTAAGCTGCAACAGCACTGAAGAGATAACCGTATTCCTAACTTGGTGTATAAGC
This sequence comes from Bovichtus diacanthus, assembly GCA_943590825.1. Taxonomy (NCBI): domain Eukaryota; kingdom Metazoa; phylum Chordata; class Actinopteri; order Perciformes; family Bovichtidae; genus Bovichtus; species Bovichtus diacanthus. The sequence goes on from CALSBV010012130.1 coordinate 3,753,796, forward strand.
CCCCCATCTCCTTTTTTCTTCGAGGACAGCCTTTTTGTCCAGAGGCATCCCGACTGACGCCCACCCTCTCCTCACTTCAACGAAGCCACACACACACACGTGGAGTCTCCATTTGGTCCCCAGAGGCAGAGCTTGAGCATGCTTCAGCTTTACCGTAAATGCTCAGACATGACAGCAAGAGTTATAACTCTACCAGAGGAGGGAACCTCCGAATTTGTGGGGCATGGAAAGTTCCGAATAAGGGGAAAGAGGAGGAGGAAGGAGTTCCTGGCACTCTTAAAGGGTGATGGGCCGATATTTCATCCCCTTTTTCTGAGAAATCACCATTTTTGTTTTGTCAGAGAGTGGAGAAGCCCCAAAAACGTGTGGGAAATTCCTTAGATTCTTGCTTGTTCTAGTAACTATGCCTGGGTGTTCAGCATGTTCTCTTTCCTTTTTATAGCACACTTGGGCTACATGTGACATGTTTGTTTCCAACACCCCCACCTCACCACCATCACCACTACAAAAGCTGGAGAAATGTCATGAAGCTATTTATTGACCGATTATTTGGGAAAATTACCACACATGTGGCAAACACATGGAGGGAGAATTTAACACTTTTAAACATGGACGTGTGAAATGACTTGATGCAAATATGTTTTTACAAATTCCCTCACAGATGAAATGCTTTGTTGTGCTATTGGAAGCTTTTGAAAATATTGAATAAAATGGTCCTTAAAGTATTACCGTATGTGTGATATGTTGACGTGTTCAAACCAACCAATTCACTGTTTTCAGTGAGAGACATGGGACAGTTTTTTTTTAAAACAGTTTAAAAAAAGTAAATAAATAAATAAAATAAAAACCTATTTAGCTGTGATGTTTTTGTACATTACGCACATAAATCAGAGCTGTGAGCCTTCCAGTGAACATCTGCCTGTGCTGACGTGTCACGCATTACGAATGACTGGAAGTGATGCACATTCCCTCTGAGACCTTTGTTGGACTTTGGACTTAATCTGTTTTCACAATATGCATGTTGCCCAGATTGCAGCCAGTTCATCAGTCGTCACAGTAGCTTGATGTACAACAACAAGAAGCTATAATTCATGCTCATAATGTACTTTTATAGACATGGAGTTGAGATCAGTCAGAGAACAACAATCCAATGAAACACTTCACTGGGAAAAGTAAAACTACATTATGGTCATAAGTAGCACCTGCTGATTGTGTCGGGAATCTCAGAAAATATTTACCCTGCTAAATGGATTTATGCCCAGATTAAAACATTTTTTAAAAGTCATGATGAATATTGCTGCAACAGTACGACACTGGAGGAAACAACTTCAAAGAAATATCATTTTGATTTATTACCCAATAGTCATGCTTAGCTCTATATTTATTACACTGTTGTATTTTAAATACGTGTGGTGGTTCACTGATGTTGAACCGCAAGAAAAATAAGCAGGCGTGATCTGTTTCAGTTCCCTCCTGAGCAACCAACACAACACGAGGCTAAGCTCCAACCCAAGGGTTGCCACACGGCAGGACTGATGCTTGGATGAGTTATTGTGAGCTGCGCAACAGTGGTACCTGGCATTGTCCCGCGCATATCAACTGGGGCTGATTGTAACAATGTGAGATGAGGGCCATCATTTACAGCATTTACTTAATCCATTTGGCTCAATGTGGCGTTGGAGCCATGTTGCCTGCAAAGTGTTCGTGCCTCATCGTTGTTGTACAGTAAAACAAGCTGAACCAAAGTAATAACTCATCTTTATGTAAACGTTATGCCTACGGATGAGAACATTCAGCTCCCAACAAACCCCTGCAGCTGCGGGAAGAACACTGAGGAAAGCGATTGCAGTGATATATTTTCAAGATGTAAGGACTACAAACAGTAGTCAGCACTCCCTTTAACTACTCTCCAAGCTGCAAGAGGCCCTCGCAGGCCGAATTGCAACAGATTCAATTGAGTGGGGGAAAAAAGCCAAGACAGTATCTCTGTTTTGGTACATTCTTAGGCAGCATTCCCAGACACCGACAGTGGTTTTGGTGAGGCTTGGAGACTGTGCTGGTTTTGCCAAATTTATAAAAAATACAGGGACAATTCAAAGATTGTTGAAGTAGGGGATTGATGGAAAGAATCAGAGGTAAATGGAATAGATGAGAGGAGGTGAGAACATTTTTTGATCATGTCACGCACACCTCAAGTGAGGGAGCTGAGAATAATCCATTTGTATACACAGTATGTTGTGTGATTCCATGCCACGCGGTAGAAGAAACCTTTAGGAGTTGAAGTTGGTGTCTTCAAAGCTTTTCCTGTGACACTTGGCAGACATCTCGCCACTGACTGGAAGAAGCAGTACAAGCAGTAAATAGCAGTACAGTCAAATAAAAATGTCTTTATCAAGCACCAAGAAGATGATCAAATAAACTGCTGCCATTAATTTGCTTTTTTTCACAGTGACCCCGACAGACTCTGTTTATTAGTTTCCAGGAGAAGAGCAGTGGAATGGCTTTAGATGGCACACTCCCCAGAACACGGTGGACACTTACTCTGCACAGCCAACTGTTTTGAATCAGTTGTAAATACTGCATGGTACATTTACAGACCTTAAAAGTGATGCCAAATAGGAAAAAATCCTCCAAGTAAATGCCACAGAATTGCAAGAGTGCATGCAATCAATCTTCACATGCAAATGTCTTGGACTTTGTGTAAATACACAAGAAAGGTTTGTGTTAGTCTACATATGAGGGTTTTTAAAAAAGCACTCAAATCCATATGTTTTTATAGAGTTTAAAAGTTGTTCACATCTCCAATCAGGTCATGCAGTGCAATCTGGGACAACTCGTGCAGAAGTGTGTAGCCTGTAGCTTAAGGCAAATCTGTGCAATAAAGCTACTGGAAAATATAAAAATCCCACCTGGTTCTGCTCAGCAAAGACATCTGCAAGTATGTAAAGAATTCAAAAGATAGGGCAGCTTTTGCCTGATTTTGCATTAAAAAAAAAAGTTTTTAATCAGTGGCTAGTGTACACAAACAATGTTTATTTGCAGTGTGACTCATAAAGAGCTCCCCGGATGACGGCACTGCACTTTTAGAGTTCTATTGATTAGGATCAAAACGGAAAATGTCTGCGTTTGAATTGCACTGCAAAAGTAGTTAATTTAATTGTATCTTCAAAGTAGGTCAGTCATGTGCCATGGATCGTAAAAGGAACATGAATGACACATTTACCTCGAAAGTCCCCCAATGCACTTAGGGGAGAAGTGAAGTAGTTTCGTGTCCCAAACCTGCCTCAGTGGGGGATCGTCTATGATCCTGGTACTTAATAGCAAAGAATGTTCATGCTGTACAAAAGCAATGATGTTTTTTCAAGCATGCTCTCGACTTGATCTTCACACCCTGTTATCTCCAAGCGCACGTGTAAGTCTTAACATCTGGGATGTAAAGCGATTATCTGCCACTGGTGCTCAGGCACATACAGCAGAATGGTATGTGATGTAAAGATGTGTGACTAATAGAGTTTGTTTTATTGATCTATGGACAAATGCAGCATGTATGATGAACTTGTTGCAATAAAGTCATCTATTTCTTTACTATAGATGGACATTTGGTGCCAAAACAGAAGCATATCAATCATTTGCAAGAGAAACATTAACCCCTTAAATCCACTTTTTTTTATTTCCCCTAAGGTTGTTAAAGCTACACTAATCAATATTTTTGTAATAACACTGAAATAAATGACTGTATTCTCACTTGTAGTGATGAACACGCATATAATTATCACCTAACTCTGCAGTTCCCCTCAAATCTAATGTTTTTCGCTTTACTGTTTTGATTCACCGTCAACAACAGCAAACAGCAGATTGACAGTAAGCAACTAGTTTGTGAAGAAAGTAGAGCATTTAGCAACTAAAAAAGACAGATATTTTTCTCTGGGGTTGGTGGAGACCAAAACAGAGCTAAAAGCGGAGTGAGGCTTGAATATCCCCCTAATTTGAAGTTGGATCACATTTTGGTTCTTGAAAAATAATCTTATTCGACACTGTATGACATCCATGTCAGTTTGTTCCATCTTTGTATTAAAGCTATATGATGTTTACAATGAGTGAAATATTCAAACCTAAGGCTCAGTGTTTTCTTTGGTTACACCCAACTAATGAAAATATTCTACATGTCGACTTCCACATACTTTAATACACACATTTCCCATACAGTATTTGGTATTTTGGGACTTTGCGATCTCTGCTCCCCTCAAACTTAAAATAGATTTCTGAGGGTTTGAACAAAGTTTGTCTGCACTGCATGCTTTTGGACTGACTGACACATTCTTTCAGTGTTTCTTTTTTTATATCTAGAGTAATCTCGGAGTAAACAGGTCGAGGGTCACTCAGCTTCGTTAGCACAAGCTCAGCGCTCCCGTAAAGAGCCAAATAAAAAGGCCTGGAGGTGTTTAAAGTTACACCATGGCAGCACTGAGCAGCAGGGCTACTTAACTCCATTAAATTGTTTTGACAGAATTAGACCATTTGCATCATCACTAACCTATGATGCCATGGGAAAGATGCAAAGTGGCAAACTGTACAGCGCCGTGTTTTAAATGGCTGTTTAGTGTCTGAAGAGCGTGGAGAAGCTTGGCCTCACCTGGCTGCCATCCCTGAAGGCTGTTTCACTATGAGTTTAATATCCTTCAGGGTCGACATGGTGCGAGCACACTTCCTAAAATTGTGGAATTTTAGGAGAAGGCCAAGGAAAACTGAACTGTAAATGTGTGTGTGAGAGGATGAAATAGTGCCATTAACTTTTAGTTTGTTTTGTACAGCCCATTGCACAATATCAGTGTGCTTTTTTCTTTATAAAGCTATTTCCTACTGAGGAATTGTGGGAGAGACAGGCTCTGATGGTGCTGCGTTAGAAGAATTTGCATGGGATCTCTTTCCTCTACATCCCCACTGTGACAACGAACCCATTATCATGTCATAGGAGTGTTGAAAGTTCACACAAACTTTTATTGAAATCTCGTGTTTTGCAATGGAACCGGATGTCTTGAAGAACTGAATTCCAGATGAAAGAATCTCAGTGACCAAACTGCACATACTCTACTGTACTGGGCTGAAGAATGTAACACGAGGAGTTGCAACTGAATATTTCCATTTTGCATCAGAATATTTAGTTTGACAATTAAACGTTACGTCACCAGCTCCCTGTATGTTCATGTCTCCCCCTGATGAATAAAGAAGCCAGACATTGAACTTTATTGAGATAAAACCTGGCGCTGCTTAACTTCTTAGCCAGTCATAAATAGCAATTAGATAGTGAATACAGTGAAGCACTTTGCCACTTAACAGCTAGATATGTTTCTCAAGAGTTGGTGGAGACCAAAATAGAGTTTAAAAGAGAGTGATTATTGGACTCACATTTGTCGGGTTGCCAGAAACAAGACTCCAAATAAATGCTAACGTTTTTCCGTGTCTGCTGGATGTGTAAATAGGCCACTGTTTGCTAACACGTTAAAGCCATAACAACTTTATAATCACCTTTGTTCTATGACTTAATCTCTAACAATACAGCTGCCTCTAGCTCTAATATGAACTGCCTGACTTGGTGTTTTGTTAAGGTGGACTTTTCCTTGAAAATGAAGTAGTAACAGTACTTGTCGAACCATTTAGATACATTATCCAAAAAGTCGTTATCCACTTGTGTGGTCATCAGGAACTCGAGTGTGATGAGCCTCAGTTCTTCCACAAACCAAATACTCGCTCGTGCCGCTTCTCAAAAGACCTTTAACATTCCTGCGTACAGTTTTCTTCTTACAGTCGAGTGGCGTGTGGTCTGTCAGCTCATTAGTCAAAGGTACGCATTCAGCAGGAGGAATGTCACAGAACAGCAGAGAGCATTTACCGGCATTCACTCAGCAGACCTGAAGCCCTGTGCTTGTACAACTGGCATGCAAGCCATGGGTGACTTGGTGTCAGTCTGTAAACAGTTAGAGAAGACAAGCTTTCAGAGCATCAGTCCAACATAATCAGACTCTGACATCACTTGCCGGAATCGAGCAGACTCACTGCAACCAATTTATCATTTTCTTCCATGCATATGTCCAATGGTAGTCTAGCTTAAAGCCACCACAAGAAAATGGAATCCCTTTCTGGTTCTTTGCAGTGGCTGTGTTCGTGCGAAACAGATTCCCTGGAACTAAAAATCCAATGTACTTTTGTACATTCATTGATGGTGCATAAGTGAGAAATATTGCAAAACAATTACACAGAGAATGTTTTTAAAGATTATATTTTACCGACAGACCAGGTTCTTTTAATTCTATTACGCAGAACATAATTTTCGCCATGCTACGCCAGCTCCAAAGCCACCGGTAATATCCATATTTCCCTCTTTTATCCCTCCAAGGCTAAGCATGGATTACGATCAATGATTTACAACGGCCAACGGCTCCAAGTCACTTTAGTGTTCTGGCATGTGCCAGAGACAAAACAGCTGAAAGAATAAAAAAATAGTTTAGTCTGGCAACACACTGCCTTCCTTTCATAAATGATATCTTTTGATTCCCAAATTTCCTTGGAAGAGCGTTAAGCCATGCTGTTAGATAGGATTTAGTTACTGTTACTAAAATATGTTGCACACACAGTTCAATATAGACCTGACCAGACAGGATTTATGGATTGTTGTCACTTACTTTAACACGATTCAACAGTTATACCAAAATAAAAGATGATCAGGGATCAATAATGACCTTTGCTGGTGACCTTCTGACCTTCTCAGTGTCTTATGTTGTTATGTCTGTGACTAGTTGCCACATAGGCCTTTTACTCACTCTTTCCACCTTCGCTCTCAAGCCGATGGAATTTTTTTCCCCAGAAAAACACGACTTACCCAAGCTTGCTTCCCCCAGGGCATGTTTTGTGACAGATAAGAATGATGAGTTCAACCAAGGCCCACTTGTTAAATAAAAGTTGTTAATACACGCTACTCTTTCATACACACCTTTCTTTTATAATATACATGCTATTCTGCTGTTAAAAAATACAGCTGGAGGGGACAATATATTGGGGCATACCCAGGTGATGGTGGCACGGACTTTAAATGTTTGAGGAATTAGTCATCGCGATTGATGGTAAGTTTCAGGAAAAAGTCTTAACCTGTCTGTACAATAACGCTGTCTTGCTGCGTCATATCAATCCTATAAACTGCCCATCCTCAGATGTTGTTCCAGTTCAGCGTGCTGTTACCATGCTGTCATAAACACAAAACTGCTCCAGCTTTAAAAAAAAAACTAAATGAGAAAAAACACATTGGCTTGATTTTCTCAGAGTGAATAAAGTTTTAAATTGCCCACAAAATAGCCGATATTTATCGTTTAAAAAACAATAAAATCCTGAATGTAATCCTCTCATTTTATATTATTTCAGCATAATCACTTTTTTACATGGGATTTGCTTTTGTCACTAAAATATGCACATCACAATAGTAAAGCTACCATCCTTACCACTAACAGCAATGAGGCTTACATTTATTTATTTCCTTCAGCATTTAATTGCTTAATGACTTCTTGTCCTCTGTCTGACACATGCCTAAATCCAGATGTTGGTAACTGTCTTGGCCGACTAATACCTCATGATTGTCTTGGTTGAACCAGCTTCATGAAAGACAATGTAAAATAGCAATGTACTGATCATTTCACCAATGTATATATACTGTATATACATATATATATATATATATATATATATACATATATATGTATATGTATATATATAAGGGTTAGAGCTCACTGTTGTTTGTTACATTGTCTGGGGTGCCATGGAGTTCTTCCTTCATTGATGTCCTGACCGTCAGCGTCATTCCCTTGGTTTTGGTTTGACTGTTTTGACTACCTGTTGCTAGTTTCAAGTCACTCAATATCAGACCACGTTATAGAAACGTGAGCATTATCTCTTAATGTGCCCTCGGGTGCCCTGTTTTATTTGAGATCTCAAGTCTCTTAAATCTGTTTGTGCAAACACTCGGCCTGAGCATGTTCAAGATCGCCTGAAGATCTGGAGCTTAGAGGAATAGTTTGACATCTTGGGAAATATGCTTGTTCGCTTTCTTGTGGAGAGTTATATGAAAAGACTGATACACTTTTGTCTTTGCGGTAAATACAAAGTTTTTACCCAAAGTCAGTAAGCTTAGCATAGTATGTGTATTTCCCAGCATATCAAGCTATTCCATTGTGCACAGTCTATAAAAGTGTTCATGAACATGTGCATACTCCTTTTTTTCTGCAGGTATTGCTGTTTTATTAGATGCATGGCTGTGGTAGCTATTGCTACTCATGCTAACCATATTATAAACTAACCACAGTGGCTTGTTCCCTGCGCCAAGGAGGTTATGTTTTTGTTTTGGTTTGTTGGTTTGTTTGTCAGCAGGATTAAGGGAAAACTACTGGCACGCTTTTCATGAAACTTGGCGGAAAGGTCTAGCATGGGCCAGGGAAGAATCCATTACATTTTGGAGTTGGTCGGAATCACGGGGCGGATACCGGCATTATTTTTCACTTATGGAAATGACACTTCTATTTACAAGTTTTTGTCAATCAATCAAAAATAAATCTGTGAACAGACATCCTGATACTGGGTGTATAACACATTAAAAGCGAAAGCTTTTTAGAACTAGGACAGACAGAAATGTATTTGTATGAATACGTGACAAATTATTACATTAATATTAAACATATTCTGGGACATCTTATCCATTGAAAATGACTAACCTTCATGAGGCAATTATTTTTCTGTTAGTATTACAAGTTTTCCCTAGAGCTTATGCAGGAAGGAGCCGAGAAATTCTGCGATTAAACACAAATGAGCTCTCCCACTCACTGACGGGTGTATGCAAGCGCCCCCAGTTGGAAACTAACACTAGTGGATACACTCAGAGTAAACACTTGCTATCTGTCTCCGCTGTAGTTTTGGCACACTTTAGTGGGTATTCATCAGAGCTTGGCAAGTCTCTGCACCTCCAACACAGTCTTGTCAGTAACACCTCCCACGCTGTGAGCTCAGCCCCGCCCACAGGGATGTGACTAGTCACACCTGCCTATGATATCTCCAAAAATCTTTCCCATGAAACCAAGGACCCTGATCCCACCTTCATCCTATTTCACAGCCATGAAGCCATTTTCCGTACGAATGACAGTTTGACCGGTAAAGCATCATTAGTGCCTTATCGCTTCCTGTAGGCCTAGGGTTCACTCAGGTGAGCGCTACACGCTGTAAATCCTATATGTCACAGAGATCATAAAAACATCTTAGTTTCTGTGGTATGTACAGACTCGCGAAAGAACAGCTATCCAGATGTTGTGTCTCGTCACAATCACAGGTCAATATATCAAAACTATTTTTAGACATTCCCTCTATTTTAGAGTGAAAGTCGTCACAGCATGTAGGCGTCTATGCGCTTCCCTATTTTTCCATAAAGCCTTCACTCTCTTTTATTTCGACTTCCCTCTGTATCCACAAGTCTGCATTCTGCCGTGATTCAAAAAGTTAGGAGAAAAAAAACCTAAATGTTTGGTCATGGGGAAAGAGAGAAAAAGGTCATAGGTTAAATGCTCAGCCATAAACATTAACCTTCCTCCGTCTGGTGATGCCATGATTCAGAAGGAATCTGAGCAAATGTTTGATTGCATAAGATTTTCTATTTAATACACTCTTAACTATCAAATGGTATGTGGGGGAAAGTAACAAAGTACATTACTTTATTACTGTTTCAAGGTACTTTTAGTTCACAGAACTCGAGTATTTCCATATTCTTCCACTTTATACTTCTACAATACATTTCAGGGACAAATATTGTACGCTCCACGCCAATACATTTATAGTTACCTTACGTATTAAGATTTTGGAAAAAAAAGAAGAAAAGAAAAGCCTATACAAAATTGTTAAAGACAAACTAGAGTCTTGGCCCCTTCTCAGCCCCAGTTACACCAAAGACACATTTGCTTCTCAGATGGTTACATTTCATTAAATGTTAAAAGCCCAAAGAAGTAGAATTATCCAATAATTTGCTAATTTTATTTTGTATAGCAGAACTTTGTTTCCTCTTTCCTACCCCATTAATCATCTAATACCCCCTCATATGTGTCCTTTGGCTCTTTAGAGTGGCCCCAACCCCTAAGTTTAAAACAAAAGCAAATCATTTTTTCAGAAAGGCACATTGTTCATGTATTAGCTTTTCTTAATTTAACATTAACATAAAAAGGATTTAAAACGATACTTCACACACAATACAAAACATTATTTGGATTCTCTCACACTATTACAACACACTCACTCCATCACAAATGCATTGTATATATTTAGCATTTTCACTCAATAAATACTTTCAAGCTTAAAAAACATGCGTGGTGTGGGCATGAATGTGTCATACATTCCTTAAACTATTTTTCTGCACTTTATGGGTATAAAGAAACGCAGAGACATGTGTCCTCCCATCTAACCTCCCGTTCTAAGGCCAGTAGACTTTCATTCATTACTCAATGAGTCCCCTGGCGGCCACACTAGGAATAGCAAAATAGAAAGCACACCATATTAAACCGGTAAATAGCCTGCTGTATGTTATAGGCGAAATATGAGCTGGAAATAATACATTACTGTAGGTTATGGAATATAATTTAACGTTTTATATGACTTTTAAATCCACTCATAACTGGTTTTGTATTACCAGTCTACCGAATTAATTGGCCTACTTACCTTGGATCATATTAAAAAATAAATCTGTATAATTTATATAGATATATATATATGTATATATATATTTTTTTTTAAATATGACAGCGTAATAAAATTAAGATTGTTGGACGAATCATTATACTTTTATTTGAGCGGAAACGGCCAACTCTTGGCTCTGGAGCGTGTATGAAATTTTTGTCCGGTGATGGAAATTGAGCTCAGGAATGCATTTTTCCCCTGTGCGTCGCGGATGTTACTGTGACTGGCTGTGAGGTAAGAAAACAAGTCCGTCCCTCTTTCCTGCAGCCAGCCCATTGGTCCAGGCGGCTTCCAGGAATGTCCTTAAACTGTTTAAATAGCACTAGTATCAGTAGGATAAGTCAGAAGAATAAGTCTAAGCACCAGAATAAATCCCGGACAGCAGCTCATAGAGACTTTGCAACTATCTACCCAAAAACGAATGATACTCTGAGAGCTAAAGGAAGAGAAACGGGATAAATAATCGGACAAGCAAGGACTCTTTATTATCTATTTTCAGAAGGAATTTTCATTTTAGAGGTTTGTATACCGGTTTCATTATTTTACATTATTTATTTATGACGAAATGTAGCCTAGATGTGTCCCGTAACGGCGTGTTTGGTATTCTTGGTTTCAATAGGGATCACTTGAGATTTCGACATGATGCTGTGCGGCATCTTTTTGCTGTTGATGCTTTGGAGCTGTGAAGGCGGAAGATTGGCAGGTGAGAATGGAAAACTGTTTTTAGCATAATAGTCTTTTTTCACCTATAAAAACGTTATAAGTAATTCCATATGTAAAGTAATCAGAAATACAGGGACTGTATCTGTAACTGTGATACTTACTATAATATTATTAAAATAGTCTATAATAATTAAGTTATATTCTTGTAATGTTTTGCTGGTATAGTCGTAGTAAACATATTGTATCTAGTGACTTTGGGCTGTCTCTGTTTTTATGCACGCTGTCATTATGAGAGAAAAAAACTGAACAATGCATTTTTCTTTTCTTTGACGGCAGAGAGTCGGGATGATAACAGTGTGTATGACTTATTTGATCTGGCCCGGGTCAACAAAAAACACCACGGAGTGAGTTTGGTCAAAGGTGCAGATCCCTACAGCCCTGCATACAAGATCCTCAACGCAGACCTGATCCCCCCAGTCCCCGACAGCTCCCTCAGGGACCTCCTCGACTCCATCCAGTCTGAGAGGGGCTTCCTCCTCCTTGTCAACCTGAAGCAGTTCAAGAAAACCAGGGGCAGCCTTTTGACCATCGAAAAGAACGACGGATCCGGACCCGTTTTTGAGATCATCTCCAATGGGAAGGCGAACACTCTGGATGTGGTGTACTCCACCGTGACCCAGCAGCAGGTCGTGTCCATCGAGGATGCAGGTTTGGCCACTGGACACTGGAAGAACATCACCTTGTTTGTTCAGGATGACCGGGTTCAGCTTTTTGTCGGCTGTGAGGAGATCAATGTATCAGAGATGGATCTGCCAATCTCCAAAGTACTGTCCCAGGAGGTGGCAGACATTGCCAAGCTCAGGATTGGAAAAGGAGCTGTGAGGGACAGATTCATGGTAAATCCTACAGGGTTCTAGTTCAGCCAATTATTGTCTCATGATAAAAACTTATTTTTCTAAATTTGTGATCAAATAATAACTGATGTAAGAAAAAAGTGTTAATATATTTAAGTCTCTCTTAACTGGAATTTATTGTCTCTCAGGGAGTGCTTCAAAATGTGCACTTTGTCTTTGGAACCACTCTTGATGCCATACTGAGAAATAAGGGATGCCAGAATGGAGGTAAGTCTGAAAAATAGATCAATATATCAATTTCCCTTAACTGAGTGAGTCTTAGTCAAGTGAAAAGGATACACATTGAACACCAAATTGTGCGGCAGTGAACATAAATTAATTTGTCTACTCTCCTCTTTCCCCCCTGCAGCTACTTTAACTGATGTCATGACCCTGGAGAACCCAGTCAATGGCTCCAGCCCTGCCATTAGGACTGATTACAACGGGCACAAAGCCAAAGGTGAGACCTCTCCTCCCCAAACTGTGTTCCTGTTCTACTTAGCAGTTGTAAGCTTTAAGAGGTGAAGTAATTTATTGCACTCTTCTCTCCTCTATTCAGAACTGCAGTCTGTCTGCGGCTTCTCTTGTGACGACATCGCCAGCATATTTAATGAATTGAGGGGACTCGGTATGGTCGTTAAACAGCTGTCAAGTGAGCTCCGCAAAGTGGTAAGCTCCAAGGGCCATCAAGGTCTGCTCTCTGTCATCATTCACTCCTTCTTTTCCCCTCGTCCCCGTCTTCCCCTCCGCTTCCAGTTAATGGATTCCCAGTGCGTAGCCACTTGTCGCTGTAATGGCAGTCCCTGGCCAAGTCCTTAATGAGACCCATGTGAATACACAAATATGTTTGGCTGTCGGTTGCATTTGCACTGCTCCGCTAGATTCAAGCAATGTCTTAATCACGGTGTTGGTCAGTGATTCATTTGTATTGGAACTTTGGCAAAAGGAAAGTTTTCCATCCTCCATACTGAGCAATTCTCCCTTTCTCTCTCTCTTTTTCTCTCTCTCTCTCTTTTTCCTGCAGTCTGAGGAAAGCACATTGCTGAAAAATCAAATGAACATCCACAGTGGCATATGCATCCACAACGGCATTGTGCACAAGGACAAAGATGAATGGACCGTGGATGGCTGCACCGAGTGCACCTGCCAGGTAAGTGTCATCACACCTGCTGGAATGCGACACTTTAACAAGCCAGGAATCAGCTGAGGAAAGACATTGTTGTGTTTCCTGTATCCCTGTTGTAATGAAGTGATAATAGTATTTATGTTAGCACCTCCTTTTATAACCACATCGCTTCTGTCTAAAAGTCATCAACACTTTTGCTCCACTAGCAACAAAGCCGCATGGGGGCCTTTTTCCCCAGCAGCAGCAACTAGGGAAGGTTGTTCATGTGTTGTGTAATTAGATAGGTGTTAGTGGGAGAGTATTGGTGAGGATTATGTTTTATATCAACACAGCAGGAGTGTCATGTCCCTGATGAAGATCACTCCATTGGGAAACATAACAATTAGGCTTGGATTAGCAGCAGCAAAGCCCTTTTTTGTAGCCAGCCAACCAGTCAGCTCACTCATTATTCTTGTACTAATTCAACTGTTCCTCTATCCAGAACTCTGCTACTGTGTGTCGCAAAATCTCCTGCCCTCTGATCCCATGTGCTAACGCCACCGTGCCTGACGGAGAGTGCTGCCCTCGCTGTGGAACAAGTAAGCTTCTTTTTAAATCAACTCGGAACTTTCAGCAGATTTTCTTTATTTCGTTCTTGATGTCTTTTCCCAGGGTAACTTTTTGTCTTCCCCCCTACAGCGATCAACTATGCAGAGGATGGTTGGTCCCCCTGGTCTGACTGGACCCATTGTTCGGTGACTTGTGGTCGGGGCATCCAGCAGCGCGGACGCTCCTGTGACCGCATTAACAGGAACTGTGAGGGCACCTCTGTCCAGACCCGTGACTGCTACCCCCAAGAATGTGACAAACGCTGTAAGTCTCTCAGCATTCTTAACACAACCATTGTGATAGTGAATATTCTCCATTTGAAAGCATGCTGAATTAATTGTAATATGCCTTGCTCACAGTCAAACAGGATGGTGGTTGGAGCCACTGGTCTCCCTGGTCTTCGTGCTCTGTGACCTGCGGGGAGGGGGTCATCACCCGGATACGCCTCTGCAACTCCCCCACACCCCAGATGGGTGGCAGGGACTGCCAGGGAGATGGACGTCAAACCGAAATCTGCCAAAAGTCACCCTGTCCTAGTAAGTTGAATTTCAGTACCAAAGTATATACAATATGTTACAGTGTCTGAATTCATGTGAACATACTGAATGTTGCTTTTATAACACTTTTTTAGTCAATGGAGGTTGGGGACCATGGTCACTTTGGGACACCTGCAGTGTTACCTGTGGTGGAGGAGTCCAGACCCGCAAACGTCTCTGCTCTGACCCCATCCCCAAATATGGAGGAAAGGACTGTGTTGGTGATGCTGCTGGATCTCAACTGTGCAACAAAAATGACTGCCCTATTGGTAAGCATTTCAGACTTAACAAATGTAAAAGAAATAAGTAATTATTCACAGCAGATTACCCTTTTAAAGTACAAATGATTTTTCTCTACAGATGGTTGTCTCTCCAACCCGTGCTTCCCTGGGGCAAAGTGCACCAGCTCCCCCGATGGCTCTTTCAGATGCGGCAAGTGTCCACTTGGCTACACTGGGAACGGCATGGCCTGTAAAGACATTGATGAGTGTAAAGAGGTCCCTGACGCTTGCCACATACTTAACGGAGTCCATCGCTGTGAAAACTCTGAACCCGGTTACAACTGTCTGCCCTGCCCCGCACGTTTCTCCGGTCCTCAGCCCTTTGGGAGAGGAGTGGAACAGGCAACTGCTAAAAAACAGGTTTGAGTTATTACTTGCTCACTGTGCTTGTGGCTAGTAGTCTAGCTGTTTGCATTTTTTTTTAATTCTCTGTAATTTTCTCTAGGATTGCAAACCCCGCAACCCTTGCCAAGATGGTAGTCATGACTGCCATAAAAATGCAAACTGCATTTACTTGGGCGTCTTTTCCGAGTCCATGTTCCGCTGCGAGTGCAGGCCAGGGTATGCTGGAAATGGCCGTATTTGCGGAGAGGACAGTGACCTGGACGGATGGCCTAATACTAACCTGCGTTGTGTGGAGAACGCCACCTACCACTGCAAGAAGGTAGCCAGACCCCACATGGACCGAAATACAAAAGGCCATTATTACCCATCTGCACTCTATTATTGTGATGATTGCCTCCTTAACCGCTCCTTTGTTCCTTTACAGGATAACTGCCCCAACCTTCCCAACTCTGGCCAGGAAGATCATGACAAAGATGGCCTGGGTGATGAATGTGACCATGATGATGACAATGATGGGATCCCCGATGCTAGGGTGAGTCATCACAGTAGATTATTTTAGCCCCAAAGTGTGCTTTCCTCAGAGACCAGACCTAGCAATCAGCAGCCATCCTTCCTTTGGGCAGTAGGAATGTAAAGTCTCTATGTTTGTGTGCTTTCACCAGAGAGTGGAAAACATGTAGCAAAGGATAAAGCCAGAATTTAAGATGAGGTGGATTGTTGCCCATCATTCTTAGTGTGGATTTGGAAAGTTGGGCAAGAAAAATGCTGTGGTAAAAATCACCAGCTTGCTTGCAGTGGAATATCACATTCCAGCAAAAGTTGGAGAAAAAACAAGCTGTGAAAAGCAGAGTTTTGTTCCTATAAATATAATTTATTTGAGTAATGATCCATTTCAGTAATTTAATTGCACTTTATTTTGATATCTCTCTATAAATTTAGGACAACTGCCCAAAAGTGTACAACCCTGCCCAGTATGATGCAGACAGGGATGAGATTGGCGACCGCTGTGACAACTGTGTGTTCGAGGCTAACACTGACCAAACTGACACAGACAACAATGGAGAGGGTGATGCCTGTGCTGTTGACATTGATGGCGATGGTAAGTGGTTTCTCCAAATTCCATTCAAGTTATCTCTGAGGCCTTTTCTTAGCCTTAAAAGCGTTTGCACGGTCCTGAAGGCTAAGATATGTATGTTTTGACTCAACAGGCATTCTGAATGAGAACGACAATTGCCCATATGTTTACAACGTGGACCAGAGAGATACTGACAGGGACGGGGTGGGAGATCATTGTGACAACTGCCCTCTGGAGCACAACCCTGATCAGGTAACGTCAGATCTCATCTTTCCATTACAATCCATCCTGGGTTACATAGATTGATGTTACATGTAGCCATGTAGAAGTTCCTGCTTTAATGAAAGAGAGGAATGTGACAGCTTTGGGAAAAACTCTTCCTGTTCTCCTCTCTATTCATTCACCTTTGGAACAAATATGAATGTGTTATTTTGATGAGGTGCAAGAACACTGGACACTTGTCTGAATGGACATTGCTTGCATACTTGAAAACAAGGGTCTACATTTAAATCAGTAGCGCCTCTCATATTGAGGCTGGCGAAAAAACAGGGAAGGGAGTTATTTGAAGTGAGAACAAGAGTCTTATAGTGTGAATGTGAAATCTCATCATAAAGGAATTCTGTTCTCCTACAGATCGACTCTGACTCAGATCGCGTAGGAGACAAGTGCGACAACAACCAGGACATTGACGAAGACGGTCACCAGAACAACTTGGACAACTGCCCCTACATACCCAACGCCAACCAGGTAGACCACGACAAGGATGGCAAGGGTGACGCCTGTGACCATGACGATGACAACGACGGCATTCCCGATGACAAAGACAACTGTAGGCTGGCATTTAACCCAGATCAGCTGGACTCTGATGGTAAGTCAGTCTCTCAAGGTTGTTTCATATGTGGTCCTTTGAAACATTGGTGCAGTTTACCTGACAAATAGTGCCTCGGTTTATTGTTTGTAGATCCTTGTCCATCTTTGTGATTTACATGTTCATGTTTTCCTCTCAGGTGATGGCCGTGGTGATATATGCAAAGACGATTTTGACCAAGACAATATTCTGGACATCTATGACGTGTGCCCGGAGAACTTTGCCATTAGTGAAACAGACTTCAGCAGATTCCAAATGGTTCCTCTGGACCCCAAGGGCACCTCCCAAATTGACCCCCACTGGGTGGTCCAGCATCAGGGCAAGGAGTTGGTGCAGACTGTCAACTGCGATCCTGGCATTGCTGTTGGTACGTAATACACAGACAGACATCTTGCTGCATGGACAATAAGTGGTAGCAAACCTTTTCTAAACCATCTTTCATCTTAATTCAGGTTTTGATGAGTTCATCGCAGTGGATTTCAGTGGAACGTTCTTCATCAACACGGACAGAGATGACGACTACGCTGGGTTTGTGTTTGGCTACCAGTCCAGCTCACGCTTCTACACGGTGATGTGGAAACAGATCACACAGACCTACTGGTCACACACACCCACAAGAGCTCAAGGCTACTCTGGCTTATCAATCAAAGTGGTCAACTCCACCACCGGGCCTGGTGAGCATCTGAGGAATGCTCTGTGGCACACCGGAGACACCCCAGGACAGGTGAGAGAACATTCATTGACTCAAGGTTTGACACATCATTTAAAACAATGTTTGACGCTTTTCTCATTTTAACCATTGCAATTCATCCTTGTCAGGTGCGCACTCTGTGGCACGACCCCAAGAACATTGGCTGGAAGGACTTCACTGCATACAGATGGCATCTGACCCACAGACCCAAGAGTGGACTTATGAGGTGAGTTCAAAACCTCAGAAGCATCAATTACAAATTTGCATAATTTATATCAAAATGGCAATGTGCTCATATGATTACGTTTTCTCTTTTAGAGTGGTCATGTATGAAGGCAAAAGAATCATGGCTGATTCTGGAAACATCTACGACAAGACATATGCTGGTGGGCGACTAGGCTTGTACGTCTTCTCTCAGGAGATGGTTTACTTCTCAGATCTCAAATATGAATGCAGAGGTAAGCACATAAGCAATGGCTTGATATTTCAAAAAGAATGGTTTCATCACGTTAGACTTTATTTCTTACGTATTTTCTTTCTTTAATCACTTTCAGATACATAATTGGACCACAGAGCCTTCCAGAAGAATGCCCGTCAGTATGAATATATAATACAAGACCTGGATCGATATCTCTTTAACTTTTTTCTTTTGAGAACTGCACATTGGAGGAATGACGAGCAAGTGAGCTAACGTGAGGTAAACTGACCTCAGGACTATAAGCCAAATGAAAGTACAATGATGATTCTGCACCAAACTCAATTTGCGAGCGCAGCTCTGCTCCGAAGAAATTGGCCCTTTCACTTGTTGCTCTGATCTGCATTGAAGGGGGGGCCACATTTTATTGCTTTGCACACCTGAACTGTTGGCGGTATTCCTCTGTGGATGAGGGACCAAAGGGAAAAGTGTTCCATGTTTTTAATTTTTTTAAATATTATTATTTTTGAGTATTAATATACATCTGCTGTGGACTCAAAGATGCTTGTTTCAGTATGAAGAAAGCAGTAGGAGGACTTTGTTAGGCCGGGGTAACTATACCCCTTGAAGGAACTGTTGAGGGACCGTGGACAGTATGGACTGACTGTTACTATCAAAGAGAGTGAATGATGTTGTTTGTTTGTGCATGTGTGCCACCCAACAAGCATAGTTATGAAGACAACCACGTCAATTTTTTCATTTGGATTTCTTTTAACGACCCCTCACCCCACCCCCATGCAGACCTGTATATACAAGGTCTTGTGGCTTAGGGCTGGCCCAAAACATTCATCTTCTCAGGAAAGAGCACTAGAAGAAACGAGGAGAGCACAACATTCAGGAAAGCACAGGGCCCTGAAGCAGGCGCACTGACCACTGCTTTGGAACAGTAATTATTAGCAAATATTATGTTATTACCTCTAATCTTTACTGAATGTGTCAAGGGACGTAAACAGACAGGGCCAGTCTATTTCCTGTCATGAGTAAACCATTGTAAGTATAGCTGTTTGTATTTACTTATTCATCATAGAGGCTTTAATTCTCATTTATCTCTGCATCTTAAAATATTGTCAGCAGCCTATTCCAATTAACCGAAATCCATATCTGCCTATAGCAAGATAAAGCATTACATTTGGCTGAAACAGTAAAAAAGTCAAAGATTCTGCGCAGTGTGCATGACTGGTGTGCCTGAGCTCGTGTGTACATTTCTGACAAGGTAAAATCAAAGGAAACCCTTTATGTACAAATATTACCTCATTAATTCTTTTTGTATTGAGGCCAGCAATACACAAGAATCACTTGCCTTAGCAACAGAGTTTAAATTGGTTGGCTTCTTTTTTTTTTTAGCAAGACTTTAGTATCATATATATGCTGTATATAAGATATTTTTGTAGAAGCCCAAACAGGAACATAAAAGATTAAAGAAAAATGTTGTCTTGACTATGTTTTGCTATATGTATTTCCTGTGCATTTGTTTTGATAAATTATTATGTTTGTTTTATGTTGAGGTTATTTCATTTGTGTAGATATATGCTATTTAAATAATTTATCTAGAAGCGTAGCCTCATATGGAAGCGTTTCTGTCTGTATAAACTTATTTGCACACTGACATGAGGATGTCTTTGTTATTTTTGTTTTTTTGTTTTTTGTATGTCTTTTTTAATTATTAGTGAAGCTTTTCTATAAACTGTGTACTATAGTTTCTACCCAAAGTGCTGTTTATACTCCTACCTGGTATTTTGTAATGTCAAGTGAACAATAAACACTTCAGGAAAAAAAAACGGATCTCCGACGTTTGCTGTCTTTTTGGGCAAACAAACAGTTCAATAGACTCAAGACTCAAGGACTTCTTTTTCAGTGATTATTTGACTTCATACTCTGATTGAGGTCTTCTCCCTAGAAAAGCAAAAGGAGCCGAGCCATGCTGTGTCCAGCGACTGGAATCCATTATTGAGTCTGCTGAAGCCTTGGAGAAAGGGAGTATCCTTGGGAGTCAACAGCAGGAAAATTCAACATGAAGTATAACCCACTTACAAAGCTCATCCATACAGATCTGATTACACATGACACAGGTATCGCATTACACCTTCAAAGGACAACACTGCATGTGAGATGTAGCCATATGGAATTTTGCCCTCTAAAGTGATAAATTCTTTCCTTGGGGACGTAAACTTATGACTGTGGTCCACTCTCGCCAGCAAGAATGTGCATTTAAATTCCACAGTTTTTCATAAAAGTGTCTTAATAAAACTTATCAAAGTAGATGAGGTATCCATAGACTGGGTCTGCCACTCGCTGACTGTTATGCATATCACCAGCAAGCAGAATTCAGACTGCTAATGTAGCTGTTTCAGGGCCTGAAAGTGCTGTATTCTAAGGCACCAGTGAGGGTCGTGCCAGAAAACCCAGACAGTCTCAGTATGCCGCAGTTCTCTTTACATTTGAAGTGACCTCATTCTTACCACACTGAGCTCACTGTGTTTCCATTACCCCAAATGAGCGGCATATCTTCCCTACTGAAGATATATTGTGTCAATTACATAAATGGTATTTGTAAAACGGACAAAATTGACACATATGCTGCACGTGTATCTATGAAATTATTACAAAAAGTATGATATATGTCTAATCTAGTGGTGTCAGTCTGAAAAGTGCTTGCGTGTGCTCTTTAGGACTTGTGCTGAGGTGTCTGTTAAGATCCCCTGACAGATAGTGCTGCAGGTGTCACTGATGGTAGCACTCTTGTTAGGGTTTGACCTTGGAGGCTCACCTGGCTGACGTGTTTTCAGTCCAGAGGAATGTGAGATAATTCATGCCGTTTTGACAGGGTCAGAATGCGTGGGTGAGATGAAGAGTGAGGCACAGGCAGAACAGGAACAGGCCTGTAGGTGTCCAGTGCCCGGAGAGAGGAAAGGCAGGCCTGAGGTCCGCCAGGTGTGGACTTTCTACTCACGCTGTGCAAGCAGGAGCAAATAAGAACCGTGTTAACGGCTGAATAAATCTCTCAAACAAACCTAAAAGCATCATTCTCAAAGTTGGTCATCTTTTGTAAGTGGAGTCCTGTTTTTCAAATGAAAATGAAGCTGGTAAGAGGTCACACAGGGTCCAGTATAAGAGGATCCTACTAATTTGACCCACTCTGAGGCAGATAACCTATAGAGGCAGGAATGAAAGGAATGCTAAAGTTGATCTGACTATCACACGTGTGGAGCACACATCATCCCTCTGTCCTCATTAACAGCCACACATTACTAACAGAGACATGTAGTATTTCATAGGAGAGGTCTTAAAGTTAATACAATATAGTGTTCAGAGATGTTTATGGTTGCAGTAGAACATTCTGCGGCCATCGTACCTGGTTATTAGATTTAATGACAGCAATTTACTGTTCTCATCTATGTTACTTAGGTTAATACAAAGGGTGGCCCTGCTGCTCTGTTTCCTCATGCAGGGGCATGAATACAAATAAAAACAATGGGACACAATCCAGCTGCATATCGAAAACATGGAGACCCATTGAGATTTTTTTTTTTCAATAACAAGTTAAAAAAATGTTTTCCAGTACTGACACATTGTGGAACATATATATGTAGCCCCCTGGGTTCACAAATCCTAGGCATTTAAAAAATATATTTTCTATGTGTGTGTATATTTATGTGATATGTCATATAGTGTTTAAATGTCTGAAACTATTTACATAGGGAGTTGTGTCATTTACTGTAGAAAGTTAATGCAGCAGAAGTTTGTTTGGAAAGTACAGTGTTTACATCATGGGTGAATAAAGAAAACATGGTGAGGTGTTAAAAGCTGTCTTTCTGTGAACTAGGTAAAAAAACAAAGTAATTTGTTTTATCACTGTATGTTTACCAGAATATTTTGGACAAATATATTTGGAACATCATTTAAGAAAGAAGACTGGGCAAACAATTTCATTTCAGGCTATAGACATTTATTTTTACGTTTTGAAGGTGATATTCTTTTTTTTAGACAGTTAATTTTCATTATGGGAAAGTTCCACATCCACGAGAATACATGGGCGGACTCAAAACCACATTTTGGACATTTCTACCAAGAACTGCATTGATATGGCAACACCACGATAAGAAACCTGAAGAACAAGAAGCAATAGAGACAAATGACGTGTTAGACACATTTCTTATGGAGCGGGATACATTATTTTGAATTTGTATCACTTTTTTAAAATTATTTTATTGTCCATCCATCCATCCATCTTCAACCGCTTATCCGGGGTCGGG
>CALSBV010012130.1:3776741-3801183 GCA_943590825.1 Bovichtus diacanthus
GACCACATCGTCTGCAAAGAGCAGCGATGAGATCCCAAGCCCACCAACCAACCATATTTTATTGTACTTTGTATAATATGTACCCCTGGTATGATTGTGTGTGTGACCTCATGGATATGATGTACCTATTAATAAAGAGATGTGGGGACTAGAAGCCTGCTTAACTTCTCGACTCTTTAGTCCGTGCTTGGGGCTTCGCTGCCGGGCTGTCTCTCGTACGAGGACGGCGAGAAGCTCCAGTAATTCAACGTGTAGACTTCAGGGACGTTATTGCTGTTAATGCGCTTTAAATGGAGAGATATTGAAGTGGCGAAACAGCGTGAGTTGCAGTGGCTGATACTTTAATTTAAATGCTGTGTTTTAGTGAGTTTAGTAAGTTGTCGGCTAAGCTAACAGCCGCGCTACCGGTAAACTAGCGCCTGTTGACTTTGGACTTCATTAGCTGTGGCGCTAACCTTCAGCTAGCACGCTAAAGACCCAGCCTTTTATATCGTTGAGTACACTGACAATACCTAACTTACGTTAAGTGACATATGTTGTGGATATTTCAGATTATATTCAATGCATAACAATAATTGTTTAGAACAACTGATAAACTGTACAATCGCCCAAATAGTGAACTCAATAACTGAAGAAAGTTGGTGTAAAACAAGCGATTTCGATGAATTCTTAGCAGATTATTTACTGAGAATATTGCAACAAAGAATTTCAGTTTTCCTGTTATGTTTAGGACATTTTAATACAATTCTCTGTATTATGTTTAAAAATCATACATACCTTCTTCTTCTTGTCCCGAACACTTGGCCTTTGATCTGAGCTCTTTGGTTGTTTTAACTGCATACTTTTCTAATGCAGGACAAGGCTCTGTGAATATAACAGCTTGTGTTCATGTCTTCACTGTGCCCTTATCCTGTGAGATAAAAAAACAAACAAGTTCATATCTTAACTAATCCAAACTAAAAATAACAATTTTGTTTAGTTTTCTACACAGAAATGAATGACATCCTCAGATAAAGGCCAACTGTTTACATACTTTAAAAAAACTTTGTTTTACACCCCTTAACATATTACAGGCCTTGTGACCCCCGTAAAGTTTTGGAGATCCCTACTGCTCTAAAGGACATCATCAGCCCCAACAACGTGCGACAGGAAACCAGAAAGCACACTGGAAACCAGGCAAAGCCAGAGGCTGCACCTCTGGCGACGACGAGAGAGGAGAGACTTTCCTCATCAATTGTCAATGAAGGAGTGTGAGGAGCCGCCATTCCCGTTGATAAGGGCTGTGGTAAACCAGACTCTAAGGGGTGAGTAACCCTGTGTTCATAGATGGTCACATTCAGCAGCCGTCATCATATTTGTGGCCCAACGTTCTCCAGACACTTGTCAGGCCAGCATCGTTGGGTTACCTTTGAGTAAATTAGGGCATTTTGTTTGTTTTGCATAGAGTGTGGGGTCACCAGTATTTTATGTGTATTTCTATATTGTTGGAATTTTGAGTAGGTTCATTGAAGGTGCAAGGTTTAATGTGTCTTTTAATGCTCATTTACTGTAGTGTTTAAGTGAAGTGGACTACTTTGAAGGGAAAAGAGCGAAACCCTCAATTGGTATATGTAATTGCTCATTTATGTGGGATGGCTTATACAGGCAGTTATAAAATAATTTTTTTTCACCCTTCAGGCCTTGTTTTGGTTTAATAATACTGCTCATTTTGAGTTTAAACATGTTTAATGTGGTTCATTCTCACTAATGTGAATTATTCAGCGGGGCTTAAAGGTGCATCATAAGTAGTGCTGCACAGTATATTGATACTAGAAAAGTGTTACAATACCCTGCCAATAAAAATGGTATATACCATAAATTATAGTCTCATATAGAGTAAAATAGACGATAAAGCATGGAATGCTTTAGTGCGTGGCAACCTTGTGATTGACAGGTAGCTACCACGGTGTTGTCTGTGTTTTCGTGTTATAAATTGAACCCTTTCACAGTGTGTTTTCAGTTCATTAAAGAATTTTAAGTTCCATGTTCTTTCATCTATTATTTCTTTCATCTTAATGATATTTTAGTTTTTCCCGGTGGTATAGCTTCCGTATCGTACCAAAGTATTATATACTGTATATTATATATAATTATTTGGCATTTTGACAACACTAATCCTAGATGAGACCTCACACGTAGTTTAAGAGTCTTTATTCTTTTAAAAAGTAGACCGACACCCACTAAATACACAGCAGAAGTATACAGTACAGGTAGTTTAGTTAGTTTGGTTATTACTGTTGAGTGTAACTATACAATTCTAGGGTGCTGTTAAGACCATTGGAGCAGAACAGTGCTACATACAGTATATAAGAAAGGTTGCAGCATTGCAAATCGTATTCCACTTTTAGTATGTACTGCAGCTGCCAATACAATGTATCTACGGTTGCATGCAGTATGTATGCAATTAGGACATCCTACTTCATCATGACATTGCACCATGAGCTTTGACCCTCTCATGCCTGCTGCGCAAAGAATTGTGGGTCAGAATAGTCCAAAAAGCATGCTGGCTCAAACACTGCAAAATACCTCCGGCTGCAGTAGGACATCCTGGTATTTTTGACATATTGCATTTGACATACTATGTATTGCAACATACAAAATATTTTTCTGGCATACTAAATAGTATGGGTATTGGAAAGCACAGATGGTTAGGGTGTCATGGTATTGTGGCAGTCGTCTCAAGATCCTGGATCCAACTCTCTGTCAGCTCACATTCATCCAGCAGACTCAGTAACTGCTCCTCAGTGAGGTCTGGTGACTCATTCTGCGGGAAGAGACAAACATCATTTAAGATATATTTTTTAAATCATACAATGATGCAAGACCATAGGGTTGAATAAAACATTTTTAAAAAGTCAAGAATATGTGCACACAGAACCTCACCCTTGTACAACCAATCAGACACGTGCAGCAAACCTCTGGCAGCATCAGGGTAAAAAATGATTACCGAAGTGACGACAGAATCTTTTTCAGCTTTACTGCCGATATCTTCTTAACATCCTCCCTAAATTTGTTTTAATTACAAACATCCTTTACTTGGCTTAACACTCAGTTCTTGACAAATACAGACAAGGTGTTGTATTAATGCATGACCTGTGATAACAGTGGCAGTTCATAACAATGTTGCTGCGCTCCTCCTCTGTGCCTAGTTGGAAGCCGTCCGGGGGGAAAAATTACTTCCAGTTGGATATGACTGTTGTTTTTCTACTGATAAGTCAGACTCCTCACAGGCAGCCTTCTGGGAGTGCATGCAAGTTCAAGGAGAAAAGCCAATCTTCTTAAAGTATGTTATGAGGGAAAGAATTTCAGAATTTGAACAAATGCCAATATCTATTCATGGGAGTAATGTGTTATCCGGCAACTTTTATCTCTGATTTCAAAATATTATTGGTTGGTAAACTTTATATTTCTTTATCATAATAACAAGGTGAGACATAACTAATTTACATATAAACAAGTGCTCATAGACAGTTGGCATCTCTTGGTGTTAGAATGCTGTACTTTGTTTAAACAGCTGCAACTCAACGGTCAATTTGTTCCAATAATATCAACTCCATTACCTCTCATGATATGAGCATTGCGCCTAAAAATGTGTCCAAGAAAGCCAGACCTTGAATCTCTGAGTTAAATAGTAATCATTGTCATCATTCTCTCAGCATGTGCACTTGTGTGTCTAGCTGTCATCACTGAACAGAATGTCCCTGGCCTTAAAGAAGGGATGTCCTGATCTAGTTATTCTGTCCAATGCCTCGCAAAGCTGGACGTATTTAGCGCTGTGCCAGCACTGGAGAAGGGTCTAGCCAAAATAAGGCGGAGGTGGTACCATCCTGGGCAGTGTTTGCTAAATTGTGGCCAAATTGTGACACACAGAGGTAGTGTTGATGAGAATCTTTGGATATTAAATGTTCATGCAATATTCTGTTGTGGTCCCAGTTAGGCATGTCACAATATCGGATACTTTGGCACCAAGTGGATGCCAAAATTCTGAAAAGTCTTTTTTTTCTGCAGTACCGCAAGGACTACCTAGTAGTACTTTATATATCCCCTTTTAAAGTTAGAGTAGTTTTAGCAAACAAATTTTCCAAGTCCAATATTCACTCTCCTTTTTAGCTGTTTTGGTCAACAACTCCTGAGGGACGTATCTCGTTCTTTAGCTGTTAAATGCTCTGCTACGTTCACCAGCTAATCGCTAACTTTGTGTGTCTGCTGTTTGTTGCTGGGCAGGTAAAACAGCTGTCTGCTGCGGCTGTGCTAAGTTAACTTAGCTACAGGACACAAAGCAGGGGGGAACAGCTGGCTAGCTTTATCTTGTTTCGTACGGTTTTAACAACAAAGATATAACGTGTTAACAAGGAATGAAAGTATGTAGCACCTGCCAAATACAGGGGAAATGTTGGCAGGTAAACATTTCAGGTCATTTGCAATGATGGCATATAGGTTTTTTCTTATATTAAGAAATATTATTTAAAAAAAGAAATTCCTAATTTAAAATAGTCAGGGTTTAAGGTTGCATCATATATTTCTACTGTCTGGTACCACTGACTCAGTGTTTAAAATTCTAATATATTCTATATAATATTCTAATTTCAGACCCTGCATATTAATTAGTGAGCTTTGGAGGTGCTGGTAGGTGGATTTGCTAACTTTGAACAGAATCAGGCTAGCGAGTTTATCCCCAATTCCAGGCTTCATGTTAAAATAAGCTAAGCTCGCTGTAGCTTCATATTTGATCTGCATACCTAATTATCTGCAAGAAAGTGTACAAGCGTATTTCCCAAATATCAAATTATTAATTTAATATTAAAGTTTTCTATAATGCACTTTTGAGATCCACAGACCCTATTAATAACCTGTATTTGGGTGTCCGAAAAAATACAGCCTGCACAACATTGTGACCCCTCCCCCTGACAGAGGGAATATTATGCACATGCAGTTTTCACCTCTTCCCCACATCCCGCTGAGTCACTCGAGACAAAATCACATTCCTGTGTCTCATCTATCCCCACTAGCTGTAGCTAATACTCTCCATTGATCATCTATAGTCCTCCTCTGACCAGACCACCCTCTGAGCCTCTCAAGCCCCTCGCCAGGACCCATTTGCTGATAAACGACTAACGGGCAAATCCTGTCCAAGTTCAAAGTTTTAGGTCATGACAGTTTGGGCCATGTTACTCATTTATGACCCCTGCAATTACTCAGACGCTGAAAGCCCTCTCCTATGGACAAGAGACCGCAGGCACTATGCACATGAACATATACATACACTAGTGACACACTTAGTGTCAAGGCATTTTGGAAACACTGTTTATTACAATTGACACCGCACTCACAGAAAGAAATATTTTGCTTGGAACTGTAAAAAAGAAATTTTGCACAAACACAAGTAAGTCATTACTGCAACTTGAGACATATGGCAAACACACACACAAAAATCACTGATCAATTACAGGCATGTCAGTGTTTGAGTGTTAGTGAATGGGGAAATAAAAAAACTGCCCCACTGGGTATTAATGGCCAGAAATGCCTTTAACCAGTACCAGCTGGTTAGTTTAGAACTACAAGTTAGAATTGCCAACAGAGAGGAGAGAAAAAGAGATGGAAGAAAGTGTTGTTTTACTGCTGTGACAAAATGCTGTGACTCTTTTAAAGCAGTTGACCTCAGGTGCCCTTAATACTAGGAAGGCCAAAGATGTCTATGGGTGACTGATATGTGTTTTCCTGTCTGTCTTCTCTGTAAAGAGTTACAGCCACTTCTGCGCTTTACAGTCCTGGGCTTCAGCTTCCCTACAGACGGCCACTTCATTTCAGTAAAGAGCTGCAAATACAGGAAAGCTTTCCAAAAAAAATATCTGATGTTTGATTGAGGTGTTTCCGGACCTTTCTACCCTTCTAGTACCCTCCTTTCACTGGCTTATCGGGGAGACAGGAACAACAATGTTGAGCATGGTTGGAAGTTTATCATCAGACAGATTCCACAAGGAAACTGATGAATACAGTAAAGAAGATAAAACTTTTATCAGAACTAGACACGCTTCTGTTTTGAAGCTGCCAGGAGTAACTTGCCACTGCGAGATAAGATGTAAATACATGTATACAAATTTAGGTTTTGTGTTTTTTTTTTTTTTTTAGCAACCATTGCCAAGTCAAAGGAAATGTATAGTTGTGTGAGCTGCTACCCTTGAGGCTGGTTTTGGAGCTATTCCCAAACATACATCCTCTGGCATGAACGTGTGAAATACAAGCTGGAGGTGGAGAATCTATAGACTTACATAACACTGACATTTTCTCATTGGGAAAAAGTTAGGGGCCTTTGACAGCTTTATGGAAAGACATAACACTATCTCCTATGTTATACTAACACTGACATACCAAACACTGTTGAGAAATAAACAAATTCAA
Organism: Bovichtus diacanthus; assembly: GCA_943590825.1. NCBI lineage: Eukaryota > Metazoa > Chordata > Actinopteri > Perciformes > Bovichtidae > Bovichtus > Bovichtus diacanthus. Next base: position 3,783,180 of record CALSBV010012130.1, read on the forward strand.
TTACCAGAATGCTATACATATTCATAAAACTGTTTTATGTTCTATGGTGACTTTTGTTTGTGCATTCAAACAATGCTGCGTTTTTCAAAATCTCTCCCCCTAATATGTCTCCCTCACTGCCTGCACTGCTTCCCCGAGAGAGTTGTTGAGAACATTTTGATTGACTTGAATCGGAACAAAAAAACGCATCATTAAGGAAATGGCTTTGACGTGTCTGCTCATGAACCTGACACATTGTTTTATAATTGTCTATTATTCAACAAATGAGCGATTTTTACAAACGATAAGAACTGCTTTTGCCCAAGGCACATCGGTTCTCGGCTGGCTCAATCACTAAAATCAGTGAGTCTTGGAAAAGACAAAGTTGGGGTCAAATAAATCCACACGATATGTCTGGTTATTGTCAGAATGCCAGCATTAACGCTCCAGACGTCTCATACGGCTCCCCATACTAGTGCTTTCCCACCTGCTATCCAGACCCAGCGGGCTTATTGTATCTGTCTCAGTCTGGCCTGTAGCCACACAAAGCCATGTGCAGAGAAGTGTAAAGGAAAACCTCTGTCACTGCCCTCTTTAGCAACTCTCTACAGTGGCGTCATTTTGACTTTGTGCACTGTCATTTGTCACTGTACTTCTCTTTCTTGTGAATCTGAATAGAACCAATGGTGACGGTGAGTTCAGTGTGTTCTTTGCCTTCCAGACGTGGAGCTCAGTTCCTCTACCAACAAACAATGGCAGGGAGGAATGAAGGTTCCTGCTCACTGTCTTGTATCAGTTTCCCACCTGGTGATAAATCTGACAAAGCCAGAACTGTTCAGCCCTCTAGCTATCTTCCCTGCAATGGACCAACACCTCTGTACAGCTCACTGTTGGCTCCTCTACACACAGGGTGCAGGACAAGCCTACCACAAGCGTGGGCTGCTCAGCTTTCAAGTTCACTGACATCTGTCACATACCTCAGCTTTATCGGCCAGAGACCAAGGGGCCAGTTCTCCACTAACGTAGGAAGGAATTCTATTCATTACACTACATGCTCTTTTTCAGATTTTGAGACCAACTCGTGAGGCAAGTCTGCAATACTTTCTGCTGTAGCACACAGATGTCATCACAGTTTGTCAAATATATAATATGGATAATAGAGATAATGTTTTACATTTCTCAATAATGCCAATCTATAGTAGAGAGTCCTAGCTGAATCCCAATACCTTTATTTTACCCTATCATTTCACACATAAATACTATGCATGTGACTTACACTTCGCTGGGATTGTTGTGATTGAGCCGTTAAATGAAGCCCAACGAGAAATGAAAATGTCAGATGATTTACAGCCTTAGCTTAGCGTTTGCAAGCTCCACAGGGCTATTATGTAGCACACTGCGGAAATTGACAGCGTGTCTCCCAGCAATGCTCGCTCTAAAATATCACTCAAAAGCTGCCATGGTGAACACTAAACCAAAGATTCATAGTAGATGTTGTTTCCACAAATATGTCCAAAAACGCTTTTATCCTCTTTTGAAAAATGAAAAAAAAAAAATGCTCTTGGGCCTAAATAACTTCTCATTTTTAATAACTGTAAATATTGAATAAACTTTTTTAAATGGGAGGTTTAACAACGGCATTTTTCGGTGACGCAGTAAAGACACCAGTACATAGAGTGCATAGGGTTTACAACCAATGCACATATCACAATACCAACTTTATAACAAAAAAAACATCTATGGCCATGAGTGGGAACACTTCTTAGTCTCTCTATCGCTCTTTAGAAACAGTGACACAGGAAAAGGAGAGACTTGTGTAGATCCATCCACAATACTGTCTCTATTTCAGGAGCTCATGAAGTGGCAAACAAGAGCAGTCAGTGTGACAAGCCAAAAGCTAACAGCCAGTAGCCAAGGATGGAGTGAACAGTAGAGAAGAGGGGGAGAGAAGTTGGGAGAGAAAGAATCCCTTTTCTTCATGGCTCCTCTTTTCTGGCAAACCTGACAGGCTTCCTGTGGAAAAAAAAAGAGTTGTGAAACTGCAGAGTTGGCACAACAATGTGGCTCAGCAACGCAACAGTGAACCTAACGGATTCAGGCCAACTTTGACCTATCATAGGTGTGTAGCCGGCTTGCTTTGGAAGGGACTGTAAGTGTGTTCACAAAGTTTCATGGTAATATTTTTGTGTTATAGCAGGATGCTATAGTTACTTTTTGTGGCAATGATATAACTTTTATCATCAAACTGGACATAAAGGCATCTCACATTGCTGAGAGATTTTTGAATTAGTCAGTTCAAGAATTGAAAGCTAAATATATTCTATTCCCCATGCACTGGGAAAACCTGGCTGACAAAGAGTGTATGATTAATGATTTTGGCCTGATGAGAGCAAGATTGCTGACTGTAAATGTTGGGATGTTCCTTCTTTTTGCAGTTGATCCAGGAAGTCAGCAAAATGAGGTTACAGGAAAACTTGCACCGGACCAGCTGTTGAGTATCACAGATTTAGCTTTAACAGTTGAACACAACCCTGCTGAACTGTTCTTTCTATGTCTCATTAACAGAGAGCAATGAGTCATATCAATAATACCTTTCTCTGCTGAGAAAAGGCCTAGACCTTTCAGCGGGCAAATATTATTAACTGCGAGAAGAAAAAAAACCTGGAAAATGAAAGGTGAGAGAAGAGATTCTTTGGCAAACACATGCGTTTCACTGGAATGGGGGTTTTGTTTGGATTGAGCGAAAGGAGAAGCAGAGATGATGCAGAAAATTACAGGTCTCAGATCTGACTCCAACACGACACAGCGTTTGTTTGAATAAATCACGGCACAAAGGTAAATCAGGTAGCTCTCTAGACAAACATTTGAATTCTTAGCATCACACGCGGGAATCAATCAAACTGAGGTAGAGCCGAGAATCTGTGGTTGCTGCAATGTATGAGACCTTTTGAACATTTTCCACTTTACAATGGGTGCTACACTCCAGCAGCAGGCCAGACTAAACATAGAGCGGCATGCTTCCAATTTGGAGGAGAACACTTTTAATATCCATTCTTGTACGTTTATTTGTGTTTTTAGTTATTTTTTTAATTGTACTTCAGTAAAGATATTTTTTTTTATTTTTTTTTTTTTACAAATTCAATTCAATTTCTTCTCTGGACTATTGCCAAAACTAACTGTTTACTGTAAGTGAAATTAAAGACACAAATAGCATTATCTGGGCCACAGTATCACAAGCTTATAATATTGCTTTTTGGAGTAGATTTTCAAACTCATTTCAAAACATGAGTGTCATTGATCTCCTCGAAAGGAATAAGATAAGAACATGTTCCAAAATGTTGAACTAATACTTTAAAAGTATTAGTATTGGTAGCATTTGTAGGAAAACTTGCTTTACCTAAGAGGATGTTGGCCTTTACTGAATTGCTCTGACTTTGACATAACTGTGCAATTCGACACAACAACTCATTCTATTCACAAACTGATCTCTTCTTGGTAATCATGCTCCTAAAATACACCAGAGAGCTATGCACAAAGCCTGCAAAGTTGGTACAAACTTCAGGTGCGAAAAGACTGAGAAGACGTTTGAGTTACGGATGTTCCACAAATCAACTTTATGAGTAAACCGGAGCTGTGTGAAACTGCTCAAGAATGCCCTCCCAGACAAATTCCGTACAAATAAATCTTTTCCAACCACAAAACAAGCCCGGTGGCACAAAGAAAATACACGCAGCGAGTGTGCTGTTTACATTGCAGTCCCTCGCTGGGTTCAATCATTTAGTGACAGTATTTAAATGCAGTGAGACACAAAGAGTGTCAAGCTATACCATAAGTTAAGAGACTGGTGGTTTTGATGTTTTGTGATCATAATGAGATAACTGTTTTCTTAAACGGCGCTTGGCTTAATTAGCACAAAATTCCATTTATGTCTCCTTAATTAGGCCGGGAATAGGTTTGGGTTGCATGGCATGGTGCCTTGTTTGATGTAAGGGTGTGGCTGCCACTTATTGGTTTTTATGACCTCACTGTTTGTGAGTATCTTTTATGTTTAAATAAGGCATATTTTCATATGTTGCGGTTCATCGCTGTGAGAACTGATGTGTTGGGAAAGTTAAGGATAAGACATTTATATTTGTATTCTATGGACAGCAGCGCTGTGAAGAAGTAAACGGGTTGTTAGTTGTGCAAGACCAGAAGAAGTTACCCTATTTGAACAATGACAAAGTCAAACCACTAAATCTATTTTAAATGTTTTCCTTTTTCTTTCGCACAAAATTTAAAGTCATAAATGTCAGAGAAAGCAGAAATCAGAGCCATCCACCTTTTTGTTCCTGGGACATTCTTGTGTTGTGCCTTTAGCTACAGGGTTTGGGGGGAAAGAACGACACTTGTCTGGTTGTAACTCTGCAAAGGCTCCTAAAACAAGACAGAACTCAAAGGTTTCTAGGGAACACTGTGGAGGGTGGACATCGAATCTCAGAAAAGAATGCTAGAAAGCAATGAAACACATCAGTGGAGTATACGACCGTCCTCGCCCTCGGATCAAACCGTGTGCAAAGCAGAAAAAGATATTTATGTCCTCACTGAAAACAAATGTAAATCAAACCCATACACTTGAAACAAAACTGTAAAGTGAGTGTGTAAAGTAAAAATGGAGAAAAAGTATGGGCCTGCAGATACACATTTTACATTTTATTGCATTTGATTTTATTATCCCCTTGTGAGAATGACAGAATGGGCTGTACACTTGTAATAATTTTTCACACTCGTGTCTACAGTTGGAACCACTGAAGAGTGCAATAATGTACAACACAAACAGTGTGTGTGTGTGTGAGAACGAATGTAGCTGCTTTGAACTCACAGTCATCTCTTGGCCCTGGCCCAGGATCTCCAGCTGCTGTTGGATCTCTTGGAGCCGCCTCTCCTGCCCTCTCCTCTCCTTTATATCCTGCAGGGCCTTCTCTCCTGGCTGCTGGTCCCCATCGCACTTCCAGCCAACCACCGAGCCACGGCCCTGACACACAACAGACATGAATGTTTCCCACAGCGAGCAAACATCTCATCTCATCTCACATGTGGACGTGCTTGGGGTCTAGGAAACTTTTAAACGGGGATCAAAATCATATAACAGTTCATCACAATCAATTTGAGTGAACATTTTCCATTTTCTCCAAGACTCTTGAGTTACAGTGTGCTTATCTCTGTCCAAATGCCATCATTGTGGTGTGTTCAAAAGACATTGAGATGAACACCAATCTTTCTCTCCTGTTTTTTTTAACAGACGACACAGAGCACATTATAAGACGTGAGAAAGCCCAAGGCTACAGCTACGGTCCACATGGGGTCCAACATAAATCAGCCGTTTATGGCATCGGCGTGCACTGGGTTGACACAATGGAGCACAAGCTGCGTCCAAGGCAAACTTTGAAAATAGGTCAAGAGGAAATGGGAGAGTCATGCAGTGGAGGGCCATCCACGTACAGCTGATAAGTAAGAGGCTGCAACGAAGGAATAGCTCTGTGCAGACGTAGTGTGATGAGCAGCAGGTGATAAATGTCGCAAACCCCAAAGGATACGTCAAACTGTTCATATCCTTCCCCACCCCACCCACAATTTATTTCTTTATAAGTAAGGTTGGAGAAACATGGCAAAAGGCCAGGAACTAGGTTTAAAAATTGTTGGGTCTGAGAGGATGCTGCAAACCGCAGGGCTGTTTTGGATGGTCAGTTCAGCGCCATGTGGTTGAAATCTCCATTTCTCTTGGTTAGTCTGGATGCCAGGCAGGCGTATGTATTATCTAATACGGTAGAAATTGATGGATATTTCTTAAAATGTCGACATCTCAATAGGGACTTGTACACAGCAAAATGGTAGGTTACCAGAGACAGTGAGAGCCAGCAGAAATTGTGAACTTAAACTCTGAGTTGAGAAGAAGAATGAGTGCTTCTGCCCTTGTTAATAAGCAAAACAGACATGCCTACTCGACTAATACCACATTTTGCATTTACACAGATTTTAAGCTTAACTTTAATATTTAAATCTTGGCAAAAACAAGAAGATTTGTTCCAAGTGTGTGTGGCCTCACCTACCAGTGCCCTCTGTGTCCCTTTTAGGGAAATAATGACAGGTTCTATCTGAAAACTCTTTTAAGTGGTCATTACTAGAGCCCTTCAGTAAAAACTCCCTCATCCAGACTACAAAAGCCAGGACCACGACAGGATCAGACTCCTGTCGTGGTCCTGGCTTGATCCTGTCGTGGTCCTGGCTTGATCCTGTCGGGGTCCTGGCTTGATCCTGTCGTGGTCCTGGCTTTTGTAGTCTGGATGAGGGAGTTTTAACTGAACCACCAGAGTGAGAAACGCGGCGTTCCAACCAGGAAAAATAAAAATTAAAGTCTAGCTTTACAACCGTCCTCACACCACTAAATGCACGTTTCTAAAAAAAAAAAAAAAAAAAAAAAAAAAAAAAAAAATCTTTGGGAGAAACAGTTTATTTAATTTGGAAACGACAGCTGCCCTACTTTTCAAAAACTATAGACTGCAAACTTTAAAATTGTCTGGGGGGCTTAGCAATGATAAAGCTATCACTGACCAGAGATTGAATGAATTTGGCATGTTGCATATTTTCTTACTAAACCAATTCTCTGTGGCTAAATGAACACCCTTTGGATTCTGTTGAGTATGGGGAAAGTCCACAGTCTCTTTACATAAACCTCACTGATTTGACCTTAATTACAGCAAAGATAGATGGTCCACAAATTATACATCATCTTTCCTGGCTTTCACCTTTTCCTTACCGTATCTCTACCTTGTGTTAGCTTAGTTACAACAAAGGAAAGTCAAGCGCTCAACAAATTAAATCAGAAATATTGTGTTTTCTAATTTCAATGGATTAAAACAAGACTAAACCATTCACTGTACTTTGGCACAGCGGTGCTTTCTGCCAACTATGACAATGACAATGCTAACATTCTGATCATAGAAGGTAAATGCTTATCATGTTCTAGTTTGGCATGCTAACATTTGCTAATTACTGCTGAGACTGATGGGAATGTCATTAGCTTTGCAGGTATTTGGTCATAAACCAAAATATACTGTATACCCGATGATGCAGCCATATGAAAAGTTGGAGGATTACAAAAAAAGTCAGACGATCACCAAAGTCAGTAGGCGTCACCGTCTAAAACCATCTAGTTGATGTGGCGATATTTTACTGGGTACTTGAAAACTTTGAGCTGCTGGTGGCGCTCCAGGAAATGTCAGGCAATCGCCAAATCTCCCCAAAAAATGATTAGGATTATTTCTCTAAACACAATGAATGTCACAACTTTTCATGGCAGTCCATCTAATGGTTGTTGAGTTATTTCAGTTTGAACCAAAGAGGCGAAACGACCAACATTGCCATCCCGACAGCCACACTGCTCGCGTAGCCTCAAAGAAAATCACAACAAAAGTGAACTATATTATAAGTGTCAGTGCAAGGTTAATCTGCAGCATATAGGAATTCCAATGCTTGAAATTAAATGCCAAGATGAAACGGATGTGATATTGTTGGCAACCTTATAATACGGCATGTGAACGTGTACTTTTTTGACAGCTGCCACTTGAAAGCTGTCTGAGATAAGCGTAGACCTGACACAGGGTTCATTTTCTGATACATGGAAGACTCAGTAGTAGATTAGTCTATAATATTGTGCCAGTCACATTGTAGTAGTGATTCACTTCTTGTAGGATAATGTTACTTAATGGCTCTTAATAGACTCCAGTGATTGTTCTAATAAATTGAAGTATGTTGTGCTTCCTCTGCTGGAATGTGTGATACCTTTTAACTCAGAATGAGGTTACACTGAATGACTCACAGGGAGATCGGGGTTCATCTTATCTGAACATCAACAAAACGCGGGTAATTGGCTCTCAGAGTAGCCACTTGACATGATAAAGATTTCCATTAATCCCATCACCTACTATCTGGGCCACAAGACCACTGGGAGGCCACACAGATCTAGACTTTGTTTTCTTTAAATAGGAAAAACATGTCCAACATAATTACCTTTTTTAAGAGAAAACTATGTCAGCCTATTGACTTTGATGTTGGATTAGTGTCACAAGTTGATATAAAGTGCAGCATTGTAAATATTACGGCAAGTACGCCTTGAATGAATGTTAATTAAAACAGGAAAAGGTCATTCGTGCATGTTATGAAACTGTCCTTGTTTCACCTCACGGTTCAGATTTGCTTTCCCGCAATAAGAAAAAAAAAGAATGATTTGCCAATTGCTGTGAGCAAAACCATCATTGGTAGATTATTTGTATCAGATAACTTTAATCAAGCACACATTTCATATGGGGTTATTGATATTCTGTGATCATTTTTATGATCACAAATGGAGGAAATGCATTTCATTTAGTGGTTGTCATGGTGTGACACAGCTGTAGCGGTTGATGGATGATCTGCTGTTGTCCAAAGCAAAGACATACAAGAAAAAATTGCGGGAATTCATTATGTTTATAATTCAAACCAAATCTTGGATGCCTCTATCGTGGTGTTCTCATTAAAGGAACATATATCAAGTCGATTATATTAGTTTTGTTAGTCAGTGGAGGGAGAAATTAGGATTGGTAGGCTGGAGCTTCTTCTCTGCTCTAATGTGGGTTGCATCTGTGGTGCGATTTGCCAATTATAACAGCTGGATCCTGTCAGGCTGACGTATTCTCAGATATATCGGCAAAACAAGACAAGAAAACATGACTAATCATTAGGTCATCCTTATGTATAAGTGTCCTGCTGCAATATGTGTCGGTACGTGTGCGGCGTCTGACGGCATAAAATCCTAAAAGTAAAAATGTATTCGCTGATAATCTGAGGCGCCGGATGATTTCAGAAGTGTGTATGTGTGACACTGTACGTTTTAATAACGCAAGACAACTTTACCACTTATTTCTTCTCTGCAACAATCGCCAACAGCTGATCTGCGTATCCACGGCCACACTTTACGCTACTCTTACACCTACAATTTAATATGTAAATATGTGGATTGCACCTAAACTCGGCCTTGGCCATTTTCACAGGGTAGTAGGTTTACTGCGAGCATCATTGATTTTGTAGGCTATAATGTTTTAAGTTAAGTTAATGTTGTAAGTAAAGTTAAAAAAATTTGGGATGTTACTTTTTTTAATTTTCAGATACATTTTTTAACATATTTCTACATGAATATAACCATATAACATCAAACATGAGTTTAACACTACAATTTGTATTTAAAAAAAAAAAAAAAAAAGCAAGAGCCAGGCCAAAAACCACTGAAAGAGCGTGATGACCTTATTCACACACTCAAGACAAGCTAAACAGGCACGGCATGCTCTGATGCAGCTAATCCAAGGAAGTGTAAACAGTGAAATCATGAACGCTACTGCATACTCCAAACAAACTCATTTGTACAATGTGTGGTCATAACAACCAAGTTCTTCATAACTTCAACTAGCTAAAAATCTAAAAAATAAAGACAAGCTGAAGGAAAATAAAGACATTTATGCAATCATGATGCAAAGAGTTGCACAATTCAAACAAAGGGAAAAACACTCAAATGGGTTTTTCCTTGAAACACTTACAGTATGTGATGTGGACACTAGCCAGGATTTTAAACAGCAACTTGTTTTAGCATGCAGTATAGCCACAAAATGTCTCATTGGCCTTGAATCTGGGGGCCTTTGTTATATCAAAAATGTTTGCTGGTCCCATTAATTCAGCCAGTCATTAAAAAACAGGCAAATAAATCATGAAAACGGCATGTTTTTGTTATTCACTGAGTTATTTGGTAACGTAATACAATCCAACACTACAGCCCTTTTAATCATTTCTATTTTTTTTTTTTTTTTTTTAAGTTTATAAGTGAGGTATTGATAGATCTACAAATTACTGCAGTAATTCTGTAGTTAGTGGTAGTGTAGTTTAGTAATGGACTACATTACTTTGAAAATCCAGTCCATTTACACCAGAGAACAGAATGCTTTTTATTATAATGCAGTCCAGTTGACCGCAAGTCAACAAAAACTGAACAAAGCTTCACAAACCTAGGGCTGTTGCATATTAATTAAATTACTAGTAACTCACTGACACTACCTTTCTAGAAACTGATTCCTATTGACTGGAAATATCCCTCCCTGGGTTTGCGGACAATACATCTTCTTAACGATCCTTGTCTTGTCTACACATTGCAAAGGGACAATGATGTAATTATGAAAGAGAGCCAGGCATACTGACTCACCCCGAGATGTCTGGTGTTGTTCAGAACAACACGCTCCTCTCTTTCCCTCCGTTTCTCTCCCTCTGATTCTCTGCAAATCTGAAGTGTAGCATGAGGTCTGGCTGTGCCACGTGGACCCAGGCTACCTGCCAAGGCCTGTCCACATGCTTTGCCACGAGCACTCCCTGTGAGAGCTCGGGAGTAAGCTGTTCGGAAGCTACGGCTGAGAGTCTCTTGACTTCTCTCATTTTCCCGTATTCCTTTCCTTGGTCTCTCTGGCTGACATTTTTCCCAGCTATGACCTCTAAACATCTGTCAAGTTCTGAGACAGAGGTGCTGTAACACAGATGTCTGCCATGCATGTTTTATACCTACCGGCATGCTTGGGCAAGCAAGGTAATACAAATGGTTTTGATCCTGCACCACTCGCCACTCTTAACTATAATTCCTTTCCCTCCCTCCTCTGTGATGCAAAACCTCAAATCGATCTAATACTGTCAATGTGAGTGTTTTTATATCACCATCTTAAAGATCTCACAGATGTGAAATTTGTTTGTATCCGAGTCGTCTTTTTCTCCTCCAGAGTTCATGTTTTTACGTCAGTATTTTGCATCTGTGTTAGATGACTTGGTGATTGCTGAACATTCCTGAAGTATTAGAAGATTTACTTTTGGGTCATCTGGACTTTAAACTTGCTTTTTTTTTTTCAGAACTTAAGGGTGGTCCGCAGCAATCACTTTTAGCACAGATCAAAACCTCCTGGTGCATCCTAGAATCAAAAAAGCATGTTGAATGTGATACTGGGTTTAAATATCCACATCACCTGTGTGTTCTCAGTATCGAAGCAGAATCCAAAGAGCAATCAAAGGTCGAAAATGTTTCAATCTGTTTGAAGTTTTCACTACGTGGGTTGTGTAAGAAAGTCTCGCATCAGAATCAGAAATCTTTATGAGTTCCACAGCGGGGAAATTTACAATCTGTGATCCCTCCAAATGATTGGAAATACTTAAGTCTATGTCTTCTACTAGGGTTAAGAGAAAATCCAAATAATGACACAAACAAAATATATTTGAACGAAGAGCTCATGAATCGGACCATGTTAAATATTTATCAGAAGCATCTGGAGGGAAAAAGCATCTTTTTGCAGTTATTGTGTCCCAGTGACACACCCTGTTTCAGGCTCAGTATTTTACCAACATTTCAGCGGCCAAAAGTCTTGTATAATAAGGTGATGTTTTTTCGATGATGAAAATATGGGACTGAGCACTGTCAGCGCGATGCTTGAAAGAATAGTTTGCCAGCTAACAGTTAGCTAGCAGCTTCCGAAACCACATGTCGTTTTTACACTTCGGTTTTCGTACGAATTGAACAAATGAGATAACTTGGTAATGACCTTAAAAGAGTTCAAACCGAAGGCGTAGCTTATTTTTTTTCACGCAAATTGGCCTGCTTGACTTTGTGCAGTCCTTGTTGATGAGCCCCAAACGATATACTGTTCAGATGTTACCGTATCTTTCCATTGACTTTATCTGCGACCATGCCACCTTTTTTAAAAGTTGCCTCACGTTTTGTCTGAACACACGGAGGTTCTTTTGGGCAGATTTAGTTATCTTCGGACAGAACCAGGCTAGCTGTTCCACCGTTTCTAATCTTTGTGCTAAGCTAAGCTAACCGGCTGCTGGCAGTAGCTTTATATTAACTGCACGGACACGAGAGTGGACTTCCCATCTAAAACTTGGCAAGAAAACATTGTCAAACTATGGTGAGCTCTGCCATGTATTCAAATTCAAAGAATAGTGGCTTGTGATAATATTCTAAAATGCTTTAATGTTACATAATTTGGATAATAGAGGCAGAAGATTGGCAAATATTTTCGGCATTATTGTTAGCAGGTGATTTTATGACCGAATAATCCACTATGGAGCGTCATAATGAGTGGAACAGTCAAAAGTTAGATCTCATCCATAACGGGAAAACCTCTCTGAACCACTTAACACAACTGCTTCTGTGGATAACATCAATGGGAGAGGCGTTTATAAGAAGACAATAAACTGGGTCTCATGGGAATTATAGGGCAGGGAAGGGTGTGGAGTCTTTTCTTGTCAGCCAAGATGCCACATGACAAACCTGACATCTTAGTTCTCACCATCCAGACTGCTGCACAATATGTGAGCCATAAAGGCTGCAAAGATGATATTAGACCTTTCATACTAGCATACACTTGAATTTCAACATTTTCATGCTAATACACTATTTAATAAAAAAAACGAATTAATTCACTGGCACGTTGGTTGTCAGTGTGATAAGAGCTGGAGCCAGTCACATCTTTTTCTGTTGTGAATTAGTGTATTTCCAATATTTCAGTAAGGACATGAGCATAATATTCCAGAGAGGACAGTTTCTTTCTTATAGCACAGAGGACAAGATCTTTGTGTCTTCCTGCTGTCATCGCTACGAAATATTGTTCTGTTAAAAGTGACACTGCCCAATTTTTTTCTTTTTCTTTTACTTTCTAGTTCTACATTTTCTTTTTGACGCCATGATGTATATTACACGCAACTATCTGTATCGCATTTCTGAACATAATGAATATGTTATGGTCAGCGGATATCGTGCTATATTCTAACACAGCTCACACTTGATGATGTAAAATAAGAACTAACCTACTTTTTAGATGGATATAATGTGACCAAAGATTTTCCACAGACGTTTAATTATATGACCCGGACTAAATAAGATAAATTTGCAAACTTTCTGCTGACCGCATTGTGTTGGTCAAAAGGGCGTTCTCTGCCCAAAACTCTGCTCTCTCACTTAACATTGGCTGTAGTTAAAATCATGGGTGCTCATCAGCCACCACACAATGTGACTAAGTGACCTCATAGTCTTGCATCAAAATATAGCCAACAGATACACAACAAAAACACAGCTGGAGTTACTATGCAAACACAGGAGGGGTTGAAGCCCTGCTGATTAGAGGAGGGGTCTGATGCAATCAAATACAGTGGGACATCAACTGAAAACCATATTGTATAATTCCATTCATTAATTTTCATTGTAACCACACTTTAAAAAAAAAAAAAAAACACATTTGTGAGAATAGCGTAGTTTTGATCTGTGAAACACACACGCACACAAAAAAACACCCATGTGAGCAAACACCCAACACCAGCTGATTCTTATGACAGAATCCCCTCTTCTGGCTTCAAACTGTGGGTGGTGCAGGCATTACCACACAGTGGTACAGTAGGAGGAGTGTACTGTACGTTAATCCTATGTGCCAACAGATGTTTTTAATGACAGAAAGGCTATTTCAGCTGAAAGCCTGAGAAAATGGGGGAAAATAAAGAATGCCAAAGAAGCAATGAATGCTGTCATAAGCACAATATTAACAGCGTCCAATGAAAACACTGTTCAAATTGTGTTTTGATTCCATTCAATACAGATCATTGATGGAGGGTTTGTAGCTACCTGACCTTATCATCAGAAATCATTGAAAATGAACCCGAGGCAAAGAAAAAGGCTTTGTCTGATCAAGAGTTTCACCGTGACTCACTGTGCAGCCATACTCTGCTTCTACAAATACTGATTCTGTGGTTTATGGCATTATGACATCAATTATTCTGTGCCTTATCATTTAGTCAGTGCAGTAGAGTTATAGACTGTATATAAGAAGTGGACGTAGTCACCGTGATGTCACCCATATGTTTGTGGATTATTGTTTTGTAGTCTCGAGTTTGGCATCTTGGCCCTCGCCATCAAGACCTTTTTAGGCGACCAAAATGTTAATATTAACTTTGATGACCTAAAAATACACCGGACAACACCGTGGTAGCAACCTTTCTATCACAAGTTTAGCCACACCGTACCCTGCTTTATCAGCTATTTTACTCTAAACAGAAGAATGGTTGACTAAATGAACATCATGCTGTATTAAAGAAGACTTGAAACTATCAATTGAGACCATAAACTCATTAGGAAATTGTTTACTAAATAAAAATAATAAATCAAGTGAGAGGTAGGATCATTATCTCATACACTTCTATACAATCTGACTTCTTTTTGCAACCAGTAGAGTCAACCCCTGCTGGCTATTAGAGATAATGCAAGTTTCAGGCACTTCCGCATTAGCCGCACTTTTCAGACCGGAAAGTATAGCTAGAGTATAATATGCACATGCCACTGCATTGACTTATAGACATGGACAGAGAGAATAGACAAATAGCTTGTAACTGATATGTGCTTTATTGCTAATCTGCATGTCTAAAACCTAGAATCCATAGTGACCACCTCTGTTAGATGATGGTGGGCTGCAATATATGTGCTATTGGTCTTCTATCCATTTAACAGTAGTCTTTACTGTCTATGTAGTAGCCTTTGTGCATAACTCCAAATGGAAGGTAAAGCCTTATCTGTTTCTGGAGCTGGCCCTCCTATACCTCCACCAGCTCTGTAATTAGGTTGTGATAGGGGGGCTGATTCTCCTCGGTGGCAGTGTCCTCATAAGACTGCAGTCACCCACACGGGCTCAAGCGAAGGACCCGCTTAGCCAGACAGGCTACTCCTAAGGTGACTGCACAGGAATGCACAGGCTGCGTTAGAATATCAATCATGACTTTTTGGAAAAGGGTGGCGCCAAGTTCTGAGATCACAGATTCAAGCCTTGACTGATCCTTTGAGCGAGTGCTCACTGGGGTGAAGTGAATAACTCCCTCATCCATGTAATACGTGACAGATCTGATGTGCATAGAAAACAAGAGACGACAGCAAACGTGGACATCTAGGCCGTAATTTAATAACCTGGGGTTAAAACATGTTTGCAGTGGTGTTGAAATGGAGATATGCTGATCTCTGTTGTGTACATTAGAGACTGCCCTGGAATTAGCAGGCAAGCAAGCATGTTCCAGAATTGCCGTCCAAATGGTTTCAGTTAGGAAATCTGACTGGTGCAAGCTACTGCCGAGAAGAAAGGTACCCGCAAAACAAAAGCATATTTACTTTGATGGGTACCTTAAAGATTTACGGCTACTGGTGTGGAATGAATGACTGGCTCTGAAGGAGATTTATTGTCAGTGGAGTCTATCTTTAATACATGCCACACTCGTGAGACAGGATTAAAGTAGGGTAAGGAAAAGGCTACTTTTTAAACCATACAGGTGTGAGGTTCACCTACCTTTCACTTTTTATTTTATGAAAACACTACAATACTGGGAATTTTGACTTTTTCATGATCTGAAGGGGGATTTTACTTTCCCCAAAACTCTTTTAGCCAGGCAAGATGATTAAAGGGTGGGAAGGGAGGGGAAGTAGGTTACACAAAGTAACACATCCAGCTGCCCAGTAACATCACAGTTTTGTACTATTTGGTCAAAGATCCACTCTGCACCATGTGTGGAAGAGCACAATGGAGGATTGTTTTAAAGTATGAAACGATTAATCGATTAATTCTATGTCAGCCCCACGTGTCACATCCCTTTGATCATATTTGATATTACTTTTAGGAGAATCCCCATCCTCCAAACCGAAAGATAGAAATGACATCAGCTTCAAATGTTAAGCTTTGTTTTATTGCCATTTCAACATCAGATGAATGACTGAATACATTTACAGTGGGAAATAATTAGACCAGCATTATTCCGGCCATTATGATCATGTGCTATTCCAGCACTAGGATTCAAGTACTGCAGTTTTTCCTTGTCTACATGCAGTAGTGATAGTAGAAAATGGCACCCTGAGTTCGCAAAACTGCGTTGTAAAGTTTTTATGATTCTAAAAACACCATTTTCCACAGACAGGCTACGCAAATGATGAGCATGCCATCTGGCCTTTAAAATGTAGTTAGATAAGGTACTGAGATAACTCACTGAGCTCACGTCTAGGAGGGGGCCCGAACTCAAGACCAAGGCCTGGAAAATCTTTACAGTGATACATATCTGTTAAGTTGGTTCTCCACTCTCTGATGTGGTAGTGATGTACAGATGTACAGTAATAAAAGGGTGAGCATTGCGAGCTGGTACAAACTTCATTTAAAATGTATTTAATATGTACATGTAACTCAGGGAATGCACAAAATAATAGTAATCACAAAAAACAATAAAGATTAGGTATGCAAATGATGGATACATAAAATATTATAAATGCATATAAGTGTATAGAATTTGCCATTGCTTATATGGAAAATGACTGTAATAAAATAATAGTCAAAGCAAAATCTTCACAAAAAATGTACGGCCTTACATGGCCTTCATATGGAAACATGAAAAAGTGGATGGAAAAGTGAGGCAACCTTCACTTCCAAATTACAGCAGCTTACACAATACTGTTTTTCCCCACTGACGAATCAGGGAGTGACTCCCTGATTGTCAATAACAAAATATTTTACAAGAGGTTGCCATTGATGCTATGACCTTGCAATAAAACGTAATGACCTCCCATCATTGCAGTCTTGGATGGTGTTCAAGTTCTATTAAGCACTCTATATAAACCCATTGCTGTTATAATGAAGACAGTAATGCCGTTGAATACGTACCTGGGACCTGGTCAGGTTTGTGTATGAGCTTTGCCCTGACACAAATTCTTCGACAGGAAGGAGAAGGCGCATTTTGGAGTCGATGTCAATCAGCTGCTCCAGGTCAGAGGGCTCCGGGGTGTAACCCTGACCTGTCAAGACTGACAGGTCCCACAGGTCCTCCTGGAAGAGAATCATTGCTGAAATAAGTCATGGCCCACTGGGTTAAAAGCAAGCTAGTGAAGCAGGGGACTGATAAACTATCTATTGCTTATTTAGCAACTTTGTGGCAGTGATGTCTAAAACAGGGAAGAGTTTCAAGTCTGACTCTCGCACTTGGTATTCACTTCTGGATGGTGAACAGGCTGATGAGCAGTCGTCCTGTCAAATGCCAAAACTTAGACAATTATCTGCTCCACACTGTCACTTTTCCCCCCAGTGAGACTCTATGGAGCTAAATCCGGACGAATAGTTTTGATCATTTAAAAACAAAAAATTTAAACTGAAAGTTCAAGTTTTGATCTTTGAAAAATACAATAATATATTATATATAGGTATTATATAATGTCACCTTCTTAAACTAATGGCCTAAGTCATATTAAAGTTTTTTTAAAAACTTTTTTTAATCTATCTATCTATCGATCTAGCTATCTATCTATATCTCGATTGATCGATCTATATCTCGATCGATTGATATATATCTCGATCGATATATATCTATATCGATCGATCGATATATATCTAGATTGATATATATCGATATATATCTATATATATATCTATATCGGTATATATCGATATATATCTATCTATATATATATATATCTATATATATATATAGATAGAGATATATCTATCTATATATATATAGATAGAGATATATATATAGATAGATAGATATATATATATATATATATATAGATAGGGATAGATAGAGATAGATAGAGATATAGATAGAGGTAGATATATATATAGAGATATATATATAGATATATATATAGAGATATATATATAGATATATATATATATAGATATATAGATAGATATATATAGATATAGATAGATATAGATATAGATAGATATAGATATATAGATATATAGATATATATAGATATATAGATATATAGATAGATATCTATATATAGATATAGATAGATATCTATCTATATATATATATATAGATATATATATAGATATAGATAGATATCTATATATATATATATATATATATATATAGATATCTATATATATATATATATATATATAGATATATA
>CALSBV010012130.1:3876183-3906197 GCA_943590825.1 Bovichtus diacanthus
CTATCGAAAGCGAAATGAACCGAAAACTGACATCCCTAATTGCAACATACATGTATAACACTGATCACTGCATAACTGTTTTGGCACGATTTATGTTGTTCTGCTTGAACAAACAGACGCTGCAGCTTTTTCCCATGGCCTCTCTGAAATTTTTGCTGACAGAGTTCTGTCAAACAGGCTTCCCGAGCACAGATTCTAGACAAAGCCACTGAGTACATCCAGTACATGAGGCGAAAAAACCATACCCACCAGCAAGACATTGATGACTTAAAGAAGCAAAATGCACTGTTGGAGCAGCAGGGTGAGTGGAGGAATTGCATGTTTTTTGTTGTTGTCGTTGATGTCTTTTTACGAGAACGTGTGATTTACTAGTTGCAATATGCAATATGTGATGAGATCTACTGTGACTTTCTGTCTTTGGTTACTGCAGTTCGTGCACTGGAGAAGGCGAAGGGGAACACTCAGCTCCAGACAAACTACTCTTCTGACAGCAGCATGTACACAAACCGTAAAGGCAGCGCAGTGTCCGCCTTCGACGGCGGGTCCGACTCCAGCTCTGAATCAGAGCCAGACGAGCCGCCCAACAGAAAGAAGCTGCGCGTGGAGCCCAGCTAGACTCGGGCGGCCCCCCCGGTTCTCCAAACAGACTCTTTTTGCCCACCAGCCCCGACTCCTCTCACCTGTCCGCACTCAGTCCTGCCTTCTAATGCCAGTCCAGGAGACAAGGTGGAGACTGTGTGAGAGAGGTGCTATTATGTATAAAACGCTTCTACCTTCCTTTTTCCTCCTGGCAAACATCCTGTCACTCCATTCGTGGCCCAGCAACAACTTTTAAGACCCCCAAAGTGAGGCAGCTCTGCAGTTTTGAAGGATTTTATGCTTTTTTCAAACCTCATGATAACCATTCATAATCAAATGTGGAGACAACATGGTATGACGCTTTAGTAAAGATACACAAAATATAATGAATTTTTTTTTTTTTTCCTCTTTCGGTTGTTTTAGACAACCTCTGCAATCTGTTGGAGTTGTGAGACTTTTCGACCTTTGACAAAATGGGTAATTAGGAATAGTTTACCTTTTTAATATTCATACTTTTCCAGAAAAAGAATGTGAAGTTGCTTTTGAAAAAAATTGTCTGTTATGCAAGATGCAACCCTCATTATTCAGTGTAGGTGGCTGAAGTTTTTGTCTTTGAAAATGTTTGTGTAATCAAATGAATCCCTCTATTTATAGTAACGCATCGAAATTGATTTCTTACCCTGATTTCCTGATTCCCTCTTATGTTTGGCTTGAGATTTTCCAGAGAGCACAGGAGGATGAACAAGTTGACCTGCTGTTTTAGTGGATTTTCCACAGGTTCAACTATTTATTTTCCTCTATTTTTATTAACAGATCAAATCTGGGTATAAAAAAAAAATCCCCTAATGGATACTGAATGTTACGCAATGCAGTTAAAGGGCAGCGACCTTTATTTTTGTTAATGGAAGTCCATTTCAGTGTGTAGTATATAACACTGTATACTCTTCAGTGGTGTCAGTTCTGCGAAGAAAAGCCTTCCCTTGAAATGTTTGCCTGTGCTGGGAACGTTTATCTTTCTTTTTTTCTTTTCTTTTCCTTTTTGCAGAGGTAATTTAGTGTGTACGTAATCAATATTTGTTTGTTCCATTCCATGGAAATTACAGGTATGTTGTACATACTGCCAACGGTTGTCTTGCAAGTTAAGGCATACCTTTATTATGAGACTATAAATAAAACTATTTTATCCTTTTGGGATGTATTTGTGACTCGACATGTTTTTATACCATCGTATGATAGCTTTTGTACATTAAGCTTCCTAAGTTAGATTTGTTTTGTGTGTTTGGGCTCGGAGGGAAAATACTGAGTGAACTCATTTCCAATCCCAGTTAATGAAATAATCCGATGTGTTAAATCAAAAAAAAAGAAAAACTGCTAATAGAATGAACGCAATCAAGAGGGGATAATTTAGTGGACTATTGGAGAATATTAAATGTTTTTAGATCACTATGTATTAATTGTGGTGTCAAGGGTACAAAGACTATTCCGATTTCTTACTTCTTCAACTCAGTGTTCGACATTAAGTAGACACTAGGAGCATCAGGAGACAGGTGCCTGTACTCAGGCTACTATTGAGGACAAAGAGGTCATATCGTAGAGTAATATTTCAGGGAAATATAGGCATTACATGAAATCAAGAAGAGTTTAAATTGAGGGGTTTCACACATTTTACACATGTAGAAAATGTTAACATTTGAAAGTTTTTATGCTTTTGGCATTAAAGCATTTTATTTAAGATTAAATAAAGAAGAAAAATTTTGTATTCTCTACGAACATTATATACCGGTAGTGTAGAGGAACAATATAAATAAAAAATGTCAAATTTTGGACATTTTTAACTATATTATTGTATCTTTTAATATAAGAGGAAAAGATTGTTGGTCTTAGGTCAAATAGCTCTTCGGTGGGTGGGGTTACGTTGGGTGACCTTGGTCTTATGACCTCGGTATTTGTGATACCTGGCTACAGCTCTTTATATATTTAAATATAGATCGTTGGGATTAGTTCAGTGTCCCAGTTGACACTCCCACTGCAAGAGGCAGCTTCTTCAAGGATGCAGGTTGTATGCTGCCTTCTGGGGCCGTAGGAAATGTTACTACTCAAACAATTTACTGTTTTTTTTACGCAGTGCAAAGACCGTAGATGTGAAGGTACGGGAACCATAACGAAAACAAAAAGCACAGGTGATGCATTTATTACAATGTGTGGATTGAATCCACGAAAAAAACAATCAGCTTGTTCATGTTCCTACAGTATTTACTCGCTGAATTCGCACCGAACCAAAACATTAATTTATATACTTCAACAAAAAGCCACAGAAACAACCGGCTTTTATAAAATGGTACGAGTTGTTGTGAGTTCTAACTGCCTTTTCTTGTATGTACAATTTCGGAGTTTAGAAGTAGATGTTTTTTCCGAGGGGCCGTGAAGGCTACACGCAGCAACAGAGCTACATGGAAGAGTCATGCTTTCTTCTGTATTTTGAGTTGTGGCCATGGCTAAACAGTACGATGTTTTGTTCAGGCTGCTCATGCTCGGAGACTCTGGGGTCGGGAAGACGTGCATGTTGCGCAGGTTCACGGAAAGTGAATTTTATCCTTCGCATATTTCCACCATCGGTAAGCCAACAAGTTTTCAGTGACGCCTGTTTCAAAAGTCATCATATGGGTCCGTATTCGGCGCAGGTTGAACCGGATAAACACAAGTGAATACTTTTTTACAATATCAATGTCGAGGCGGCCAGTTTTAAACACAATTTCGTAGAACAATTAAACTGTAATTTTCTCTTTTTTTCAAAGTGTTTAAGCAGCCCTACTTAGCTAGAAGTATTAGTACTAAGTGCGTCAGGTCATAACAGCCCTGAAACGGACCGAAAAACCTGTCGGTGCTAAGAAAGCTACATTAACCATCATAAAATATTTACATTTTCTAACAGAGAAGAAAGAAAAGAAAGATAGCCTACTAAAGGATGCAGGAGAAGTCTAAAAAAGCAGCTGTTCTGTCACAATTACAATGGAAAGGATAACTTTTTTCCCCCTCTGCCCACAATGTGTTTGATATTTTATCCTGTTTTTATTCTGAAAATGACACTTGTGAACTAATAAGCCCATTAGTGCTTCATGTCACCGCGTCCTCTTTTCCTGACTGTGTGGTAAACTATTGACATGGAGAGAAATGGTGGGGCTGTTTTACAACAACAGAGTCAATTATTTCCACATAAGCAAAGAAAAACAGCCAACACATTAGTTCCATTGTAGGCTTTTAGTTGGTTGTGACTGTAAACGAAAGTGAATTCAGAGCAAAAGGTTTGTGAAGCTGGAGAGCTGGATCTCAGGAGGGCTTTACATGGGATTAAACCCAGTTATTTGAGACATTTGCATTGTACATAAAATCTCCTTACTTTTAGGTCCCTGATGTTGTGATTATTGGTAAACATTATCTTCCCTCCAGATCTGCATCCCCGTTTCTCACTAGCATAGTGTCTTTCAGAGAGGTTGAACCGACCTGTTGCATGCACAGTTTAGCATAATATTACATAAACGCACACAAGTGAAGGACGTTTTATTAAATATGCAGGCTTGTGTCAGTGTTAACGAGGCTTTGTGTCGTGAAATGAACCTGCACTGTCGCACTGTCATGGCTCACTGGGACACTTGAGTTAAACCCTGCCATTGTTAATGTTATTAACATGTGGTTTTTCCACTATGACAAGTCTGCTGCTGAAAGACAGCCCATGAATTAGCATTCTTATCTTATCTTGTCTTATTTTTCAAGCAAAAATGCCAAACATCATTTTGTTACAGGACAGCTTCTCTCTTGTCCTGTTACCCAGCAGAAAAGTGCTCACAAACACACAATAGCCCATGTAGAATAGCACAAAGTAGGATTTTTTTTCACCAATTTGTCACCATCTCTTAAGTGATTCCAGTTTGTGATGGTGTAAATGTGTGGTTGACTCTGCTTTTCTGTGAAATAAAATGTCCTTTTCATCTTCTTTTTGTTGTTGTAGGAGTTGATTTTAAAATGAAAACACTAGAACTAGATGGAATCAAGGTGCGAGTACAGATATGGTAAGTTATGGTTTGCATTTACAGTATGTGCATATTGTGTGATCTTCTTCTGCTGATGTGTGTTTCGTCTTCGGTGCAGGGACACGGCAGGTCAGGAACGCTATCAGACCATCACCAAACAGTACTACAGGCGCGCACAGGTGATCCCTCCACATGAGCAAGTTCCCGTTATGGGTTACTGTAGCGTTCGTTCTTTAAGCTGTCTTCATGAATTCTTCTCCAGGGCATCATCTTTGTATACGACATCACCAGCGAGATGTCATTTCAGCACCTCGGGAAGTGGGCCAGTGATGTGGATGAAGTAAGGCAATAAGCACTCTCATTTCAGTCCCTTGCCCTTCGCAGTGACCCAGTATTTGTTCTAACCTCTCAATGCACTGCTGATGCTTGCTGCACACCCCGTGGCTTAGTGTGAGTGACAAGATGATGAAGTCCTTTATCTCAGTGCTGTCCGTTCTTTGTTTTTTGTTGTTTTGCAGTATGCCCCAGACAAGGTGCAGAGGATCTTGATAGGAAACAAGTCTGATGAGGAGCTCAGAAGGCAGGTCTCAAAGGACCAAGGAAGAAAGGTTTGATTTAAACCTTATTTTTTTGGTATTATTAGTTTATTTTTATTTTTTTTGTAATGGTCTTTTTTGCATGTAACCTTTAAGTGATCATCTACCGTTTAGAATGTTGTAGGGATACAAAAGCATCCACAAGTACCCAGTAGTCATTGTTTCCGGTGCTATGCTATACATTCAGTGATGTACACCTGCTTAGCTTTGAGAGCATTACTCATTTTTGTTTTTCTCAAATTAGTTTTCAAATGTATTAACAGTCCAGCCCCAGATCATCAGGATTTGAGTAACTAGGAGCATGGTGAATGGAAACTGTAAAATGCCACATCGTAGATGTAAATTTAGAAAATCAGCTTTCTCTATAAAGGGCTGTCAACTCTGGAACTCATTACCAACTGAAATCAAATGAATTCAAAATATAAAATCCTTCACAACAAATATTAAGTGCTGGCTAAAAGCAATCTAGGGCTTTTAACAAAGAAACTGTAAATTACCAAGGTGTATTTCTATATTCACAGTGTATTGTGGTTTTATGATATTGAAAGCTGTATATTTGACCTAAACTGTATATAAAAGCCCAAAATTAGCAATAGCTATAAACTCTCTGTGCAACACATCAATTTCCTGCTCTGTGTTGGAACTATGTTATATTGCATCGTTTCGATCAAATAAAATAAAATAAAATTCAAAGTGACCAGGATTAAATGGTATGTGAGCATTTCCAAAGGATACACAGCTAAATCTAACAGTTTTAGTTTGGCAATTATTTCACAAACTATGCTACATAAATACTGTACTAATATAGCTTTATAACTGTAAAGTATAGCATGGACACTTTTATCTTACATATAGTGTGATTTTTATATTCAGATTTGTATGGATAATTCATTAAAAACAAACTGACAGGCCAGTTAATACCTACTTACATACAGTCTCCTAAGACCTGTATTCATTCACTTGCGGAGAAAACTGACTAATGGTATGAAATGCCTTTTGTTGTACTTATTACTAACCATATCCACTTGGATATTGCAGCTCGCAGAAACCTATGGGATGGAGTTCTTTGAGACCAGCGCCTCCACCAGCAGCAACATCAGTGAGGTAGGACACAGGATGCTTATCCAAAAACCGGTCTGTCACTGTCTGTGCACAAATACTGTGGGGGAAACTCCCCAGCTACATTCTTATTTATTATCTTATGTATTTATTTTTTACTTCCTCCTTCCTTCAGGCCTTCACTCGTGTGACAGAACTGGTGCTGCAGGCTCACAAGAGAGACGTGGACTGCTTGTTGGGATCTCTGGATAATTATCTGGAGAAGGCCTCTTTGGAAGAAGAGATAGGCAGTGAAGGCACTGACGACAACACTAAGAACACCTGCGCCTGTTAGAAAGAGGGCCATAACAGTACCCATGGCTCATAGCTAAAGATACTTGTTCTCCTCTTCATAGATACTATAACCTGTTGGCCAGGAGGGCGCTCCATTGGTTTCACTTTTTGTATGTTGGTGAAGTGCAGTTAGCAGTAGCGACCAGCAGAGGGCACATTCTGTATCCTCATCGCTGAACCCTGTGGCCAGTGAAGAGACTATCTACAGTGCGTGAAGGTTGCTCTGTATCCAGCAAAAACTATGAATGCTGTATTCATTGTCATGCACTATTCACTTACACCTACAGATTGATTGATAACATGTGGATCAATATCCAAGAAATGTGTTTATTAAGTTGCAAAGATTGTATATGCTCCAACAAGGTAGTCGGGGGACAGAGTTTAATTATTTACACCTCGAAACTCAAACCAAGCAGGGATGGATTATTTTACACAATGGGCTTATTTCCTGAAGGGAGACAGTGTTGTGCCATGTTCAATGACCTTTCTGAATGCAGTGTTATCCTGAATGTATATGTATACGTGCAGTTTGTTTTATGAATGTGACTGGCGTTGCCTTCTGCATATTACGTATTTAAGCAGTGTTATTGCTACAGGGTCTGCTTTGGTGCCACAGATATGTAATTTTAATGTAATATTTGAAACTCAAGAATGTTGTAAAAACATCTAGCAGTGTATAAGTTAATAAATGTAAATTGCCATATTTAAAACAAATTGAATGATCATCTGAGCCTTGCTGAGTCACTAAATGTTGGATTGAGTGAAGTTAGGTCCACGGAAAGTTCAGACAGGTTCATTTATTTTTCATCACCTGCTGTGAAAGACAGGTGATCACACGTTTAATGTTTGATGCCTGCGAAAATTGATACCGTAAGGCTGAATACATGCAATAATACATGCTATTTCTGAATTTTTCTTTACAATGTCAAATACATGCTCAGGATAATACTCAATTGTCAAAAGAATTCCAATGATTAACAGCACATTTGGGTTCAAAGAAACTTTAATAATGTTCAAAGCTTATCTAAAATACGATAACGCAACACACAATATTATAAATCATGCAAAAACTACTTCATGTACTTGTGTGTGGTTTTATAAACGCTTCCATCGATTCGTGAAGCTTGTCCAGAGTGTTTGGTATCGGAGGTAGATCAGTTTCTTGTCATTTGACACCCATGAAAGGCAGCTTTTTGTCCTCTGAAAGGACAGTGAGTCAGGTGACCAAGCAGGTGGATACAGTCAGACGTTGAGATCCCGTCTGCCTCCAGTGAGGAATCAGAGGAGCCGAGATGACGTTCATCGCCAAGACCTTCTATGACCTGAGAGCCACCACGCTGGAGGGAGACTCGGTGGATTTCAACGTGTTTCGTGGACGGGTGGTGCTGATAGAGAATGTGGCCTCGCTCTGAGGCACCACCACCCGGGACTACAGCGAGCTCAACCAGCTTCAGAGCAAGTACCCCCATCGGCTGGTGGTCCTGGGTTTCCCCTGTAACCAATTTGGATATCAGGTCAGTTGAGCAGCATGGTTCGGTTGACCCTATAATATCTAGTCTTGATGTACGGGGTTGGCAAGGGAATCTCATAAAGCTACTTTATATGCCGATGATGTTTTATTATTCATGTGAAACTTGCTGTATCAGTTTACTTGTTAATACACAACTTCACCCAATTTAGTGCTTCATGTGGGTTTAAAATACATTTTGTGTCTGCTGAATTTCACTAAATGCTTAAAGTCAATTTCAATCCATTATTTGATTCATTTAAACACGATCTTGACCAAGTTTTATATCAGAAAATGTTTGCTTCACCCAATAAGAATGATTTACCATTATATTCACCATTAAAGTAACGGCATGATTGCAATCAGCTTAATTCCTGTTATCACCCAAAAGTAAATGCAAGCTGTGACCATTAAAGCCTTTAAAGTATGAAATATGACAATATGAAAATGAACACTTTTGTTTTGCAGGAAAACTGCAGCAATGGTGAGATCCTGAATTCCCTTCAGCATGTGCGTCCAGGCGGTGGCTTTCAGCCCAGCTTTACCATCTTTGAGAAGTGTGACGTCAACGGGACAAACACACATCCAGTCTTTGCCTATCTAAAAGACAAGCTCCCTTATCCCGATGACGACCCCACCTCCCTCGTGCAGGACCCTAAATTTCTGGTTTGGAGTCCCATCAGCAGGACGGACATCTCCTGGAACTTTGAGAAATTTCTCATCGGGCCGGAGGGAGAGCCCTTTAAAAGATACAGCAAAAAGTTCCCCACCATTGACATAGAGCCTGACATTCACAGACTGCTAAGATTAACCAAGACCTAATAATAGCCTCCACCTCTTAATGACTTCTCATCCATCACAGTCAACGCTGATATGCTGTCCTCCGCACTTTTAAGCCTTATTAAATGAGGGTGATATTCTAAAAATTCAAGGGAATATTATCTGAGGCCTTGTAAGTGCTTAAGAGTAGTGGAGGAATAAACTTAATATATGTAAAATGCATTTTACAATTCAAATGTGGGTAAGAAATACATGCCAGGTATTTTCTTATGCATGTCTTCTGTTTCTTGTCCCAGTCTGGCCAGCAGGTGGTGCTACTGATTGGATGAAACAATATAACTTCAGTCATGCTTTTATGAATTAACATTCCACACACACACACACACACATACACACACACACACAATGTTTGCACTGGAATAAAACAGTAAAAATCATTTTTATTCCTCACTGATGTGTCTTTCTTTTAATTGGACCAGTAACCAGCGAGGCACCTGCTATAATGATGTGTGCCTCGAATGCAAGGTTGACAAAAATAGATGTTGTCATGTCTGAAAGCGCTCTGTGTAGGCATAGTAATGAGGCATTAAATACAGTGGGAGGGAAGTGGAATTATGATGTCATTGTACATTAAAAAGCTCACAGGCCATTCCTCTGCGTTATGCACCCTTCAGCCTGACGATTGCTTCTTTATTTGTTGAGATTTTCTCTCTCCAACAATTCACTAGATGTACATTTCCAAGTAAGATTTGCTGACACCAGTAGCCTATACAGCTGCAGGAATGCTTTACTACCACAGTGATACTTGAAGACAAGTCTTAAATTATGCATTTCGGAGAGCATCGGCCTTGCTACTGTGTAATGAGCTCTTATCCAGCTTTCATTTTCTATGCACAGTATGCCTTGTTTGCAAGGTCTGCAGATTAGCTGTGGCTGTGCCTGCACATCCGCTCACATCCACATCAGCTGATGATGTCAGAGCCACAGGCTACACAGGCCAGGCACTACCCTAATGTCTTTGGCAGGTTGCTGCAGGGACAACAGTGAAACACTCAGACACCTGACAACGTTTGCAGATAGCCTGACTCACTGTCTTTGCATATCACATTTAAATATTTGTGTTGTCTTGATACATGAGGACATTTGATTAATATATGCCCCGCAGTCCTCCTGGTCTGTGGCTGACAGTCAGGTAAGTAATGTCGCCTATTAGAAGCAGCAAGTATGATAGGAGGAATACCAGGGCCTCTCCTCCACCCTCTGCACTGCTCCCCTGCACACACAGTTTGCAGAAAAATACCACCAAAGATCGTTTATGTTTGAGCGAGGAATCACTCAATTAATTGATCGAAAATAATGTGTCATTAAAACAATATAATAGAACGATCACATCAGCACATATGATGACATATGTGTCAAATGTTAAGTTCTAACTTAATCTCTATACCTCTGATTTTCATGTATTCTGGCCCAAATACTCCTGCATGCGTCAAATAAATGATATAACCCGTTTCTTTTTTCTTTTCTTTTTTTACAATTGGCACTGTTGGACATTGTAAAAGTTCATTTCAAGAGAGCTTTAGAAACTGATTTTAATGGTTTCTTAATTGTCCCAACTTAAATTAAATGTTTTAACAGGACATTTGCATCAGCAGGTCAAAGGTTGCTGGTTTAACATGAGCCCATTTAGCTATTAATATATAATATGTGAGTGCTTCCTGCTCCGGAGCTGCTAGTGTGGTTACATTTCATTATTGTGAGGAAAGATCCAATTTAAGCAACACAAAAAAAAGCAGAAGCAGCCAACGAACTGTGTTCATATCCGACCAGACTCAGTGACACATAAGGTCAAACTGGACCAACAGAGGAAATGATGTAGGTGAAAGTTCAGAGTACAAAGTGCAGCTACCTCGCAATGGCTTGCTAAATGTACAGCTTTTTATTTAGTATTTCTAATAGCGCAGAGTGAGAGCTCTTCGTCCGCCTCCTCTC
The DNA here is from genome assembly GCA_943590825.1 of Bovichtus diacanthus. Classification (NCBI taxonomy): domain Eukaryota; kingdom Metazoa; phylum Chordata; class Actinopteri; order Perciformes; family Bovichtidae; genus Bovichtus; species Bovichtus diacanthus. The sequence goes on from CALSBV010012130.1 coordinate 3,887,058, forward strand.
CGTCTCCCCACTACAGGTGAGCACTGTTGCCACGGAAACGTTTGCTTTCCCCACGACGCCTTCTCGCGAGACTCCGGGGCAGAGAGAGCAGGAGAGAGAGAGAGGGAGGCTGCCTGAATGATCTCATCCCTCCAGCAGCTGCATAGCGCAGCGAGGCAAACCCGTAACTTTCTATCAAACTTCCAAGTTGCCTTTCGGAGGACGACACCGGGGTGCAGTTTTGGTTTAACCCGGAGACGAACACGTTTCCCCGTGAAGGTAAGAAAGAGCTCTGCGCAGTTTGTGTGTCGGACTTATCGGACCTTGTTACGAGTTGAAACAAAAGGAGGAAAAATCCGCTTCGTATTGTGTGACATGCAAAAGCGTGAGGCAGAAAAGGGAAAAGGTGAGTCGGGAACGTGGTGGTAGTTTAGTGCGGGGTGTTATTCCTGGGTGCTTCCATAGCCTACACATAACATCTGTCGGCGGTCTGTGGACAAAGCACATCTTTGTGCTGTGTGGAGCCAGTGCGCAATCAGTGCCAGTGTGGTTTTTTATTTATTTATTTATTTTTTAACTAAAAGGCTTGGTGGTGGTAGACGAAGTGGACTCGGGGAGAAACATTCCTGCCCGGCTATCACTGGGGCTGTCAACATATGTATCCGTGGCGTCGTTGTATGTCAAGGGCATTGTTCTCAGTCAGCAATGCTCCGGGAGAGACGATTTACAGGTGGTGTCGTGCACACTCCACCACGTCACATAGGATGTCTCCTTGTGTAACTGTCACCACCCCTGCTACCCCATTTTTCAGCATGGTGTACCCCGTGGTGTTGCCACACGAGGAGGGATTTCAGGCAGGTGATCTCCTTGTGCCACATCTGCCTGGCTCTGAGGGCTCTGATTTGCTCACAGCATCATGTTGTTGAACACATTATGTCACGTTGATTGCATGGTTAATCAATACACCACGTTAAATGTAAAATGATGTACAACAGGGTGTCTACTAGCCATGGTCCCCCGTGGCATTTTTTGATCAGATAATACCCAATCAGACCGATTTCTGATTTATTTATGCGTAGTGTGCAGAATACACACAAAACCAGCCTTTCTCTGTGGTATTGGAGACTGTTTTGGAAAACCATAGCAAATACAGATCATGGCTACATTATAGAATAGAAAACACTTGGCAATGCAGAGCAGCAACACAAACAGAGGTTTGTTTAAATAGTTACAACGGTGAAACGGTGCCAACCTTTCAAAGTTCAAACATATGCCGTATTGTGTCCTAAACGAGCATATTTACACAAATATTGGCTATAACAAACCAGTTACATCTATGCAGGGGGAACATGGTGCCTGCTCCAGTGGCTTGTTGGAGTTGGATAACTTGGCATGAGTCAGGTGAAAAAAGGAAGCTTTGGAGTCTAGCTTTTGGCAAGGATCAAGGATTTTTAGCATTCTTAATAGGCTTAGCTGACCTGCGGTGGGCATGACTGATCATACACTGCACTGTAATTTTTACTAGTGAGTCTCTAATCTCAGCTTTGTCCCGTCTAAATCTTAGCTATTATTCACACTGGACTGCTTCTTGCTCTCTCTGATGGGATTTCTTATAGAGAAATAATCTAATGCAAAGGCGGCAGCTTTATATCACTGTTGGGAAAAGCATGCATGCTCTGTTCTAATCTGCCACTATGGGCCTACAAGTCTGTGTTTTATGCTGCTGACAAAAATACCATTCAAGGTTAAGATAAGCCATTACTGCGTGGGCCTTAAAACATCTAATTTAGGGAGACTACTTTGCAGCCATAGTATCATGAGGCCAATATAAGTAACAGCTAGTTGACAATATAAGTCCAAAGAGCATTTCTTTGTGCTGGCTGCTGTCATTAAAATGCATCTACATGCAAACTGTAAACATAATAGTTCTTGAGAAAAAAAGCCTTTGATTTTCCCTTTTCTTATCTGCTTAAATATTCCTCCCCCTGGTTTATGACTGAAGGACGGTGGTTCTATTTTCACTTTGTGAATCATACTTCTCACACAACAATTACAATTGTTATTATATGTCGTAGAGTCTTTCTAAAGTGCACGGAGAGACGCTTCCTGTTTCAAAGTTGAGTTCATGTTTCTATTGTCTCTTGTGCATTGGCTCAAAGGGAATAGCTCGAGCGAAGATAAAAGACAACAACAAGTGGAGCTTTGTGCTGCTTTATAATTTGCCACACTGGAATGTGTGGGCTGCAATTATACTAAGTGGCCATCATGAAATGCTCATATTAACGGTTTACATTTTATTATAACAAGATTATTATTATGACTAATTCTCAAATTCAAAGTGCGTTATTCTTTATTGGTTTAATGATCTTAAAGTATAAAGCTGGACTTTGACCACCTTTTTTCACTGTGATGTGCTGCTTTTTGGTTAGACTCGCAAAGTTTAAAGGTCGGATATTTTCTCAAGCTTCTTGATGTAGCCCGTGCCCATGTTACTGGTGACACACTAGATGACAAACTAAACAGACCTTCAGACGTGGCCCTGGATGATCTGGTGCGCCAACGTGGCCAATGTCGGCCACAAGGCCAATTTCCTAATGCTTGTTTATTCTCTGACAGACACCAGAATGAGTCATGTATTCATGAGTTTTGACACAACCTTTAGTAATTGCTTGAAATATATAACTTTAAAAAAAAAAAAAAAAACGGGAAGCTTCGTCAGTTTTGACATGAGTGATGTGTCTGGCTGGTATTACTCAGCCCATAGTCAGAAGTCAAATGACTTGATGCTAATATGGCCTCCAGCATTTTTTTCCCCGTGCGAGTGTCTTTTTTTCGCCGGTGACGGAGGGGGTTGATGAGTTTGATTGTAATGAGGTGTGACTACGGGTCTGCGTTTCCTGCTTGCTAAACTGTTGGAATGCTCTGTCTTTGTCTGGATCGGATGGTCCACTGTATACCAGCCAATGGAGGCAAGCAGAGGGCTCGGAAGTTACAATAGTGATGATGTAATCCCTTTCAGCGCACTGTCACAGAGTAAATGCGCTCAGACAAAAGAAAATTCCCCTCTTTTTCACCCCACCTGCCACAAAGTTTGGGGAATTTTTACCTCGCAAAAAAATCCACGGCAATTCGGACACTGTAATTATCCATGCGGGAGATTCTGTGGGGGCTCACCGCCACTGAGGGAGTTTAGTATTGGGACAGACAGGTGCAAAGTGTTGCTATTGGCTCTTATCTGGACCGTACCTGATTGACAGTTGGGTCTCCATTCAGTGGACTGTTACTTATACCCTCATGAACTAAAGCAACCTCTCTGTGACTCGGTTCTGTCATGCTGCTTCCAATTCTCAACCCCAAACCAAAACCCACAGTCATGCAGAGATCAGACACTGTGTAATTCCCCTTTTCTGGTCCAATCAAACCTCATACATGCTGAAAATAGTACGACATGAAGTACAGATCGGGAGATGGAGAAGAAAAAATGAAAAGTTTGACAAACAAGAAAAACTTAAAGGGAGAACAAGGAAAAATAAAACTTTCCATAATGAAATCTGGAATTCTAATGATGCTGAGGGTGCTGCCACAGGCTATCTCCACTACCACACAGAGATGACGTGCTCGGTATTGTCTCGACATGTCTGCCAGTTGCTACACTGTCTTGGCCTGCCTGCACACTCTCCCTGGAACGGATTACAGAACTCTGCTCGGAGAAGAATCAAAACATCAAACACAGTTGCAGACCCGTGCCCCATGCAGGGCCTACGTAGACAGCAGTGGTGGAAAATAATTCCACATACAAAAACCACAGAGGTTTAGCTGTTGTCCCTCCTGTGGACAGAAATCTGAGAAGCAGGAAGGAATGCGTGAGGGCTTGGTCATGGCTGAGCTCAAAACAGATCGGGATCCATAGACAGGTCTGTTCTCATTCCTGTGCATGCTTACAACTGTTTTTGTTGCTTTAAAGAGCCCCTTTAAGCATGGGATATGTAGTCAGACAAGGAATGCTGGCAAAACAATACACCTTGTGAGGTTTCCTACCGAAAAACACTACTAATACTGCGCGAGCTGCTTAAAGTTCTCAAAATATTTAAAGCATTCTTTCTGTAGTTTTGTGTTGTGCTTGGTTTCCGTGCTGAAAAATCCCTCCACGTATTGCTCCAAAATTCCACTTCCTTTGCTTTGGAACCAGGGAATCCATTTCCACCCTGTGAGTTCCTGCTTTGCTCTTAGTAAAGCTAAGAGGGAAGAATGCAACCACTGTGGACCAAAGGCCTCCCTTTGCTAGATTCAGACGACTTTTTCACACAAATAGAAGTTTCAGGTGGACTGAGTGTGTCGAGAAATGTCACTATTCATGCAGTATGTCCATGCAACTCTGTATTATTACGTCAGCCTTTAACAAAAAACATATACTCAATATGTATGCTAAAATAATTAGGCTATGCAGTGTGTAACAGAGCACTGTCTGATGAATTAGGCCATAGTCTTTTTTTTTTTTTCCCATGTTGCTCCAGGTGCAAAGGGCAGATAGGGCCGGCTAATAACAAACATGGCTGCTTTCCCAGCCTTTCCTCTCTCGCTGCCTGTTTCCTGTGTGCTTCATTGATGTATTCCTGGATACCCTGTCTACAGCTTTGCTACACGAGAAACACATTTGAAACCGAAAGCTGTCTTGTAAATATGAAGATGGACATGTATTTGCAATACGTGCATGTCGAAGCTCTCTAAATTGCACATTGATAGATTAAAGAGTGTTTGGGCTTAGATCAGCATAGGGGTGTTGCGATATACACAATAACGGTACCGGCATATTAAAAAAAATTAAATATAGAAAATGTTTTTTTTGTATGCTTTTGTACAGTTATAGTTACAGACTCTCTCTCCTCCTCCCTACACTGGTATTTTGAGTGTAATTCATTTGCCAAAAAAGAGACAAAATGTACAATAAACAAAGTTAAAGATGTATACTACAGATATGGCGATAATATTGTTATCGTCAATAATTTTGGCCACGTTCATCATGTAGTGAAAATCTGATATCGTGACAGCCCCAGTTCAGCGGTTATCATTACTGTCATTGCTAGGGAGGAGGTAAAGTGGTGGTGATGTTGCAATGTTTCTCTTTACATTGTACTCAGTCGTGCCTTGAATGCTGATTAGAAGGAAGTCAGCAGTGGATGTTTGCTCCTAGGAAAAGAAAACCTGCACCTGTACACGTCCTGGTTTGTTGTTGTGCCCTGAATGTTCACCCTTAGCCTAATTTTTGACTGACCCTAAAAACCAGGTGTTGAACTAGGTAGGCAAACACTGCTGGATGTGAATGAGGCACTTACAGAGAGCGCCAGTCAAAACCTGTGGAGATGCAAACTCCTGATTTTTGCCAGCCGGGGGGATAAAGGGGAGGGTGGCGTGTTAATTGCATTCTGCATCACTCTGTATCCATGAATCAAGACTAAAACAGAAGAATTACAGGGACAACTGTCTGGCATTGTCTGATTAATAAAGCAGATGTTAATTTGCTTGGCTTTTGCTGTCACGTATTTGTAAAATGTTTGTTCTTGGTGTGTTAATGGAAACAAAAGTATTGAAAACACTAGCTGCTGTTTATAATGAGATGTGGCTTGCATGGAACTGGCTCGAAAGCATGATAAACCACAGTTGCAGAGCTGGCTGGATGGAGTGTGCCAGTAAGTGCAGTGCAGTGTAAGCCAGCAGCAGAACGCTGTGCAGGTTTGCACTGTGGTTTCCTGGCACAGCCTGCGATTTAGCAGGGCACCACTGTTATGCAACACTAGCTGACTTATCACAGTCCAAATGACTCTGTATGAATTCATTAACTCTGCGGCCTGACTGTTTGTAATTGGACTGGAAGTGACTTGGCTATGTGCTGGACACGTGCCAAAATCAATGACTAGTGGTTTACTGGTGTGCGTGTTTAACTTTGCTACGCTGTTGCTGTGGTCTCTGTGTCCTCGTCAAGCTTTTCCACATCAAGAACTGTACATTTAGAAACTATTCACCATCTCTGACAAATAATGCTGATTACTGAGGCACACCTGAGCTCCACTGAGCCCTCAGTTGGGGAATTAGGCTGCCTTCCAAGTTGTAGGGGACAACATAGTCCGCCAGGCTTCTCCAGAGACATGGCAGAGAATCCCCCTGAGGCTTTCTGTGAGGATAATAAGCCCTTCCTTTGTGTGCGCTGGTCCTCATGTCAGCTCACACTGAAGCTTTCCTCCTGTCCCCTGCGCTGCAGCCCATGTTGTTACCTTGTTAAATCGCTTACCTGGCAAGATCATATTCTTATGTTTCTTCCTTCATCTTTGCAAACCGAAAAGGGGTAAATTACAAATATTGTAGAGTACATATTGTGCACCAGGCACACAATTAGTGTCTGGTGGCAGCACAGCAGCTATTTGGCCGATGTGAAGGGATATTAATCAAGCTTTCACCTTGACTCTGGCCTTCCACGATTGCTGGCCGTGTTCTCCCTTTGTTTGCTAGCAGCGCTCTTGTGCTTCTCTGTCACTGATATAAGTATTTGGGGAATCCCTGTACAGTTGAAATGTTCATTCGAATGCATCTCTGAATCAAATTAGTTTGTTGAATTGATGTGCGGTACCCTGATTGCCGCTGAGGTGTATTTGTTGGCCAAGTGGCTGCTGATCGATTTGATGGATCAGTTTGACTGATGAAAATGAACTCCAAAGCATGTGTAGAACATCTTAGGATGGATTTGATTGCATTCTCTAAGGGCCTTTTTAAAGCCTGTGGTCAATGCTGCTGCTGCTGCAGTAAAGCTCATGTTTCTCATGTTTGCTCAGCAGGGTCCTGACCCTTCCCAAACTGCCCAATCAAAACATCACAACTGCTGCTCTCCCATAACACCACCTTGCTATAACCTGTCCAGACGACCCCGTCAAATTAAAGAACAAACCACCATGTCACTCCAAAAGTATTCCATTTTTAAAATGACACTTCAGCAACACAAAGAGTTCCTATTGTGGGTTTTGTGTTCCCTCTGAGCTATCTGTTTCTTTGTTGCTTACAATGTTTTCATTCTTTTCTCCTGCCAGGCTGTTATCTGATCTGAGCATTCAGTTAATGTGTCTGTCTTTTAGCACCAAGGTTGGTGTTGCATGGGCACATAGGCTATGCTTTTCTCTTCAAACACATGATAATTTCTGAGTTTGCAATATATTAAAATGTACTTTACTTTATTGTGGTAGGGGTGGTCTAATCAGGATTCTGTCTTCGTTGTCCTCTTTGATTTGGCTTGTTTGGTACTACCTGTGTAATGGGGCACAGGATGTGAGAGGACAGGGCAGTGGATGACTTCCAAACATCACAGGCATCTGTCATATTGACACCTCTGCCGTGAGAATCTGTCAGGTCACTGTCGACTGACCTTGCTGCTCATCCGCAGTTGTACAGGAAGACCTAAGTGCTCTCACCCTGGCTCTGTCCTCGTCATACACATCCTCATGAATAAAAACGTGCAGTTGCAGTTTGAAAAACAGTAATGGAGAATAAAAAAACTTGCAAGCAAGTATAATAGCAATGTGGAACTGGTGGCTCACTGACCCAATGCAATCAGGAAGCCAGTAGGGATGTTAATAATGAACTGTTTTAACCGTTAACTGACAACAACAATTTTGACTGATTAATCCTATCAGTGTTTTACTCTGAGAGGCGGCTTGTCAGTAAAATGAAAATCGCAGGTCCCCCTTTAAAGGTCAGTCCACCTTAAGTGAGTCTAAGCCCAGGTTGTTGCTAACTTCAGGGCTAACCCCTTTCACTTTAATCAGCAGGTGGCAAGCAAGACACGGGGACTTGAGGCTTGGGTCTTGAGGGTCTTTTTATTCACCGACAAATAAACTGCACACACACTGCACTGCTACGTTCACAGCGATGTCGTTACTGCTCACTTTATTACTCACCGCCACACACACATCGGGCCGCCGGGCTTGCGATACACCGACAGAGTAATGTTATGCCAGGCAGATCCACAGCTGACAACCTTGCAGCTAAACTAATTGATGCGGTAGAGACTTAACTGGAAGAGTGGCCGCGTGTGACCCATGACAATGCACACAACATGGTGGCTGCTAACTTTTACGGACACATACACTGCAGCTGGGGATAAATTATGAATTTAACCTGTTTGTGCATCGGGTTATCGTTGCAGCTGGAGCTTGTTTGGCACTTCAAAAACAGCACCCCTGCATGCGAGGCACTAATGTTGTTGGTTGATGGTTAATGATCGGTTAACGAGGGTCAGCTATTGCTCAGAACAAAAATTCTAAATTAGCATCCCCCAGAAGCCAACATTTTCATCCTCTGAGCCCTAAGCTCTCACTGACAGGGCTAACATTTTTGCATTGATTAGTTTGTTTCCAATAGGAATAATGAGGCCACTTGATTGGTGTTCCAGTATTTGGAATGTGTGTCATGGTGCATGCTTGTTGTATCTAAGCATGATGCTTTTCAGGATATTATTGACTTCCTCAATTGTATTTCCACTGTTAGTAGCCATAGGCCACAGGAGTAAATGGCTTCATTGGCCTGATCCCAGCTATGACTGGCACTGGGCAAGTGAACAATATTCACTGATGGGCACATGCATGCCTACAGCAGGGTTGTCTGGTGTGCAGTGTGTGTGACCACCACTTGATTCCTCCTGCCTTGAGCAGTTAGCGGTGTGCACTCTTCCTGCTGAAACACCTCATCTCCAGGACCAGCTTTCACACAATCAAAATACCATGATCTAATTGACATTTTGATTGACCCAATCTGTTTATCTCCCTTCAAACGTTCCACAACTTTGTTGCTACAACTACCACTGGCGGTGATGTGACATCGATCCAGTGGAGCAGTCAAAATGAATCTGAACATGGTAGATGCATACGATGAGTGAGCAGCGCTGCGGGCGTACTCTTGATTTGTTTTGTTCGTGAGTGCCTGTGATCAGAGAATGAAGTAATAGCAGCCTTGGGAAGTGTTTGCCGGGCCCCCTGGCTGAGCCCCATCCCCCGTCCTCTGGTGGAGAGGCTGAATTATAGACGGCAAACACACAAACTATTCAGACAGCCCTCCTCCTCCTCACATCAACACTGTTAATTATACTGCTGCTACTCTCGCAAACCTTCTATTTTAATCCCCAATTGATGGAAGCTGCTCCATCCCAACACACACTTGAGACGTATGCCAGCCCTCTGCTGAGCTGGGATTATTTGTTTTGTAACACATAGGTTCACCGCTTTTCAGATATGTAGAGGGGCATATTTACCTTTTTGTTGGGTGAATCAAGGAAAGCAGTGCCCCTATAAACACCTCTCTTCCCAAGAGCACACTGCCCTGTTTAACAAAGGATGCTGCTGGGAAATGCTCCCATTCCATTGGGGTTTAATACAAGTGGCCTGGATACTCAGTTCAGCAGTACAAAATGTTGTCAAACACAAGTAATGGCTGCATGTTTACTACAATGTAACAAGTGAAACCATTCCAATATAAAAGCAATAAACCTACAGTTGTTAAAATCAATTGCATGACTGCCAAGGCAGGAGTCACCTCACCGCCTCTCATAGGAGCTGTCAGTAGAAACAGTAGGTGAAGGGGACTTTTAAAAGCTTTCTCTCGCAGACGTCAAACGGAAACATCCCCATATAAATCTCAAATCCTTCTCACCTGGAGGAATGGGTGCGCTGTTTGGCAGTGTGCCTGTGTGGGAACGGTTGCCATAATTTTGTCCAGTGCGGAAGCATGATTGAGGTAGAATTGTGATACAAAATTTCTCAAGATGTTTTTTTTAAGCTCCTGTGTTGGTTATGATATCTGAATTATGTTGTCTTTTGTGCTGTGTTGAAACTCTGGGGGACAAAGGATTATTTTGTATTTAGCAACAAAGTAGCAAGTCAAATTCAGATGAATATATCACCAGAGATGTACCTAAACAACACATCTAAATTCATCTTATGAGAAGTTTATTTGTATTTGATCTACACAGCTCTGCCCCTTCCTCATAGTATGTACCTGGGCTGGCTATTTTATGAAATAGCCAATTATTGGTAAAATAAGGTTTTCCAGGTTCTGTATACACAGTAGCAATAGCCCCAAATGCTATGATCACAATGTTAGTATGTGTCTCAAGCACTTGCAGGTGAGAGTCTTGTTAGAATGGCCCTTCGACAAGATGAACTTTGGGCTTGATTCATCAGCTTTTGGCACAACGCCAACACTCGTGGCAAAGTTTACTACAATCAACTTTATGGTGCTCCTTCAGTCCAGTGCCACTTACACCCACATCTGTCGCTGACCACTGAACCTGCTAATATTCAACAGGTGTTTGAGCCATTTATTCCAGACTGCTATATCCAGTAAATCCTTGATCACAAGCAATTACACAAGACCTTTGTCTGTAATTACATTTCTCCCTACACACGCACAACTATTGCTACTACACACTACTACTTAACTCTAGAAGTGTAGCAGAACTTATTGAACTGTAGTATTTGTTAAGAGTTATCAGCTTTCAGTTCATTAAACGTGGGTAAGGAAAAGTTTACAATAGAGATAAGATATGGCAGATATGAGGTATGAGATATTATTTCTTCTTCATAACCTTAGAAAAGGTTGAGAAGAACAACATTTATGGTTGAGAGGGTTACACATCGCAGACACTGCCTGCTGGGTACATTTTGGCACCCAACCAAGCCGGAAACACTGGTGCAGAGGTAAACTGGCCACCATGATTTTCCTTTTTGCATGCACTGTACATTTCATTGTTAATTTTTATTAGGAGAGGTTAGGGAGACTGATTGGGCATATCCTTTTGTTCTAGGCAGCCTTGATTAGGCTTTCCACAGGGAGACTATAACTTGCATTTCAAACATGTGATTTCCAAGAAAAGGTTCTCTTAGTTTGAGATAGGTATTGCAGAAATAGCATTTCTGCGAGCTTGCAGGGAACAGAAAAGTGCTGTCTTTGATGTTTGCAGAAACAAAAAGCAATTTGGATTGTCTTATTCAGAAATAGCTATTGTCCCATGAGTTTATTCTTATGCGCCAAATCCACTGTTTTGAGTTCTTGAAGTTTCTGTAGACTTTGGTGTTTTAGTTTCAGGGTTTTGCTTTGTCATGCATGTGCGTGTGTTTGAGAGCATTTGTCTCTGCGCGTACCTGTCCATGTGCATCAGGAGCCCACTGTCTCTAATGGAGTCCTAAGGTTGGAGGCGTGCAGAGAGGGCAGGGAGAGGGAAAGTGCAGCCTAGAGCAGACTTCTACTTTTAAACCTCAGCTCCCAAATGCTGCAGCAGCCAGCCAGCCACCTCATTAGAATTTTTTACATTCCTCTTCGGGCAGCAGCACACTGCCTCCTTTCCATTGCTCTTTATAATGCATAGCTTTTAAAAGCTGACGAGCTTAAATCTGAACCTCCTCAATAAAGACAAGTCAACAATAAAACAACTTCAATTATGAGGCTCTAAACCAACTCTGGCTTGGTCTTTGTACTCTTAATTTATTTATGAACCAAAAAGTTTTTGGACGTTGCTGTTGATGTACATACGTTAAATCAATTGAACTCAAACCTGTTTAAGATTTTTTTCATCTTTTTGTTTTGACGGGGCAGCTAACAGATTACAGTACAAGTAGTAGTGATCTTTCTTTACTCTGGACAAGCAGACCACCTAAGCAGTTAGCAGTGCAATTAGCTTTCTTTTTTTTTTAAGGTAAATGGCCCTCTAGGAGTTGGACAAAGGTTTTCATTGTCAAACTTCTGGCCCACCCAGATAATGACATTGGAAATGGGACTGGGTTGACCATTTCTAACTATAAACTATGTCAAGTGTTTCAAGTGTCTATTTATCCTGCTGTCTCTCCCACGTAAAATGTGAAATGCTGGTGGATTACTTTCTGGATAAGAAGAGAGGAAGGATCGAGGACACCCTGCTGGAGATAATGGCAATGAATATATCCTGGCACTCCTCCAGAGCTGTCTTCTTGCGTGAGGCTGTGAGTGAAATTCACTTTGCCAGTGGTTAGCTATGCCCATTACTCTCTGAGCTGTGCTGCAGTGATAGCGAGGGGCCCAGAGATGGGGCAGAGCAGCAGCACATCACAGAACAATGGCGATGATGAATGTCGATACACTGCCACTGGTTTTTGAAGTGCTCTAACGACACGCTGCGTTTGCATCACATGTGTGGTCGGTTGAACAATTTGTCGGTTCAGTTCTCGTTTTATCGTGGCGTTCCACTTCATCCTGAGCTGGTATTTCATAGATCAAAGCTTGCAGTACAACTTGACCGCAAAGATAGAAGACTCTAGTTGTAAAGTGATGGCAGACTTAAAAGTGTTTTATAACTTACTATCACTGTGACAGTCAGTGTTGCACTTCTCTCTAAGAATTTGCCCAAACATGCCCTACTCCCCCCCCTCATACTGACATTCATCACTTCCTCTACTGAAATTGGTGGAATTCCAGGATGCCGGCTTGCGGTTGGATGACGCTAGTATCGTTTGTCTGCCAGCGGGCCTGCTGTTTTTTTCTCGGAAGGTGTCAGGTTCTCAGGTTTGCTCAATCAGACGGGCAGGTTTGTGCTTGGTTCTCAGCCAGATGCACATGCAGGACGGGGGGAGCAGACAGAAAAAATGTTTAAAGCAACGTAGATAGGAGACAGGGAAGTGGTAGAGATGTTTTGTTACTTCCTGTGTAATTGTTGTACCTATGGGCGGTTGGGTTAGGTTACACCTCAGTGGATGTGTAGAGTCCTCAGTTTACCCCTCACTCCTCAAAACGTCCTCCTTGAGAAAGGAAATTATGTTATGTTGTGTGGGAGTCAGTGGATTTATTATTACTGCTGAATTTTTCCTCTTTTGAAGCTTCAATTCTCCCTCTGACTGGCGCACAACCTTGTGGGAAAGCTTACTCACTGTGGACGAGTATAACGCTGATTCCAGTCTGTAGCTTTCGTCAGGTTTTTCCCATGTTACTTCCCCAAATCTTAGTCATCTGTCAGTTCATATGTGTTGCAGCAGTGCGTCTCACTCATACAAACGCAACACAGATCATTTTCAGCTTTTTGTTGGAAACCTTCTTGCTATTCTTCTGGCCAGGTGCGCCCTTCCTCCGCCTTCCTGTGCTCATCACAAATGTATCCTTCTAGTTCTTTGATACGTCCCTTGTTTCCAAATTCTGGTTCAGTGTTTGCTTCATCTCTATTTCTCCAGTTCCTCTTGAATCTAATTTATTTCCTGGCAGGCCTCATATACACAGCCACAGTAAAGTTCCTGTGCCAGGCAATTTTCAAAGACTTCACTATGTTGGAATGGGGCCCCAGTCTTGCCCAGGACAGAGGGACCTTTGTGCCTGCTGCCCAACAGCCCAGTCAGCCCTTAGAGCAGGGGAAGATTAGGGGACAGGGTGAGCCAATGGGCTAAATGGTAGGGTGCCTGTTGGAGAGCCAATGGTGTCAGCCAAACAGCCCCTTAGCCCCATTCAAGCACGCAGTAATTACAAGCTTGTAGGGCAATCCTTCGGTTCCTTTGTCTCAGCTCTGGAAACACTTGCCCAGTCCACTGGGAAACTTCATTCCCTCCCTGTTTGGAGACTCGGGACGAAGAGTCTTTCAACTCCAGCATGCTGTCTTTTCTCCCGAGGACACCAGCTAGCCGAGCCAGCACAGCACCAGAGATCCCCCTCCAGGAGGCTCTGGCTTTAAGAATATGTCTAGCACCCCATGCTGTGTCTTGATCATGACTTGGGTCTTTGCATTAGATGCTCTGATGTTTTTGAGTCAGATTTAAAAGACTAAGCCCCTAGGTTTGTGTTTGTGATTCATCACAGTACAGTCCTGCTGACTGACTGCAGTCTGTCTTCTACATTTAATTCCATGTATTATGTGTGTGTGAAAGGCCTACTATCTGAGTCATCTGTAACACATGCAGGCTGAGTCTTTATAGGGGCATGTTACTCTATCAGAGTAACTGTGTCTAGACTCATCCCTACAACCGGAACAACAAATTGTAGCACCTCAGGTGTGCCCTTCGTCTGCGCCTGTACCACCACTTTGCTCATCTATCAATGAGCCTGACAGACCAGCTGGGAGGTTAGAGCCCCAATTACAGGAAGTTAACCTCATTTAGGTAACAGGCTCAAGCTGTTTGGACATGTCCCACAGAGTTGTGAAAAGAAATCATCTGTTTAATTCTGCATGGGGTGAATAGGGGATGGCAGCATAGGTTGGAAGGAGACTGCGTTTTGTTGTGGGGTCTCTAAATGTCTTTCTTTCATAGGGCTGCTGGATTATAGCAAAAATCTTAACCCCGATTATTTTGGTCAATATTGAGATCCCGATGACTGACTTTGGAAACATGCATTTATTAAACTTTAAAATTGTTTTAATTTTTTTTAACAGTGGATGTTCGATAACTAAATATAATTCAACTGAAAAACAAATGAAAGTCTTTAAGCTGCAGGCTCCGAGTAAACTGCTCTGTGTTGTCTTTGAGCTGCAAATTCCAGGTAAGCGTTTGTTTTTTTTTCCTTCGGACAAGCGCAAGTAGGCGAGGCTGGAGAGACAAAAATACTGGGAGAATTGCCGATCCTGCTTTTGATTTCGATGATCAAAATCAGAAGCTCATTACGATTTATTTGATGATCAAATATGTCGTAGTACACTACCACAACCCTTTGAAAACTCATAAACATATGTTCAATATTTTGGTAAACTATATTAAACTCGGCAAATAAAACAGGCCAAAGCTCACCGCAATTAAGGAAAGGCGGGCTGTGCTGGAATTATAACACAAGACAAAACTAGAGCATCATTGCGGAACGGAAGGTCTCACAATAATCGTTTTATCTTTCGTCTCTTTTTTTCAGAATTGGCGGAAGTCAAAATCGTAATTGAAGATAAAATTCGATTAATCACCCAGTTCAGTCTCACAGACATCTTCAAGACACCCTCCCTCAGTTTCTATGCCACGCTCCTTCCTTTTAATCTGACAAGACCATGAAGCCAGTCGTCTGTTTGCGTGTCCATAAACCAGGAGATTAGTGGCCAGTTTTCTGGAATGTGTGTGTGCGCATGTTTTATCTGTGTTGCTTCTCTTCTTCTGTCTGTCCTGTGGACGCTCAGCAGCATGAGGGAACAAGGCCCATCACTCTGGGACTGGACCTGCAGTTTAACGTACATTTCCCTACTGTTTAAACTCATATTCATGTCAGAGAAATTAGGGTGTTAGTAGGACATGATTGAGTTTTTTTTTTTTTTTACTAATGAGTTTTCATTAATCTGCTGTAGACACTTACTCTACTCCGATGCCCTAAATAATTGGTGCCCATTCATTACAGAATATATAGTTGTGAACCTTCCTTTTGTGACAGATGAAAGATGACAGTGGTGATATTTTCCTTTTATCTTATTTAAAAAATGTTTTGGTTGAAGATTTCCTGTCATGTAACCATGAACATGTTGCATCCTGGGTTTGAATCTGAAAATGGCCCTGTCCATTTGGTCTGATTTGGTCAGACAGCTAGGCTCCATGTGAAACCCTCTATAATGAATTTTATTGCTTGAGGACCCTTTGTGTTTCAAAAAAAGATAAAAATATGTGAGAGCATTATTTTATGGAGAGATCCACACACTGTTGGACTAGAACAGGAATTATGTTAGTCTTTTATGCTGCTTGCGTTTGCTCGATTTTGAACAGAAGGGGCCTCTGCTGCAAAATATTCACAGGTTTAAAGGTTTGTTGCCAGAAAACAAAATGTTTTGAAGAAGCGCTGACTGGGGATGCTTTCCCTCAGGCACTCTGAAAACTGAATCATCTCCAAAGCCTTGAGATTTTTACACTTGAACCTTTTTCCTGACTTAAATTAAATAAATTGATGTTTATATTATCAAACAAATTGTATTGCCTTGGGAACATTTGACCCATCTCTCTGTCGATTTATCGTTTAAAGTAAAGGTGAATGTCTTCTTTATTATACAAAAATAATAATAATAATAATAATAATAATAATAATAATGGTTAGCATAAAGTTGTTGGCATGCAGTGTGAAGGTGGCAGTGCTGTAGGCCCGTCACAGTGCACTGATTGCGAGTGGCTAATGTGATCACAGCCACAGCCAGGCAGGGCTGACTGAGAGTGGAGCCTTAATCTCCTCCAGTGTCTCACTGCCAAATTGGCCCGATTTGTCAGGCAGAGGATCATCACCCACTCCCCAGATGACTTTCAAAGGGCCCCTTTTGCTTTTTGATGTGCAGCTTTGGATATTTGACCGAGAAAACGGCAACTCTGCATTACAATACAGTAATGTTGGCTTCTAAAGGGGCGTGCAAAGAGACGTCAGACAAGTGAAGAGTCAACAATGAATGTGGGATGAATTGATATTTCTCTCACTTGTATTTTATCTTGGTTATGATATTGGTCCTAAACAGGTTTATTAAATGACCAAATAAGGGATCTTCACCTCTCTTTTTGGGAAAAATCCCTGTTTAGGGCAAAGCCATCATTTTGCTCAGACTTTCAAGAGAAAAAAAACGACATGCATTGTTGAACTCATTTTGAATTTTTCCAGAGTTTTCATGTTCCCCCTCGATGCTTATTCTGAAATTGGTTTGAAAAGTAGGCCCCCTTATCTGATCACTGATCACAGCCAATCAGGTGTAAAGTAATTGGTTTTCCAATACTGAGGATCTCATTTCAACAGCTTTATTAATTTAGGGCCTGCTACCCAGCTTGTTTTGTGTGGTGGTGAGTCAGAAAACAGATGTGTTTGTGATTATCTTCTCTCCGGACTCTTTATGTACTAACATATTTTTCTTTTCTTTTCAGGATAGTTTGTTTGGAGTAAGACAAATGCCAAGTGGCAGTGTCAACAGAGTTGTGGAAGCAGTATGCAGGCCTGAATGCTGAAGAGCTGGGCTTGCCCCATCACTGTTTTCTGCCTCTTCACTTGTTGATGCAGGAAATCAACCTGCTCATGCAGTCAGGGAGCAGCATCCTATCACAGAGGCAGCCATGTCTCCCTGCTAAGTGCCTTAAGCCTTTTGCACTGGTGTAATGACCAGCCTGAAGGGCCCACCCATGGAGCGCACCGTTGGGGGTTCCATCCCCGCCACTGATGAGTTTTACACCCGCCACCTCCGTATGGTCAATGGAGGGACTGTGCCAACCCGCACTGACAATGTCCATGCCACTGTGAGCACAGGAGTGCCTAAAATGGGTGTACGGGCTCGGGTGGCTGACTGGCCCCCAAGGAAAGACATTGCAGGGATTGTGTGGCAGTCAGCTACAGAGCCTGAGAATTCTGGTGTGCCCTCTGCTGGAAAAAGTCACATTAAGTTAGGCTCTATAATGAGCCCTCAGGACTCGTCAATGCTGCGTAACATTCACAATACATTGAAGAATCGAACCCAGGCCCAGGCCAATAACTACAGCCTGGACACCCGTTACCTTGCCCCAGGAGACTACAGAGGCCCTGTACATAGAAACCCACGACAGAGACGCATCCGTCAGCGCAGCAACAGTGACATGACTATCAGCGAGATGGAAGCCAGCGGAGACAGTGGAGAGGACTGGGGTCCAGCATCGGGAGCCAAATGGTCCCCTCTTCATCGTGAATACGGTAGCACCTCCTCAATAGATCAGCATGGAGCATCTGGAGAGAGCTTCTTTGAAATGCTTAGGGGCTATCAAGGGGACAAAGTTGACCAGCGTAGCCCTGCTCCAGAGAAACTGGAGGACATGCTGAAAGTTGGGACCAAGCAGGCCAGTGTTGATCTTCAGGAGGATGTCGTAGACAGCCAGCCTCCTAAAGCCAGAGATAAGCCCCCAAAGAGACGAACTAAATCTGAGACAGGGGGTGAGTCTATATTCCGTAAACTTCGAAACGTGCGGGGTGAGTCGGATTCCCCCAGAGCGGGGTCTGACATAGAGGACAGCCGAATAGAGGACATGGGCCCCCCTTTCAAGCCCTGGGTGTGTCAGAAAAGCTTTGCCCACTACGATGTTCAAAGCATGCTGTTTGACCTCAATGAAGTTACTCAATTACGGCAGATTGCAGGCAAGAGGAAAAACACCACCACTGGGGCATCTGCTGCTGCTGTAGCCTCGGCTACCTCCACCCTGTCGTCCACACACAGCCTGCCTTATAGCTCCCCGAGTGGCAGCCAGGAAGAGCTCAGTTCTAGGGACAGTCCTGGTCTGGACGCGGGGGACGAGCAGAGCAATGAAATGCTGCTAAGTTGCCCCTGCTTCCGCAACGAGATAGGCGCCGATGGTATTGGGAGGCGCAGATTGGGAGTAGGTGGGGCAGGGTATCATGGGCTTTTGGGTGGTGGAGCAGGTAACGGTGGCTCTGGGACCCTGATTGGGGAAGGAAACATGTACGAAACATCTGTGAGCACGCACTGCACAAATGCTGGAGTAGCAGTGCTAGAGGGGCCAAAGGAAGGCCCCAGCACGCTCAGCGAAAAGGGCAAACAATACATTGTGGAGCATGTGGACCTAGGAGCCTACTACTACAGGAAGTTCTTCTACCTAAGGGGTAAGATTAATTTAACTGCTTTCATTATGTACTCATTAGCATATGTATGTGTGTTGTTTAAAGCAGTAAAGTTAGATATTATCCAACAGATGTTTTTTTTAATGTTGCCTGTTTCCCTGCCACTACCTCCACCTCAGAGCACTGGAACTATTTTGGGATGGACGAGGCGCTGGGTCCAGTGGCAGTGAGCTTGCGCAGGGAGAAGTTGGAGGAGGACAAGGAGCACGGCCAGCAGTATAACTACCGCCTCATCTTCAGAACCAGCGAGGTCAGCCATAGTGTCCCATCCTTCCTACACCCCAACCTCAACCTCAGCACCACATCACATCAATCCTTCCTGCTGTGGACTGAAACTGCCCACAGCATTTAACCATGCAGCCCATTATTATTTTTGTACTCACAGATTTGGGAAAGTAAATGAGACTGTTTTGGTTGACTGTGAGAAAATACATTTAGTTTGTTTGCTGCTTGCTTGGAACTTATATCAAGTTTATAGTACACCTTATTTATATATATATAATATATATATATATATATTATATATAATATATAATATATATATATTATATATATATTATATATATATATATTATATATATTATATAT
>CALSBV010012130.1:3906597-3938568 GCA_943590825.1 Bovichtus diacanthus
TATATATATGTGTGTGTGTGTGTGTGTGTGTGTGTGTGTGTGTGTGTGTGTGCAGAAGGTGTGTCTAGTTCAAATGCTACTATGCCTGCTTCATACAAGGAAGACCAGCCTTAGGTAAAACCCATCTCAGTCCTTGTTTCTTATTATGCAACCAGCCCTGGGGCTATTTAGCTGTCTTCCAATATCAGCAATGTGTGAAGAAACTTGAGGAAGTGCACTCATCTTCCAGCCTCCAAGGCCTGTCAGTGCCCAACAACCTCAAAACGCTGTGTGGAGAGTGTTTCAATAAAAATAGACTGTCATATTTAGTTGCGATGTTGGCTCGCAGTCTTCTGTGTTTGGTTTGGGGCTTTTACATTTTGAGTTATGGTATTTATTAGATGTACATTCCCAGACAAAGGTTTAAGGCACCTGCCTGAGGCTGTTTGTTGTGGACTGAAGTAGGACCGGTGCATGTGATTAAACCCCCACACGTTTGACTGAAGTACAACAGCACCCCCGCCCCCTATCCTCCTTCCAAACATGGGGAACACAGGTCCATTGTAAACACAGGCCCTGCACAGCGTCAAGCTCGTAGGAGAGAAAGTCTCGGCCCGTTCCAGCCGCTTATGATAGTCGAGTGATTGAGTTCACTCCCAGATCCCAGCACAATGCAGACTTTGTGTACACAGAATGCTTGTACAAGCCCTCCCACCGCTTCTTCCTCAGTTCCACTTTCTATTTACACAAGGCTGTGAGTCATAATGCTCTTTTTTCATGTCACCTTCTTTAAGGGCACAGCAAGAGGATGGTATTACATTGAAAACTGCAGCGAACTGTCTCTTTTTTTTTCTTGTTGTCTGGCCAGGCATGTTTTGCTATCAGTATGTTCACTTTCCAGATTTCGGAGATGCATTCTTTCTCTTCTCACACTCCTCTCTGTAATCTCTTCCTCCCTGTCTCCTTCCATTCAGCTGACCACTCTTCGAGGTTCTGCCCTTGAGGATGCAGTGCCTTCCACCTCTAAGCACGGCACCACCCGGGGGCTGCCCATCAAGGAGGTACTGGAGTACCTTCTCCCTGAGCTCGATCTGTCCTGCCTCAGACTTGCCCTCAACACGCCCAAAGTCACTGAGCAGCTGATGAAACTGGATGAACAAGGGGTAGGCGGATAAAGCTTGAACACATGTTAGTTTAAAGAATCAAAGAATTGCTTGCCTGAATGTGTACAGAAAGGGAATTTGTGTTTTGTGAGTTTCAACATTGTACTCCGTCCTGACAAGAAATATTGTGTCCGCTTCTTTGCTGTCACCCCAGCTGAGTTTTCAGGTGAAGGTGGGGGTGATGTACTGCAGAGCGGGCCAGAGCACAGAGGAGGAGATGTACAACAACGAGATGGCCGGCCCCGCCCTGGAAGAGTTCCTCCAACTGTTGGGGGAGAAGGTTCGCCTCAAGGGCTTCACCAAGTACAGAGCCCAGCTGGACACCAAAAGTAACGACTCCCAAACACACCTCGAGATCACACATACACACACGCACACACAACTTTTATTCTAATTGAGTAGATGCCTGGTCACACATAAGACTGAAGATGTAATGTGTCTTTGGCTTCCTAGCCCATGGCCTCAACTTTTTATTACTAGCAGTCCTGCTATAAGTTAAGTTTCACTTTAGCTTTATATTGCACTATCCTTTTGTAGTGCTTGTACTTTGCTCCTTTTATCTTGCTTTTGGTCAAATGTTTCCTTTCACTGGATTCTAATTTTCTCCCACCAGCTTTGTCCTTGTGACACTTTCACTTTACTTTTCTTTTCGTCTGTCTTCTCTAGTATCCTTTTCTCTCTGGTGTGTCTTGGTCCCTTAGTGGTAACAATTTGATGCAATTATCCACATGCACTATCTTCAGGTAATGTGGCTTGACTAAAACAAACTTATATTTGTTGAACAAATAAAAAAAGTTTATAATTTCGAGTTCATAACCTTGTTGTTTACAAAGAAACACTGAATTAAAGGGACAGTGTGTAGGATTTGGTGGCATCTAGCGTTGTGGTTGCAGATTGCAACCAACTGAATACCCGTCCGCTCAGCTCTCCCTTTACAAGACTGTGCTAATGAGCCGCCGAGTACAAAATAGCAGTAACACCGTGGTGTCGTTTAGGACCTTCCCTTGCTCAGGGGCAATCGTTACCATAACACTACGCTGTTTTACAAGCATGTCAGAGAACTACATTGGCCTTAAGGTAAAGAAAACACAGCAAATCTTAGTTTCAGGTGATTATACACGAATGAGAAGATAGTTATGAAGATTATATTCCATTTCTGCTAATAGAGCCCCCTAAATACTACACACTGGCCCTTTTTTAAAGTCTAATTATTTAAACATTTAGACACTCTCCATTGTTCTGGAAACCAAAGAAAGGCAACATACACTTCAGTGAAAAAGTTGACTGAGCATTAGTTTTGACAGTCATCCTATCTCAGCTGACATCAATCCATAGTTCACTATTGTCTAATTGTTTGGGCTACAGTGAAATTGCATCCTTTCTTGCACAAAAAAACCACAGAGCGAACAGAATACACACGTGAGGGAGATGGATGGCAGTAATTGTGTAATGGGCCTCAACACTGTATTGCTATTTTTCCCTGCAGCGGATTCCACGGGTACTCACTCCCTGTACACGACCTACAAGGATTATGAGATCATGTTCCATGTGTCGACTCTGCTGCCTTACACACCCAACAACAAACAACAGGTAAAGATGGAGAGCCCAGCCTTTGTGGTATACCATTAGTTATGTAAATCCCTAAGGTAGGGTGTATCATTTAGAGGAATGCATGATATTACTTGTAACTCTGTTGTCAGATTTGATTCTTATCCTACTTTCATTATAAAGAATCTTTCATTGTTTATTGTCATTACATGGAATAGGTATGACTTTGCTTTCAGATTCACAACCCTTACTGCTCTGTTTAAGACTGTGTTGTTTTCCAACGACTAGTTGCTGAGGAAGCGCCACATAGGGAATGACATAGTGACCATCGTGTTCCAGGAGCCCGGCTCTCACCCCTTCACCCCGAAGGCCATTCGCTCTCACTTTCAACACGTCTTCATCATCGTACGAGTGCACGATCCCTGCTCTGACAACACATGCTACAGGTGGGTCTTTGTATTTGACCAGCAGAGATAACACTGCAGAATAATAGCAGAACGGTATACGGTAAATGTGTGAGGACCAAATTTGAAACCTGTTTTTTTTTGTTCTTCTACAAATGTGTACATGCCAAGTGGTTTGTCAAAGAAAGACAGAAAGAAAGAAAAGAAGGAAGGCAGGAAGGAATAAAAAGCTGGGCCATGTGTGCTGAACAAAAAACCTCTTCCTGGATAAGTATAGGCTTTAAAAAGAAATCTGACAACCCACCAAATCCTTGGAAAGGTTTCCAGTTTACCATCTTTAAGAGTTGACACGGAAGTTTAAGGTTATCCCACCAGCTATGAATATATCTGACCGTATCTAGAGACTAAGGAGACTCATTACAATTTGAAGTAGGCCAGACTGACCAAACCCAGTAGCAATGTTGAATATAAATCTGGTTTTAGCTTCCCATCTCAGTGCAGCAATGGACCCTTTTTATGGGAAAGCTCCACACCACTTAGCTCCACACCACTTTCAGGGCTACCAGCGGTGTTGTTTTTACGCCGTAGCTGCAGTAGCATTAAAACAAAAGCCTTGACTGGAAGGCATGGGTCAAACATGAAAGCCTGTTGCGTGACAGTCCTGTCTCTCTGGATTGTGTATTTTCATCTCTACTGTATGTCGGCATAAGTATAAATTAGTTTGATTATGATCAAATGGAATAGATTGGCCCTGCAGTAGCTGTCCAACTGATGGGGGTCCTCCTCCTCTTCCTCTTCTCCTCCACTGGCTGATTCTCAGCCTCGTGATGATCAGACTGGATCTCTGCGGCGTTCACACTCACGCATCCCTACCCCACCGCACACACACACTTTCTGTGCTCTGCATACGCAGATATTACACACACATTGTTGTACCCTCTCACTCTCTTACTCCCATTTCTCCTTCTTACCTCTTTCTCATGCTCACTTGCATGGTTACACACACATGCACGCACTTCTTCCCATGCACACTAATTCACTCAAAGGCTCACTCTTCACACACTCATATAATACAAGCCCCCCCTCCCCTCTTCTTCTCTTCTCTTTCTCCCCTCCCTCCCTGCCTGCCACTTTGCCTTTGGGCAGTGTGAGCCGGAATGGTCTGAAGGAGTTAGCGCCATGCACATGAAGTGCTCTCTTCACCCGGACATGCATGTGAGCGGGGAGGATTGTTGAGAGCAGAGTCCCTCAGAGCTCACAGAGTCTATCTCAGGAGCGGACGGGTCAGGTTCGCCTTCTGTCTCTCAGCTCGCACCCGCGTCAAATTTGGGCTAATCTATTTGGACCTGTACTTTCCTCCTCTTTGGAAAGTTGCTTTTTTTCATCGCATCGGCCAGTGGACACCTTTATTCAGCTTACTTTTTGCCTAAAGGAGGCATGTTTTAATTTAAAGTCTGGGAAAAGAGAGGGTGACATGCTGGTTCTCCTGGTTTGCAGAATCCTTAAGGATAAACTAGCTGCCCCACCCAGAGAAACTTACACACTCCCAGCCTTTGGCTAACTTTCCTATTTTGTGGATCTCTTCACCTTATATTAAAACTTCACTTGTGACTGTTTGTCACAAGTCTTTCCATGGATGCCTTTCCCTCATGGTTTGGAAAAAATTCTGCGTCGGGACAAGAGAACACAGGCTTCAAAGATTTGCTACACCGTACCGAGTGGTGTATCTTGAGTGTTGGATTGTAGCTACAGAACAGAATCGAGTTATCATCGACCCAGGTAATCTTATTTTGTCGCAAACAAAATTTCAGGATATTCTGCAGCAATACTCTGAAGACCATAATTGCTATTTGGTGGCAGCAGTAGGTAAGTTATACAGTAGGTGTTTTTTGTTGATGTTTGCAGGTTGTGCGGCGTGTTGGTTTAGTTAGAAACATGCAGAGTAGTTGATGGCGTGATATAACTTTACAACTCACTGGATATCAATCTATGGATTTTCAGCTGATCACTAGTCACACAGTCACAAACATGAACACAGATTCTTACATGCACGTATACTATCTTAAAAACCTGATTTCCCACAAAGAGATTGTTTTGTTTGTTGCCATCATGTCATATGACTGTCTTCATATCTTGTGACCATGTCAGTATGTCTTTATTAATAGAGATTAGATAAGTAAAGAGTATGTTATGATTTGTTTAGTATTCCAGTTATTAATAGCCTGTTGTAGCCTGCTGCTGAGAGTTCGGATAATGCTCAGGTCATATTGAGCCAGACCAGAGCATTAGAGGAGTAAGTGGCCTGGGGCCAGCGGGGTGCTAATCTGCTGCTTTCAACCGCTGCCTCAAAGTCACACGGGGCCAGCAAGGCGGATTGCATAACTAGACCTTTGTTTAGGGAACATAGGCTGCTTGTGCTTTCTACGCAGCGCTGCCTCCCCATACCATAATGTAGCAGAGAGTGGCAGGGTGTCAGAACTGGGAGCCGGCTTGTCATCTGTTATTGGATGTATAGTATTTATATGCCGGGTGTAGTGAGACGTATTTTGCCACATTTCTGCTAAAGGCTAAGACTGCGTTATCTGTTGAATGGACTGGATGCAGACTTGTCAGGAGTGTCACATCAGCTTATCCAAGACCATGTTTCGGTTTTCATGCACTAATGGGTTTTAGTGTATATGCTACTCACTGTATGTATGTGTGTGTGTATGTGTGTATGTGTGTGTGTGTGTGTGTGTGTGTATGTATGTATGTATGTATGTATGTGTACACTTATAGCCTCCATTTATGCAGTCAGAGTGGGTATAAAAATGCTACCAACTGATTTGATAATCCAAGCATGCCGCCCCAAATGGTACATTAATCCCAATATCCTTCAAGGCACACTTAGCTAAATGTGTTCTACACTGAGCCAATATTCTTATGAACAACAGGTATGAGACAACAATACCTACACCTGTTAACTAATTTATAGTAATCAAACACCATTGTGTGCAAATGGAATAGGAGCAGTAGAGGGTAACAAGAGGAGAGCCTTGCTCGTATGAATTCAAACGGCCTCCTTTTATATATTCACAGGTGAGGCAGGTCAAACAACAACAACAATACCTGAGGAGAAGCTACAGTATATCAAGATGTCTCCACCATGCTGTTTTACAAGCATATGTGCTGTTTTTCCTCGCCATGTAACTCCCCCCCCCCGTTAATTAACCATCATCGAATTAAGTTTTAGTGTTTTGTTTCCTGCCATGCTACAGTTTTAGTCATAACATCTTGCTATTTATATGTACGTTATTTTATTTTGATGCATTTGTCTTCACATTTACATATTTAATACTCTTCAGACTTTTTTGTTTTCTTGTATATTTCTGCAACCATTTCTAGCTGAGACCAGCAGCTCTGTAGCTTGCTCTGTCGGTCAGTCAGTTGGCTGCTTGTTTTGTATATTGTTTTATGACAGAATCAAGCCCAAACATACTTTTGAAGTTCATTGCTCTAAAGGTCTATAAAAAGAGGTTTACCAGGTATGGGTTAGAATGTTTGTTTATAGAAGTGAGCTCAAATCCTTCCCCTCTCTTCTTCCTTTCTGCAGTGTGGCCGTCACCCGTTCCCAGGACGTTCCCTCCTTTGGCCCACCAATCCCCAAGGGCGTGACCTTCCCCAAGTCCACCGTCTTTAGGGACTTCCTGTTGGGCAAAGTCATCAACGCTGAGAACGCAGCTCACAAATCCGATAAGTTTGGTGCCATGGCAACACGCACACGGCAGGAGTATCTTCGAGACTTGGCAGAGCGTCATGTGACTAGTACTCCAGTAGAACCCACTGGGAAGTTCCCATTCATCTCTTTGGCACACAAACGACGGGAGAAGGTGCGCCCATACAGCGGGGCGGAGCTGCGGAGCCTGGGGGCTGTGACCTGGCAGGTTCACGCTGAAGATCAGGTAGCCGGTGCCGAACGCGAATGCCTGTTGGCCATTTCAAATGACTTCATCATCCTATTGGATCAGGAGGCCAAAGCGGTTGTGTTTAACTGTGCCACACGTGATGTGATTGGTTGGTCAACGGGGAGCCCCGCCTCCATGAAGATCTTCTATGAGCGCGGTGAGAGTGTATCGCTGCGCTCCATCAATAACAACACAGAAGACTTTGGAGAGGTCGTCAAGAGACTGGAGGTCAGTGGGGCAACGCTGCTCTCTATGACACACACACGCTCTCATCAGCACACACACATCTGCTGTTAGCTGTCAGAGGTTGCGCTGAGCCACACAGGTTGTAATGAACATGCGCAGTCTTTGCACCTCTTAATATCTGAATCAATATTTATCATTATATTAACCTTTTAGCTAGTTATCTGCAAAGTAGGGGTTTTATCATGATAAGATATTATATCGATTCTTTAGACAACAATACGATATTTGCTGGTTTCACAAAGTCTGACACAAGACAATTTCGATTCAATTCAATTCAGGTGCCTGCGAACAATATGAGATGGTATCATATGCCCATTTAACATCAGGTACAATTATAAACTTACAACAAACAACTAAAATGGGATTTGAAAATGTTATTACTGGGCTCTTCCAGACATTTAAATTAAAAAAAATAAAAAAGAATACAAATAGACATCTTGTTGTGCACTATAAAGTTCCACGTTTCTCACGTTTAAGCACTGTTTGAGTGCTTCGGAAGGAAGTTTGCTGGGACTGAAATGGTGACACGAACGAGCCATTGGAATTTCAAAATAAAGGAGTATCTTAAAAATAATGATATGTATCAAAGTTTTCACTTTGCATCGATAATATTGGATCGTTGATACTTGAATCGATAAAGGGATCCGTTACACCCCTACTGCAAACAAAGCATATCAAATATGGATAACAATGAATAAACAGTAAAATAAACACACATTTCTAAATCAAGCAGCCAGTGATAATGAGTGCAAAGGTCAGGGCCTTTTTTGGAGTATCCCTGTAGCCAGTTTCTCAGTGGTATTACTGACTTCCAGTCCCATGATGTGTGAGGGCAAGTTATACCCTTCTTTGAACACTTAGAAATAAGAACTAAGTATTGTTGATGTTTTATAGCAACATAAGGGCGTAGCCTGAAATTATACAGCCACAGCTGTTGTGTTGACTCTATGATTATAATTCATGCTAAGCCCAATACATGGTAAGTCTGTAATATGATATCATTTCTGAGGTTTTATTGTGGTGTAGGTAAGGCAGTGCTTTTTGATGGGGCTTTTGGGTCATTTTGCTGACGATGCCGTTCTAGTTAATGGTAAACAAAGTAAATATTTAGTTTTGCCTGCTACCAGTACTGGCACGAGGGGTTCTCTGTAAAGCAGGATTGGTTGTGGGCATCATGACAACATGCTCGAGCACTGTAGCTAACTGGAACTTTGATCATTCTGTGATTTGCTACTATTTACTATTCTGTGTACTAACTACTATTTACTTCTTAGTTAACCTCCCACAGGTAGAGACAGAGAGGGTGTCTAATGGTAGTCAGTTATCATGGGAGTGTACCAAATAATTTAAATTGAGGTGCTTTATATTCATAGCAAGGTACTGAAATCAATGCCTCAGCAATGTCAGATGCATCTTAAAGGATGTGGTTGCTTTGAAGAAGGTATATTAGTTAACCTGCAAAAGACTATGAAGACTATTTTATACATTATGCATGTCTTCTACTATTTCTGATTGGTCCCTCTGCACCTCCGCTCCCTCATCTGTTTTGTTTAGCTGTTGACCAAAGGCAGTCAGACCACAGAGATGACCCTGCGCCGTAACGCCTTGGGCCAGCTGGGCTTTCATGTCAACTTTGAAGGCATTGTTGCT
Source organism: Bovichtus diacanthus (assembly GCA_943590825.1). Taxonomy (NCBI): domain Eukaryota; kingdom Metazoa; phylum Chordata; class Actinopteri; order Perciformes; family Bovichtidae; genus Bovichtus; species Bovichtus diacanthus. Next base: position 3,915,532 of record CALSBV010012130.1, read on the forward strand.
GAGGTGGAGCCCTACGGCTATGCTTGGCAGGCCGGGCTCCGACAGGGCAGCCGATTGGTGGAGATTTGCAAGGTTTCTGTGGCCTCGCTGTCTCACGAGCAGATGATCGACCTGCTCAGAACCTCCGTCACTGTCAAGGTGGTCATCATCCCCCCGCATGAGGACTCCACACCACGCAGGTAGAGTGGATATATGTGATCTATAGATCCACAGAGAAAGTTAATGCAGTTGTCTGTGCCTTTTTGAAGCTCTCCCATTCTGACTGTGAACACTCCATGTGCCAACAGAGGCTGCTCGGAAATCTACCACATGCCTCTCGTAGATTACAAGAACCACAAGGAGGGCATGCCCTACGAGTTAAAGTTCCCCTTCCGCCCCACCAACAACAACAACACCAAGTGGCCACGCACCTCATCCAGCCCTCAAACACGTGCTGCTGGCACAGGGGGGACGTTGATCAAGGCCCCGCCTTCAGACTTCAGTAACTCTGCTGCTATTCCCCGAAGTGTGTCCAGCGACGGGCGACCCATCAACCCCAAAAGGTCACAAAATAATGAATAATAATAAATATAATTAATAATAACAAATGAAACTTGCAGACACACTGCTGTCTGGCTGCAGTTAGTCTTTAATGACATATTTATACGTCTTCCCAGATATTCCCCGGGGAACGACAACTACGCTCTTGCCTGCTCCATTGTGATGGGCCGCACAATGCACAACATAAACTCCCCCTCCAGCCTCCCCTACACAGACAGCATGAGCTCCAACCAGTGGAGGCAGAAGTCTATGCCGGATGGGTAAGTTCTTCTGCCCCTCACTATGGGTTACATATGCTAAATTGGCCTGTTGCACTACCTGGCTACACAGGTGACCTTCCTTATCTCTCCTCCAGGTTTAATAACAACAACTGCCAGTCCCCTGTGTCATCAGTGCGACGGGTGGCAGGTGAGGGGGTCAATGGGATGAAAGCGTGCACCAGCTCTGGTGTTGGATGGTCCCGACCTGGGGAGGGGGACAAATCCAGTGCAGGTAAGAGGATCTCTTGTCTTAGTATTAGCTTTGGCATTAAATTAACACGTGTCTACAGAGTCATTACCAGTACGTCTTTGCTTCCCACAGACACTGTGGTTTCCAAGGCGTTGATTCCTCGACTCCAGTCTTCAGAGCAGGGCAGCCACATGTCTCCTAACAAAAGCGCTAAGGTGAGCCGGAATCTGTGTAATTTCCTCGTTCCTATGTGATGGCCCTGTGGTAACCAGAGGGCTGCTGTTTAATCGCTGGTAATGATCATGCGTTTTTTGGAAAGAGCTACAACATTTGTATACCAACCTGCATTGAGCACAGCCTTTAAAGCAACATTATGCAATAATTGGTATCTTTGGAATTCGGCGCCTCTATAGTTTAAGAGTGATATTCAAGTTGTGAATGTATGGACAGCCGTACACGAGCATTAGTTATGATTACATTACTTGTGAACAAAAACTAGCGAGTCGACATCTTTGCTAACACAGCAACATCAAGCAAGTGCAACAACACAAAACATAGCAATCCAGCTAATATTACTTACTAGTCCAACAGCAAGAAGGCCAGCTCGGCGACTGCCTTGCACCCTTTTATTTCGCGAAGCTCACGGCAACAACTAAAAGCAGGTCCAAGAGGTCTCTTGCTCTGCTTCCTCCCTCTAGCCCGCTCGCCTGGTTCTGGCAGGACACCGGCGTCGTGCCCCACGAGTATTCTCCCCCACCTTGGGCCTGAAACGCTCCTCCTCCCAGCAGTCCAATGCCCTTGTGCTAGAGGTGTAAACACCAACACTCCCCCGGTGCTCTAAGCTCTCAGTCCCCGACCAAGGTTACATAGGTGCTGAGAGGGAATGACAGAGGCACCGTTCTCTTTATTACAAGTCAGTGTAGCAGCAAAATGATTTTGAAGCCATTTTCTAAAGCTAAAATAGTTGCAGAACGTTGCTTTTAATAATGACACTGAAATGAGCTTGCAAAATATTAATGGGTGAAAATGTATCTATTGTAAAAAAAAAAAGAAACAATGCCGGTTTGATTTCTCATCTCTGAATAGCCTGATGCTCCGTATTCATCAAGCCAGTCGAGCAGCAACACACTCTCGAGCAACGCCTCCAGCGACGAGAAGTGGTATGAAGTCGGCTCACGTTCAGGAGTGCGGAGCGATCTGGAGCTCAACGGCTACCTTCAGGGCACCTCCACCGACAGCGGCATCGATGCCACCTCCTTCACTGCCACACAAAGCAGCACTGCTTCCTCCACTGGTGCCTTCGGGGCCAAAGACAAAAGCCAATGGCAGGATGAGCCAGCGGGCAGCCAGGGGGCCACGGACTCTTCACCTCCGACCCCAGACTCTCTTGTCGCCATTGGAGGCAGTGAGATCCCAGCGAAGAGTCCAACAGCCTTTCCCCTAGTTGCTGATTGTGTCTCCTACAGCCTGAGTGATGCCGCCTCCCACTCCAGGTGTGCTACTGAAATGTTTGAGTCAGCTGTAGGGAGCTGAGGAATTTGTGGCCTTGCATCAATGTTTCATTAAATAGACAGTGATTCATTGTAGTCCAGATATATCCTGGAAGCTGTCTGTGTGTGTGTGTGTGTGTGGTGTCGCATTTGTATGTACCTCCCTCTCCCGATATCCATGATAGAGTGGAAGTGCTTGAAGTTGCTATAAATGCAGACTGTGAGTTCAGCACCGATCCCCCTCTTCTAAAGCCCACTTCTTTTTGAATCAACTAAAGCTTTCCTCCGTCTCCTCTTCACTCAGCCAGAAATAACTCAGCTCCACCAGACCTGTACATTGGCAGCTTTGTTTTATAGTATGTGCACGCAGACGAGCGCCAGCACACAGACACAAAACTTGCTGTTTGAAAATTCAAGCCTTTGTGTCAAACTACGGAGAAATGTTATTTGAAGTTGCTGGAAATTAAGTACAAGGACACTGTGTCCTATTTTTTTATTATCTGAAAAGTCAACAGTTGATACCATCTGCAGTGATAGATAGAAATGTAGTGATGGAGCAAGGTAACTCATGTTTTTTTGAACCAAGGCCAATAAAATGAAATAATAAATTACATAATGACATAAATAGTACTGTGCATCCACCTAATCTGCTTGTGGTGCTTGTATGTTTCATAATTACATGAATTACATGTGATGCCTTTCTTTACCCATACACATGGCTCACTTCCCTGCTTTTTTTCCCAGCACACTCAGTTCCGGCCACTCAGGGAGTCCGATGGACCAGGGGCAAGACGAGGCAGCTGCTGCGGCCACCTCACCCACATCACCGGGGACCAAGAGTTTCTACCCTCGTCAAGGAGCGACCTCAAAGTACCTGATTGGCTGGAGGAAACCTGGCGGAACCGTCAACTCTGTTGACTTTGGCAGCACTCGGAAGTAAGATGGGAACTGTGTCTCCTGCATGTTGAGAAAATGATCATTCAGTGTAGAAATCGGTCCCGCTGCCAGTGGGGTTGATGTTTGAGGGACTGGGGAAAGGAATGAATACGTTGTTATATTTTGTATCACTAACTGCTCACCTAATAATACTTTTTTTTAATTTGGTAAACACTGCCACCATGTGGTAGTGGTTGACACTTCTTTTTAAACAATATATTTTGGTTACCAGAGTAGGGTAAACATAATTGCCCTTTTCATTCATCGAAGGCAGCATAGGTGTGTCACTGTATTGCCCAAAGGGCAATTCCTTCATTTGCGGTTGATGGCAACTGCTGTTGTTGAACAGTACAGCTGTTCAACAAACATTATTCATGGGGAAGCAATGAAGTGGTTAAGTGTCTTGTTAGGCATGTTAGCATGTTAACATCACAGAGAATAGTTGTAGGTAGCTCCTTACCATTACATTACATTACATTAATATCATTTAGCAGACGCTCTTATCTCTTATCCAGAGCAAATGGAGTAAATTCAGAGTTAAGTGCCTTGCTCAGGGGCTCAATGGTGGCAGCCTGATATTGAACGCACAAACTTCTGGGGATCTATTTGGAAGCCTACCACTAGACTACCACCACCCTTACCATTCACAGATTCCCACCCAGTCTCAGAATTTGAACTGCTGACCTTCCAGGCATGCTTTGTTGTGATCTTGGCCTCCTTTACCTTTGCTTTCTGATGTTCTGTGTAATGTGTGTTATTTGGATTTAAGTAACTCTGTAAGTTAAATCTTGTTGTTATCTCCAGAAGGCACCAGAGTGATGGTCTGCTGGGTGGTCAGCCGCAGCTCAGGGCCAATCTCCGGGGCTCCCAGTCGCCCCAACGGCACACCGCCAAGTCCAGCCTGGAAGAAGACTTGAAGAAGCTCATCACACTTGACAGCCCTCCGCCCACTACAAGTGAAGAGAAGGTACGGAGAAAGGCTCTATTAGTCTATACTCATGCTAGTAACATAGTACAGTGATTCCTGACCAGGGGTTACTTTTGATTTGATCCAAGAAATATATTCACATATTTGTGTTCAGGAGGACAATCAACAGCCACACATGATTACAAATTTGCATTTGTCACCTATCTGTTTCCATCTGTATCTGTAGCCGTTATTTCCGGGTCCGCCGCCCCTCCGTCGTTCCCTCCAGAGAACCCTGTCAGATGAGAGTATTTACAGCGGGCAGAGGGAGCCGTCCTCCAGTGGACAGCGTGACACGCCTACTGACCTTCTGTTCAGCTGCTCCACAATTCCACGCTCACCCACCGCTCGCCATGGACCAAGCCGACGAGCATCACACAAATCCCTGGGTAAATGTTCAGTATTTAAAGCTGATCCTACAGGAGGTGGACTTTTGTTGTGTAGTTAGAACAAAAGTAATGAAGGAGGGTAATGTGATTTGCAATACATAGAAAGTCTTCAGGGGAACTTTAATAATAAAAGAAAACAGAAAATAGACACATACAATCTCATTTTAAATGTGGCATCACTGTTGGTTGCAAAATATCTAGATTGTATTTTACTTTGCTGTTTCTCCTTCCCAGGAGACCTGTCAGCCCCAGAGAGCTCAGAGCTGGAGCAGGAGAGGAAGAGGCAGCAGCTGCAGGACGCTGCCCTCATGCCCCTGCCTGACAACGGGGCAGATGGCCCGCTGGACTGGGCCCACCTGGTAGATGCTGCCAAAGCGTTTGAGGGTAAGCACACGTCATTTTTGAATTTCCTCCATATCATTGGAAGTTAAGGTTAATGACTGATGCTTTTCAGTGGAAGGCGTAGCATAGAAAAAACAACAACAGCCATCTTTATCCTCACCAGAAGAGGGCACCGTTAGTTCGTATTTGTTCTTTCTCCAAGTTTAATAATACATCTTTTAACTGTTTTTTATTCAGAGCAGAGGCTGGTCTTCCTAGCAGCCCAAGAGGAGAGCTCCATGGCTGAGAGCTCAGCAGCCACCAGTCCCCAGCAGGCTGAGCCTCAGGCGGCCCCGCTGAGACAGCCCTCGCCTGGGTAAGAGGCCTCAGGTCATGGCCCGGGACTAGTGTTTGCTTTAATCCACATGTGTCCAGCACTGTGCCATGGAAGACCCTGCAGATTTCACTCCAGCGAAACACTAGTGCAGCTGATATAATTTATTACTCTGGTTGACTGCATGTTAAACAGTAAAAGAAGCAACTATAGTGTTAGAAATGAAAGTAAACCCACATTTCCACACTTGGAAAAAGACTACTTTTGACTGTGGCGCAGCTTTAACAAGTTCTTCACTCTGATGTTTCAGTGTTCGCTCCAGCTAATGTCCTGGTTTTTGTCATTTCTTCACAGAGAGACTCCAGCCTGCCTGATGGGGAAGGTCAGCCAGCTGGAGTCAATGGTGAAGACGCTTCAGGACGACTTGAAGAAGGTGAGTCATCTTTCAATCGGAGTGAGAGCTCTTAAAACAACAAACAAACAGACTTAGACTGACAATATGTGATACAGTGATCAAATGCTTGTATACATCAAAAAGATGGGACAGAATCATAGCCTACAGTTTTATTTTCATGCCTGTTAAACATTTAGAAATGCATTGAAACCATCACCAAGATCTGGCATAGTAGCATATTTGCACGACTGACATTATTGCATTTGTAAACAGCACAATACTGTTTTAGGCTATAACCTAATTATAATGTGAACTACATTAATCTATATTTTATAGTTTATTTCACAATACTGTACTGTATTAAAGATTATTTTTATTATACACAGTACAGTAATTTAATTTGTACAGTAATTTGAAAAGCATTTGAAACAGTAAATAGCAAAGCGTTCTGTTCAGTACTTTATATTCATGTAATAAATACACATGACAGCTAGTCGGTAATCTGCATGAAAAATAATGAAAAAGGAAACTGTTATATTAATCATCCACTCTATTTCCAATGTGTTGATTGTTTCAATGTCTAGAATAATTTAAATGGGGCTTTAACATACAATAAATAAATATTGAGCAGATATTAAGCTGTAGTCGTCTCTAAATCGTGGCTAAATGAGACTACTAAACGGCTTCACGCAGAACACGAGTCCAGCTTTATCTTACTGGTGCTGGCCGTGAGTCATGCGACTGCAGTGTAGTCAGTTGAAAGCGATTCTTGCGATTGCATTTTACCCTTTAAAAATCATGAAAGTGCTGTTAATTTGTGAAGATCATCCTGCTGAACAAAACGTGTAAGTATCATAAGTGTTTGTTTGCCGCAGAGCAAATTTTCTGCAATAATCCCAAACTTTTTGTCGAGGTAACCAGTGCAATGCTATCTTCTTGGTCAGACTCCAAAAATACAGCATCCCTGCAGCACTCGATAGAACTGGGAAGCTTTGAATAACTGGAGTCATCTTCTTACCAATTTTGTACTTAAAGAGCTGTTGACGAAATGAGATCTCACTAAAAGGGACTAAGTCTGTCGTTAAACCTCAAACCTAAAATCATCTCGCTCACACATGTCTTTGTGTGTTCCAGGAAAAGGACGCCAAGGTGTCTCTGCAGGTTCAGATCCAGAGCCTGCGAGAGGACAACCAGCGTCTCCTGGAGGAGTCCTACAGCGCCTCAGCCAAGCTCAAGAAGTTCACAGAGTGGGTCTTTAACACCATCGACATGAACTGATGCACACAGCTTACAGACTGCTCTACATTAGGAGTTTGACCACTACTCAAGCTGATCTGAAACTTGTTTTTTTTTTCAGTGCTGCACACACAACAGAATACAAACTCACAACATGAACTGTTTCTCTCGGGCTTTTACAAACCAGTGCCAACATGGACTTTCATCCGTCTTCAGCCTTGTGGATCTGTGGTATAATCACCATGAAAGACTTTTGGGAAAGAACAGAGGGATAGAAGAAAAAGAGCCGTGACGCTACCGTGCGTCAGTTCTAATCAGCATGCACTCCTTTCCTTTAGAATTTCACAAATATGATGCTTTGTGTCCGATCTAATGGTTTGTCGGTACCCCTGCATGTCAGAGACAGCAAGATGGCTCCCCAGCTAACCCAATTACAAGCGAACAGATTTCCAATTAAAAAGCTCCCAACACAATTAAAAATGTGTTCCTCCCATGCAAGACTTGGTGAAAGTAGTCCCATATTCCTCTGATAGAGGTTTACACTTTCTAACAATTAAGTGACAGTGCATTTTAAATTAATCGCTGTTCAACTTTTCCAATTCAGTGATAACACTGATTATTTTTTTATTACTAACCAAAAGAGAAGAAGCTATATGAGATGATGGGAGATGTCGTCCCCCATAATGCTTCTTCTGTAGCAGTGTGGTGAGGTAGACACAGACAGAAGGACCCTCAGCTTAGCACACGACTGTAAACACTGTAAGGGCAAGTCTGGATTGACTATGTAATAAGAACTGTATCAGGTGTTAATTTTCAGAGGGATAAAGCAAGTAAAGCGTGTAAAGCACTACTGGTCACAAGCTGATGAAAAGAACATATATTGTAAAATCACAGAACAACATGAGTGCCATAAATATAGAGATTGAGACAGTCAAGTGTCACTTATTCAGATTATTGTAAATATATGATGTTAACATTTATTTTCTCACATCTGCCCTTGATATATGTAAAGAGTATTTATGACAAAGATGGCCAAGAAAAGAAAAACGTATATGCAAGAAAAACCTGCATATACATATAATGGTCAGTCTCCTATGAGTGTACATACATGTGTATATATACATATATATATACACTTTAACTCCAAACTGAGTTTTCAACTTTTGATCCAAAATACTAATTATTATGTTTTTTTTGAAAGTCCTTACAATTTCTGCAGTGGATTGATTGACAGTGCCACCTAGTGTTGACAACATGTCCTCCATCCATAGCATGCTAAAAGGCCTCAATCTGATCCTTAAATCTCTCAATAGATTAACTCGGTACTGTTCAATATATGATTACAGAGTTAGATATTGTGTAAATCCTGAAATTCTAGCTACAGAGTTCTCTGTAGTGTGTAAATCTGCTTGTAAGCCTGACCTGAATTTGGTCTGTAAATGACCACACAAAGTCCTTATTTAAGCCTAATAACTGTTTCCTTTTGTACTTGGATACTGTGCAACTGTATATAAGGAGAATTTGATATTCATCAGAATTTGCACCTTCATTCTTATTTTTTAAGATTATTTTTGATGTATTTCTGCTTTACTGGCTAGGATATAATGGATAGTGAAAGGAGCAATGTGAAAGATTAACGAGGGAGACATACGTAAGTAAGACGGGACAAAGGCTGTGATCATGATGAGTCCCAGGGCCCCTAGCACAGCAGATCGCCCCTGCACCTTCATTCTTAACATGTGTGACAGCATGTGATTCTGTTTCCATTGAGCTGTGATGTGTAAAAAATGTTTATATCTATTAAAGATATTTTGTTGAATTACACTTCGTCTCACAGAGTGGTCTTTGCATGGCAGACATAATGGGATTTAGACACCATTAGTATCAATATCAAGACAGTTTTCCTAAAAAAAATAATGTCAAAGACAAAAACAAGAAAAGTCAGTTCCCTGCTGGATCCATCTGAGGTGTCTTTAAGAGTAAATGTAAGTCTGTCAGCGGCCTGACAGGAGGTTTTTGCCTGCTGTCGTATTGTGATTAACTGAGAGCTGCTGTTTTTCCACTTAGGCATGATTACACAAGGCCGTCACCCTGACAGAGACGAGCCTTGATCACACAGGTTGATGGATGAGGATAACCTGAGAGACATCAGGGGGGAAGATGAGGACAATTTTGGATCAAAAAAAGTGTGATGTCTTGCAGAGTTATGGCTATACTGCTGCAAAGCTGTTTTTTTGGATATTTAGTCAATGAAGTGATTCAGATTGAGAGAAAAAAAAAACCTTCAGTCCTATTTCTGTACAAAAAATGCATTTGTTAAAGTGAAGCTAATATGAGGCTTCAGAGTTGGATAAATTGAGTGGATGTCTTCCAAAAGTCAAGTCTTTTCAGGACAAAATCCCCTCTGTATCTACAGTGTGTTTGTGATGAGCTCCAGACATGCTAGCAGCTCTGTGAGGCTGTACTTTGAGCTACAAGGTAACGTCAACATTATTAGTCTTAGTTTAGCCTGTTGTCATGCTAACGTTAGGACTAAACACAAAGTTGTATTAGGACATAATCCAAAGTTTTCAATTTTGACTTGAAATTTGCGAATGAGCATGTATCCTTTATGGACCTGAGATATCTGTAGCTAGTGTCATGTAAATCATCCAACAGTGAATGAGATATTTCGGCTGACTGACCCACATTGCTAGCATGGCTAAAAAGGGGATTTCATATTAATGAGACTGTATTTTTTAGAAGATATCAACTTGATTTGTCTAACTCAGACTGCTGACACCTCATATTAGCTTTGGCTGAACTTCAGAACACATTTTTTCTCCCATTTCCTACATTGAACATGCACCAGGAGGGGGTCTCTGCACGGCCAGTGTGGAGAGAAGGAAATGTTACTAAAAGGCAGTAATATAAAATACATGTTTTACTGTAGTTGTGAAAAGGGGGTCTTATACTTTGATATGAAAAACAATTGATGATCAGATCACATGAGCAGGATATCCTGTATGCAATTCCTTTTCTATCGACATGTAACACTGAGAAGATCTGAGAGCTCCCACAGTTTACTAATTGTAATATTTAGGCACAATTCCTTCAAGATTTCTTATTAAATACGGTCTTCATCATCATTAAAACCAGTTGATGAATTGATGTGATGATTTTTTTCTTTGTAAAATTGTAGAAATCCATTTGTTGCCATATGGCAACTGTATGCAAATATGGAAGTGATCTGTGTGCATTCAAACTATTGGACTGTAATTGACTTACATTGGAATAAGATACTATGAGACTATTTTTAAAACTTTTAATTTACATTTAAAATAGAAAAACATGATTTTTTTTTGGATTTTTTAAATTTTTTTTATCTCAAATATTTTGAAACTATACTGTTTGTCTGAAAAAGAAAAGAGGGTGACACATTGTACCATCTGATCCGGCCAGTAGGGACGACACAGACCACTGGCCCTTACATTCAAATATTTCCATTGTGTAAGCAGTTTTAAGTAATTACAACACATTAAAACATTTTACAAGTTTATGTTTCAATTTATGCGATAGAGGGATACTTTTTTCAATGTACTTTCAAAACTTGTGAACCTATCCTTTTTATATTTTCTCTCAATAATTAATGTCTCCATATGTTTTGTGTGTGGCCAGCAGCGTGGCTCTCTGGCATTGGTGTGGCTGTGAACAGGCTGCTCAATAATTTTGCATTAATACAGATTATAGCAGGGCTGGTCCCTTTAAAGCAGATTAGAGAAGTCTCTGTCTGTCTGCCTGTCTGTCTGTCACCTTGTTGATGATGGCACTCCTTAATGCCGGAGCAGCTCATGAGACAGGAAGATATGCAGGATGCAGGTCACTGCTGTGTGGGTCATGTGTGTGGCTCGTTGTAATTAGGGGGGATGGGAGGTTACGTCATATTGCTAGATGTAAATTGAAGTTGTGATAGCAGCGCTCTAATTATATGAGCAATATAATATACCTGCTCTTTTCCTGCTGAAAAATATTAGAGGAATGTGTGAGGTAAGCTTTGTGGGCTGACGAATGGTTTCGCACTCTAATAGGCACGCCACTCACGCGGGTGTGTGACCTCAGTTTCCCTTGGTAACCACATTTACTGAGAACAGCAGTTTTGAGTCATTTTCAAACTTCATCTGATATGGAATAGCTCGATAAAAACCTGTTCATTCAATGTCTTTTCTGTTTGTTAAGAATATTGCGAAGAATAAGTGCCTCAAATATTTTTAAACACAATAAAGAGGGGGATTTACAGAGCCGGGACCCTTCGCTTTAGATAACAGCAGACTGCTGAGCGAGGAACACATGGTGGAGAAAAGCAGGCAAGAGAGCCGTCTTATAACTAGTGAACTGGTTCTGTCACCACAAACATCTGTATGTGTGTGTCTGTGTGTGTTCTCTCTGCGTGCATGCATTCACACATTGGCCATGCCATGTATTTCTGGAATATCTTCCTTGAGGGCTTTTGGGATCTCATTTATTGCAGGAAAAAAAAAAAAAAAGGTTCATTCGTTTGGGTTTGCCATTTAAGCTTGACTGATTCCAGAGTTCCCATGAAGAGAGTGGGTAGGAGGAGAACATAGACATGCAGGAGGGGGAAATCTGAAGACTGAAACAGAGCGCATGTTTGCCATCCTCTGTCTCCTTTAAAAAAGCTTCAGAAATACAAATATAAGTTGTGGATCATATCCTGCTTAAGAAAACAAGCCCCACACACATAGGCTTTGAATTGAAATTGAAAAGTTATCTCTGAGGTTGCTTGTTCAAAGAGTCTGAAATTAATTGTATGTATAGCCTGCATCTGTGTGTGCTCAGTAACTCTAACTTGTTTTTGTATTAGCATTTCAATATCCTCCTAATAAAATGTTTCTCATTTTCAGCATCAGTGGGCGCTGCTGCAGTGTGCATCACTCTGTTGTCCTTTCCTCTACACTGTGTATCCACTGCTCTCTCTCTCTCTCTCACACACACACACACACACACACACACCACACACACACACTCTTCGCTCTGTCTGTCTTTCTCCTCCCTCTATTTTCCTCTTTATATTCTCTCTAATTCCTTCATCCCTCCCCCTTTTCCAACTTGATCTGCCTCCCTATTGCACAGCATCTCCCTCCCTCCCTCTTTCTCTCTCTCTCTCTCTCTCTCTCTTTCTCTCTCTCTCTCTCTCTCACACACACTCACTCTCTCGCTCTCGCTCAGACTCGAGCACATGCAGACAGAGGGAGAGGGGGGATGAACGAGGTGCACACATGTGAGGATCTCCTGAACTGCCGGGGCAAGGCAGGACTGGTGAAGAAAGAAGAAGAAGAAGAAGAAGAAGAAGAAGAAGAGGAGGAGGAGGAATAGAGGAATACTGCAGTGACCGGCCAGCTTCTCTCTCTCTCTCTCTCTCTCTCTCTCTCTCTCTCTCTCTCTCTCTCTCTCTCTCTCTCGCTGCTTCACTGCTTTCATCACCCTGTCTTCTTCATCCAGTTCTCTCCCCCTCTGCCAATTATAACATGAACCTGCCTGCTGCTTGTTGCTAAGGGGGAACCAACCGGGGGAGCAGAGTGGACCAGGCATTATTTTATATCTAAGGTAAAGAATGCTTCTAGGTGTCACAGATGTTGCATTGCACTAGGCTTGCACTAGGAGATTGAACATGGTCTCAATATGGTTCTGGGTGTATCTGGAGCACGGTTTGTTCTGTGTGTGAACTCTTCGCAGTTCATTTAGTTTGTTTGAGAGTCTATTGGCTTGTTTATTTGATCCGTTGCAGGGGGGTTCTGCCTTGTGAATATGTGTGTGTGTGCAGTGTTCTTTTGTTATTTGTCTCCTCGTAAATTGGTGTTTGCTTGGATTTGAGGTTGAGCATTTCCATGTTGCCGCTGTCTTTCAGCAACTGTCCGTATTCCATCTGTTTCACTTGTACACGAGCTTCAATTAACATCTCGGACGGGCCTCTCTGTGGAGTTTGATTTCCATGCTTTAGCAGCTCAATTGGAAGGAAGTTGTTCTCTAGAATTACAGCTTCCTGTCCACAAGGGACCTATTGGCTCGCTATTGTTTTCTTGAAGCAGGTGCTATGCAATCCATACTGCATACAATACACACTGCCTTTCTTTACGGTCCCTGAGGCGAATGCAAAGATTAGCTGTCTAATGTGCTCAGACTCTAAAAAGAGCACAGACGTGTTAGCCAATGGTGAGTGCTGCACTCCGCACTTCTGGTGGCAATAACAAACAGTAAGGCGAGAGCAGATGATTACTTATTCACTCATGCGCATCCCCATGCTCCTATGGTCTAATAGATCAAAGTGTTCAACTGTGGTGACAAAGCCACTTTACACGTCTGTAAGCTGGTGGTGTGCTGAATTTGAACAATTTCAATTTCCCCTTCCTTCCATTATGTGCACTTGTTCAGACTTGTCACATTGCACGGCTACAATTACGTAATTCAACTACTTCAAATCTCTTGCTAGAGTCCGGGCCCTTGGCAAGATGCAGTGTTACTAATTCAGTTAATGTATGAAGGTTTCATATTGTGCCCACTCATGTGTGCCTGTCATGAAACGCATCGTGCATCCTCTGTGCTTTCTCCCGTCAATAGCTCATCCTAGCTCTTTTTCAAACACAAATAGCTGTTAACATTGAAAAGTGAGGCCCAGTGAGCCATGTGATTATTTCCTGGAAGCTTTATCCTCTTGCACTTTCTGTTTTGTAAGTACCAAACATTATCAATGTGTCGAACTGTGTAATCCACCCCCTCAACCCTCTTTCCTCAGCACGATTAAAGGACTAATAAATGGTTTAACCCATTTAATACACACAGGAGCCCTCAATGGTAAAGGGTAGACGGGGCTAAGGGGGCTCATTGAAGCCCAGTCGTCAGCGTAGGTTATGGAAATCCTTAGTTAAGCGGAATTAATTCTCTTGAGAGAGTGAGGGAGGGAGGGAGAAGAGAGACAGCCAAGAGAAAGTGATGGGGACTCTGTAGGGGTTGTAAATAAATCCCTTAACAGCAGCTCTCAAAGCAGGACGCCCGGGGAGGGGGGGTTAATGTGGGGAGTGCAGGCAGATCAGAGGTTACCGTCATATGATTGCAGCTAATGGAGTCAACACTTACTAACGCTTAGCATTAAAACAACAACAAACATAGTGGCTCGCATTGACCACAGTTAAACTATCTGTATCGCCTCCTTGAGGGTTCATTTATTGTGAGCATCAGTTTCTTTTATTTATTTATTTATTTTTTATCAAAAAGGATGAGTCATCTCCTCACAGCCACATTGACTCTGTGTTGTCGGCACACATCTGTGCTGTATACATAATTACTGCCATCCTGACTCCCCTGAGCCGATGCACTGTACGGCAGAGGTTCACTACCTGTGCTCATTTCAATTTGTAATTGGATGTTATTTGACGCTATTGATTACATAAAAGTGGATACTGTTGATAATTACCTCCGCAAAGGTTCGGTTTGTTAATTAGTTTGTCAGCAGGATTACAGAAAAAATGCTTTCCCGATTTTCATCAAACTTGGTGGAAGGGTGTGACGTAGGCCAAGGAAGAACACGTTACATTTTGGACTGTTTGTGTGTTTTCATACAATTGAAACCATCAATATGGTCAAGTTTGCATTTGGACTACTACCATGTGGAGTGGCAGAAGTTTCAACCATTTATCCATTACCTTTAGTTATCTATTTCAACAGTTCATGGACTACTTTTAGCTAACGTTATGTATTTCAAACATTTATCCAGTAACGTTTAGCTACCTAGCTATGTATTTATCCATACTTGTAGCTATAATTCAACTGTGTATCTATTACTTTTACTAACCGTTTAGACCTCTTTTCTCATGCAAATCAAAACAAATGTTCACAGTCAATTGCAAGTGTTCAGGTTTTACAGCTAACTTAAAATGTGGGTATATCATTTTTTGTCATAAAAATCCGAAAAACACGTTGAGCTTCTCCACAATTTTTTAATGTAGCCCTTGGTAACTGCAGAGGTGCCTCACAAGTATTGTACATTCAAGATCACATTTTGACTTTGCAGCTTAGTTAATATTCAGCCTCTATCGACCTACCTTAGCTCTCTTATCTGTCCCTACTGTGACAGGCGTCTCCTCTCCGAGACATCAGCACACATTTTGGCAGCTGAATGTCATGACGATAAAAGCTGGAGAAATTTCGGTTCCCCGGGGTAAATAGAAATGCTGACTGATGTTTATCGAGTCGTCATTTTGTGTTTATCCGTCTGGTAGATGCTGGGAGCTGTGTTCATGTGCTCCATCTGTTTCTTTGACAGGACTGAGTGAAAATGGCGGAGGGGTCCAGAGACCAGGGAGGCATGGGCACCACTGATCCAGAGGAGGACTCCCCCAATATGATTGTCTACAGAAAGGTAACGCTGACTCTGTGTGTGTGTGTGTGTGTGTGTGCTACAGGATCTGGCCTATATGAATGGAAAAAAACATTGGCTAAGGGCAATGACCCGTAGAGAGGCTCCTGACAGCCCACTGGTCCGCATCAGTGTGTATCTACTGCACACTCAGGTGTCAGGAAACCTCTCTTTCAAACAGATTGAAACAAGCCCAACTCTCTCTCTCTCTCTAATTACCTCGTCCCCATGGCGCCTCACTTTCAATAGCTGCTCTTTGATTGGAGAGGGTGAGCGGTATTGGTGGCTAATTATGTGGATGTTTGGCTGGGAGGAAGTGGCTGGTTCTCGAGGGCCGGTATTGGGAACGGCCAATGAGGGGGCGGTTATTCCTGCTTAACCGACAAATAGCTTGTTATTTCTCTGCCAGTATACTTTGACAACCCATTTTTGAAAAGACGCTTCTTTTGATCAGACTTAAAGCACGGGATCGACTGCTCCCCCCGAGCCTGCTGCCTTGATTACGATTAAAAAAAAAAAAAAGTGTTCTATTAGCAGGCTGCAGTTGACAGATCTCAACGTCCCAAATATGTTGTTTTATCCCGCTCCTAATGATTGTCCGTTTATATAGCGAGGTAAACAGATTAGTTGGATGGGCGAGACAGGATGTGAAATAATTGTTGACAACGGCTGCGTCAGTGGTAACATTTCTCTTTGTTAACTATGTGTCACTGCAGAGTTTAGAGCTTGGTGACAACCTGCAAGCTTTGTAATAAACACCTCCAGTCTGCAGCTCACCCAGAAGAACTGTCAGGACCTACTTTGTACTCGGAAACTTGATAAATCTCTCGCGCTACTTCAGAACAGAGTGTCACACGTTAGCATTTGGCAGCATAAAAGGTAGTGGAAGTGCAATGCCAGCATCAATTCACTTGTCTGTTAGGTAGCATTGGGCATGTTCAGTCTCTTCAAGTATCTGCCAGGAATCCAGCAACGATAATGAATAATCAAATAAGAAGTATAGCTGTCATGAGATAAATGGCTTTTCTCTTTGAAGGCCGGATTTCATGACGTGCGTCACATTGCTGTCAAACATATTTGAGTACTGCATGGGGTCTGTATTGTGTGCCTGTTCTACATTGATTCATTGTTTATTCAGTTTTGTCATTATCCTCCATGTAGGTCTATTGAAAGAAGCTGTCAGGCTGCAGAGAGAACACACTGTAGTTGCATATAAAACTGAGTATATTCATAGATTCCACGGCTGAGCTTCATTATGTAACGCTACACATGCCTGGAGGCAACGCATTTAAGAGGCTAGTTTTTGCTTGTCAGGTTGTTGCCTGAGGAAATATTCATCATTTCATGTTTTAGTCATACACAGTGACAACAAACAGATGATTCTGAGAGTGGCAGGACTTCTCTGCCCATTCCTGCTTTGAAAAGGCTTTTGAGGGAAAAAGCTGAATAGGCAAAGTAGCTGGTTAAGCAAAAGCATTGTTCACATACAAAGTATTTATAATACGAGACCAAATATTTGTCTCAGCATAGTCCTAACGTTGTTAATGTAGTTGATGTAGTTTCTTATGTTCAACCTCAGTGCCGCTCACTAGCTGAAGATGTGAAAGAGGCCAAACGATAGAGAGGTGCTGGTTCTATGAGGGCACAGCGCCCATGGCCTCTGGACTCTGTGGGTGGTCAGGCTGGCGCAGTGTGAAGGCGCTGCATGCAGAGAGGCAGATGGCCACCAATATGCTCAGCCGCCTGGGAAAACGCTGGCAGCTTCGTCCCAAAGGCCTGAGCCCCTGTCAGCTGTAAGACATGAGTACCTTACTGCAAGGAAGAGGAAGGCTAGTGAAGTCCCAGTCAAGGGAAAAACATATTTCAAAGTGTGGGCAGCACCTTTGTGAAATCTAAGGAGAGAATGGGTTAAGATACCTTTACTTATATTGACATATCTGTTGCAAAAGTGAACTGTGTAGGCAGGTAGATAAAGGTGAATGTGATGCCATTAAAGAGGCTGAGAGCCCATGAGGGGAGGTTGTCTCTGTCCGTGTGCAGGAGTGGAGGTGCTGCAGTACTATATTGCTCTGTTGCTCTCCTCCTACGAAAATATTAGGCGAAGCAAAACACTCAGGAAGTCTTTTTGCCTCAAGAACCTTTGGTCGAGCAGAAGTAGGTTCCACACAGACAGGAACTCATACACAAGCTTAATGCCGCTTTGATGCACAGACAGTGCCCGTTATGGTTGTTGTGTTTTTCCCTTGCTATGCTTGGCATGCTTAGCAAACAGAACATGGCAGGGTAGATGAATAGGGTAAACTCAAACCATGATGAGACAAACTGCTGTGCTGGGAAAGGCAATTAAGCTTGGGAGAGATTCCACTTTACTGCTCTGATAGGGTAAAGCTCACAAACTATTAATAGATAACATATCTTCCCCTCTTTCCCCTCTATGACTTGGGGGCCAAAACTTGTGGTTCTTCCAAGCTGCGATGGCTGCCTGGTTTTTGACACATGCAGTTAATTGTTGCCAAAGGACCAAAACAGTCCCGTCCTACCCACGGAGAGTTTAGAATTATTTTCGAGCCCACTCTTCTTTTTATTCAGGTCATTAAATGTTTGATTGGATAATTCTTGGCAGTCAACTCATATCTGAAGGCGGGTATTATAGCCATAGTACGTGTGGTATAATCACACAAAACTTTTTATCCAGATGAGTTAAAAGAGCCATTAGTGAGTAAATATTAGTAATGAGCCGTGCCAAGAAGTTCAAAGGCACTCTTGGTGCCATTGGCCTTTGGGTGTGTGTGTACGCTTTAGCACTCTATTAGCAGACTGTACAGAGGGGTTGACAATTGCAACTGTGCTATGTTCTAGATTTTCTCTGCTTGTAAATTGATACACAAGTGCAGTGCTGTAAAAACTCCATCTGCAAGCTAAATCAGTAGAGAAAATTCACATCTTAGCCACGCTAATGGCATGAATCTTGAGATGGATGGTCTGTGGGTTGGGTCAGTCCACCACTTTGTCCAGACTGAAAAGCATCAGTATTAGATGGATTACCATGAAATGTTGGGTTAGGGTTATGCTCACTTGTGGTGATCCTCTGACGGTGACAGGCGTTGTCTTTCTCCTTACGTTTCAGGTGATATGTCCTGCTTGGGTTGCTGTGAGGCAGGTTTTGTTGGAGGACTGTTACTGCTGCACATGCTTCACCTTCTTTTCTTATTAAATCTGCCAATTTATGCTAACCCAACTCACTCCTGCACGGTTACATCGATGGCAGCAGTGGCATTTCTCCTACAGGCTGCTGATAGTGTGTTTCAATTGTGCTGTGTCATTGTTCAGTGGTAACTGGCTGGTTCATATAGAGGCTCTTTCATCCAAAACAATCTGGGGTTCAGTGTCTTCCCCAAGGACACTTCAACATGTGGAGCTGGGGATCGAACCCACAACCCTGTGATTAGTGGACAACCTCCTAAGCCACAGCTTCGAGTTAAACTTTGTATTTAGTGCTAATTAGCAAATGCTAGCATGCCAACACGCTAAACTACGACGACGGGGGAAAATCTTACTTTCTACTTACTAAACATTAGCATGTTGTCATTATGTAGAATGTTTGCATGCTGATATTAACGTTTAGATTAAATCACGGTTGTGGCTCAATGCCACCTCACAGACCTGGTAATCTTGTTTTCTTTTTTTTTACTACATATTCCCTTTCTCCCCCCCCCCACCATTCCTTTTTCAGCCTTTCTTCTGCTTCTTGCTAATTAATAATTGAAGCTCATTTCAAGCATTCTATCTTTGGAAAATATCTGGTCCTCAGAGACATCAAATCCCCCCATTCATTTATTCATATCCAGCACATTTTATATCACCACTTGGTATTTTTAGCCATATATGTGCTTCTAAATATTAAGAGAGTAGGACTAAAGAGGGAGAAAACAAATTATATAGATTAGATGGCTTTTAACACTTTAAGCAAACACAGTTTCAAAGGTAGTTGAACAGATCTTTGAATTTGCATTTGCATGAACATTAAAGTGCTGCGATACATGTTAGTGGAAGTTGGCAGGAGACATCTTTAGTTACAGTATATCATTCCTTCAGGCTGAATGGATGAATCTAACATTGCTTGAGTGATGGGGGAAGAAAATATTACTGTCAACGCCAACCGTAACCTCCCATATCGTCCACGCCAGTGACTGTCAGCTGGTTGGGTTTAAGATGATTTAAAGACAGGACACAGAGTGAGTTCCCTCCACTCCTACAGTGCGGATGATATATGCACATACTGGAAATGTGTATAAAATTACAGCTATCACACTACCGGAGAGAATCTCGCTCGAGTGGCAGGAGAAGATAAAATTACTATTAACAGCAACTTCCCACATCATCCCTTCACCTACCACAGCAGGGACTGACAGCTGGTTGGGTTTAAAGGGCCAAGAGGACTGAATCGCTCGAGTTCTGCGAGTGAAAAGGAAGCTCGCCTGCCTGTCTTTCTGCTGCCGCCCCATGAGTCACACTCTCCCTTCTCTGAAGTGCCGCTGGGGCCCATGGAGGGTATATCTTTCCTCTTTTAAGACTCACCTCCATCCGAGGTGTCTCTGGGCCACCACTCGCTGTTCCCCGTGTGCACTTAAGATAGCGCAGTCCAGCCGAATGCTCTGGATAATCACTTCTGCAGCTGTAGGGGAGAGTTCTCCCAGTGCTTTATCATGTATGACCGTTTTAACACCGTCTCCACTTGCACCACGGGGTGCTTTATCTGACACGCTGGTACGGGCTGAACTATCAGGGTCACGCTGAAGCCTGTGTGTGCCTGTATGCTAAGTGCCCGTGTGGGTTGCTTTCCTCGTTGGGTCAATAAGATAAAACAACAGTAACAGTGTGAAGCTCTATCTCTTATATAATCAACTCCTGTGTGTTTAATGTGTCAGCCTGTCACTTCTTTCCAGTCAAGCAGAAGGACCAACACATGAAAATCCTGGAAGTCCACTGAAAAACAAATCATAATTGGATAATAATTCACAGTGTTTTGGCAGTCCGCGCGCTGTGTTGACAGGATTATTCACCTCATCCATAGAGAATCACTGTGACTGAAATAAAAGGCTTTACTCCAGTGAGGAGAGTCCTTCCTGTGCCAGTGCCTCTCCTGGTCTCCCTCCCTGTTTGCACATTGCTGACAGTGTGCTCTTAAAGGAGCACATTTAATAATGCAGCCAGTGTTTCTGTGCTGTTTGTATTGAGACTGAAGTGTAACGCTCCATATGCATGCATAGGGTGATGTTAATAGGGAGCTTTGTCCCGCCACTGTGTGTCCCGCTTCTAAATGGCCTCCAAACCCCTCAGAGCCTCCCACTTATCGCATGCTGAAAAGGAGGCTTTGAATCGCACCAGGGCTGGAGTCTGCCTTAAATGTCTCCTACTGTACTCTGGAAAACCTCAGCATCGCCGCAGGACACCGAGGGCGCTCACAGCACTCCTACAAAGCAGATTATATGAAAATACTCGAAAGACGGACACAATTACAGCAATTGACTTGGAGAGGATTACCTCATCGGATAACGTTTCCATTAACTGTCTTTGGGTTGATGTGTTATAGCATCAGCGAGGAAACTGCTGCCCAATGGTTGATGGTGCTAATAAAGAATTGTCTTGTGTCATCATTCACAGTAAATGCTAAAGGGGTTATTGGAAGCGGCTTTGACATTAGTGTGTTAAAAGCTGCTGGTCCTCTGTGCCTGAGGGTGACACTCTGACAGTCTGACAGCAGTGACTCGCTGGTCAAACTGTAGCCCTGCGGTAGTACTGACACTCCGAATTAGTAAAAGAATAGGATGTAAAAAGAGAACAAGCTATTACAGTGCCCATGTGGTTTTGGTACACTTTTAAAATAGATGCTTTCACAGTAACAATAATTGTACACCTATACTGCACTTTTCTTATCTTACGAAGTTCCTGCCAGGAGGGAATCGATACAAAAAGGCTATTGTGATTGAAGCAAAGATAACAAGAGGAGACGTTAAGACAGCAATAAGAAAGAAGAAGAACAAAGTCATAGTAAAAGCCCTCTAACTTCAAAGAGCCCTGATGACAAAACGACATATACTTCAAGTGTGGCCTGAGGACTAAAACCTGAACTCATAGTCAGCAATGTGCACCTATTTCGAATGTTTTCAGCCCTTTTAATGACCATTATCAGTTGTTATCACCACCGTTATAATGCTTCAGACGGCAAACTGCACCTGCCCGCATGTTGTGAAACGGTCGCCGTTTTAAACATACGTACGTACGTAAGTTAAAATAAGTCAGTGTTGACTGCAGTCCTGTCATGTATGGAGTTGGTTCAGACTCGTGATGATGTTGCCAAACAGGTAACGTGGAGACTACATCACAACCACTGAGCCATGTATAACCCAGACATTAGAGGTGGCATCTGCTGAGTAGATTCTGTTTAAAAAGTAGGATTAAGCCCAAAAGTCCACGAGTCATTTGATTTAAAATTACATCATCAACTTTGCCAAATGCTGCTGGACAGCTTCCATTAAACAGTATAGTGAAACGAAAAGGATAGATAGTTTCCAAAAACGAGCTTCTTTGTAAAGAATACCGATAACTTTTAAAAGCTTTCAGGGAGCATTATGAAAAATGTTGCTGGGCCAGTATTAACGTGACCAGTGAGGTTAAAGATGTAGTCCATTCATCTATCTTCAAGTCCTCTCAAACAAAGGCCTTTTCATAATATCAAAACGTATTTACATGAGGTTTACTCTGTTATTGCATTAAGGTTTTCTGTGCTTTTAATAAAATGTTTTATTTGTTGCGTCATTAAGCCATGGAGATGGATTAACTTGTGAACTGATCTAGTTTTCAAGGGTGCAGTAGCATCCAAGGCTGATGAGCACAGGTCATTAAAGTGGCTAACCAAATCACTGGTGCGTGCAGCGTATGCTCAGGATGAGCCCTAAGTCTGCTTTTACTCAATTCGGCTGAGGAAAATGTCATAGTTGATTAAGCATTAAGGATGCAGGAGCAGATGGTTCATCTGTCCTGCAAAATATCAACTTTAAAGGAGCATTTCAACAAAAAATACGATGATCAGGGATAATGATCCTCAGTGTAGAGTTCTCACATTTAGTGAAACTATAAGTGACACTTTTCAGTGTCTGCTCGGCTCTTCCGCTTCTAACACTCTGCCTTCTTCGTGCTTCAATTTCAGCTGCAACGTTAACTCCGACTTGTTCAAACCTCCTGGGATCTTGTCTAGAAATGTTCCTCCCCTCCCCCTTGTCCCATTTTCACTCTGACTACACTGCTAATCAAAGAAAAGAAGTATTTTGTCACTGCTGACAGTTTCTTTTTGTTAGTGGTACATTTTATTCTTGAGTTGGCAGGCAAGCCGGTGATGAAAATGTCCTCAATATGCTGAATACAGCTGATGAAGTATGGTTCTCTGATGAACAAAAGCTGTGCGCCACTTGCCCGATTACAAGATATTTCACATTTTAATCTTTGAATGCCTCATTAGACCGCTCACTCTCTCTCTCTCTCTCTCTCTCTCTCTCTCTCTCTCTCTCTC
>CALSBV010012130.1:3938578-3976237 GCA_943590825.1 Bovichtus diacanthus
CTCTCTCTCTCTCTCTCTCTCTCTCTCTCTCTCTCTCTCTCTCTCTCCTCTAGAAAATAAAAGAAGTTCTCAGAGAAGGAAAAACAAAAGACACATGACATTCAAATGGCTTTTAATTACCTCTGACAACGACAAAATACAGCAGTAGTACAGCTTGTCACACAATGAAGACTGTAAATTAAATACGCTGATCAACAACCTTACAAATGCACATGCACGGTAATCGTAGCACCATCTGCCGACTCCCCCGTTTGTATTGTTTACAGACACATCTGACATCTGAAGTTGATAGATAGGAATGAGTTCACCTTAAAATAGAAGGTCTGAGTCAGATTAGCGGGAGACCGAGAGTATCATCTGTGCACTGTTGAACCACAGGTAATGATGGAGTGTGTGTAGCTGGAGTAGTGTGACTCGCTGTAATTGTCTCTGGGTTCAGGCTGAGGCGAGGATGAGTCACCCAGGCCTTGAATGTTAATCACCACGGCCAGCTAGTCGGACTAAACAGCCTTCGGAGAGAGAGACCAGACCGCTGGTCTTGGGGGCGACAGTATCTCAGTAGTTTATCACTACTCAAGAACATGTGGCACCTTTTATAGTAGCCATGACTCTGTATGAATGTGTGTGAATGGGTGAATGCCGACGTGTGGTCGCAACGATTGGAAAAGCGCTATATAAACGCAGTCCATTTACCACGAACCTGCACCCCTCCAACCTAAGACCCCCCTGACTCTGTAACTTCTCAGTTAAGTTGTACACTGTCAGTATAACTCCCCAACCTGTAGAAATGAATTGGACAAATGACTGCAATGCCCTTGTGTGTTTGTCTGGTTTAGTCACAGACACAGTCATGAAGGTTCGAAGCAACCCATTTGTCAAAAGTGACAGTGCTATCCTCTGGTGCGCAGGGAGGTTTCATACTGCATTTGTGACGTTATGGAGGCTGGACTGTTTGACATTATGTGAGCGAGTTAGATAATCAAGTGGCAGATTTTCCTCTTTCTTCCTCCTCGTCTCAAAAATAATAGAAATGTCCTTGCGGGAGACCTTGCTGTGTGCCGACTCCCATTTCCACTCCAATTGCTCTGTCAATAACTCATACGGCAGAGAGGACAAATCCATAACAAAGCTGTGATTACTTTCATCAAAGTGAGTGAGAGGAAAGCCTCAGTGAAGAGGGAGCAATGGCGAACCTGGACTCTGGTCTTTTTTTGAGCTCGGCTTGATGGCGGTTGAACCTGCTGTCACATTTTGGTCCGACCGCAAGCTCTATTAGCAATTTCCACTGGGTTTGTCTGGCAGTATGTTCAGATTTCACATGAGAGAGTCCACTAAACCACGTATCCTTTATCTTCCACCAGAGACCTTTATTAATTCCACCTTCTTTCTCAACCACTTACACGTGTCAGACAACATGAGCCTAATTTATATGGACGCTCCAATACACCCAGCTGTAAATGTGACACCGCTGTATTTTGCTTAAAATGGAAATTGCTCTTCATTAACGGAAATGACAATAGGAAGGGAGTGCCGGAGCCTTTTAAGTTTGTAATAGTCATCAGAATCGATCAAGCTCAGGCCACAGAGAGGTGACAATGCTGCTGTAGGATTGTAACACGAGAAGAGGCTGACATGGTTATTCCCACGCTTCAGAGGCACAGCTGGCAGCGAGCAGATTTGTTTCCATACAGTAAGAGCTGCGTGTTTGAATAGTACTGGGGCCGTCCCTGCATCAGGACTTTCAGAGTCAGAAATTCAAAGCAATGCATCTACTCGGAGGTGGTATATTCATTTGTCATGTGCC
The DNA here is from genome assembly GCA_943590825.1 of Bovichtus diacanthus. Classification (NCBI taxonomy): domain Eukaryota; kingdom Metazoa; phylum Chordata; class Actinopteri; order Perciformes; family Bovichtidae; genus Bovichtus; species Bovichtus diacanthus. The sequence continues at coordinate 3,940,383 of CALSBV010012130.1, forward strand.
TGTGTTTCATTGGTTCAGGCTTTTTATGAACACTGAACATTGCATATTACTGATGTCTTTTCTTCGGTACACGTATGAGAAATATATTATTCACTCAGTGCACCTGCAGAGCTGCCGCCCCCACACTACACTCCTCTATCAGCTTCCACCACTCTCTTGTTTCACCTGTAAGAGCCACGTTTTAATGCCTGTGTTCGTCATCTGTGATGTGCAAACATCAGATTTCCACACTCAGAGAAAGCAAGTCCATGTCATGTCACTGGAAATAGCAGTGGTGGAATGTAACTAAGTACATTTACTCAAGTGCCGTACTTAAGTACAATTTTGAGGTACTTGTACTTTGCGTGCACATTTTATGTGACTTTAAACTTCTACTCTACTCTACACTACATTTTGGATGCAAATATTGTACTTTTTACTCCACTGCATTTGTCATTTTAGAAGATTAATACCAAATATAAACGCACTAATAAATTATAATGTATTATTATATGTAGGTTAAACTACCCAGCAATATATACAGCAATTACAATATCCCCACCTTAATCAGCTACAACATTAAAGTGATGTACACATTAATTCATCATTAAATATAATTCAGTAATATGAAATATATGAATCTGAAATGGGCCATTATGCCTACTGAGTACTTTTACTTTTGGTACTTAAAGTATAATTTGATTCTAAAACTTTTACTTTGACGTAAGTATGTTTTTTTACAATGTGGTATTGCTACTTTTCCTTAAGTGAAAGATCTGATACGTCTTCAATCACTTGAAAATAGTAATTACATTACTGCTACTGTACATAACTCAACAACAATGGTTATGTGTGTACATTTTGTAGGACTGTGTTTGTGTCCACCGGATCAGTTTTGGGGTCAAAATAATCATCCAAATAATGCTGTTATAGCTAAACTATGATCTTCTTGAGCTAAAGTATGACATTCAGCCACCATGGGGGAAAAAAAAGGTTTTAGTTTTTCTCATGAACTTTTTGCACATCAGGATCCATTAAATATAAATGCACTTGCATTACAAGGAAGAAGGCAGGACATTAGCAGATGCCAAATCTTTGTATAAAACAGGTCATGGCCTTTTTGCAATCAATGTCTAAGGCTTTGGAGGAGTTTTATCTCAATAATACAAGGTCATCGGTGTCCTGCCTTCCAAAAACAGTCATTTTTCTAGGTTTATAGGACAATTTGCAAACTTTACTGCTGTGGTGAGACAGTAAATCCAATTTTTTCACCTTCTTTCATTTTTACCGTTCTTTTTTTTTTTTTTTGTTATTCTTTCTGTATCATATTTTATTCATAGGTTATGATAGGAATATACCAAGCCCTGGTCCGAGAAGTGCTGTCAGCAGTTGCAGTTCGGAGGAAATAACTAGACAATTGTGATGTAAGTCCCAAAGCAGGTATGGCTGAGCAGATTGCCTTCACAAACCCCTGCTAAATTACAGCCAGCTGTCACGCACAGATACCATACAGCTGGGAATGAAAATAGAAAAGGACACTTCACTTCACTTTGAAATATGTTGAGAGGATATTAGATCAAAAAGCATGGCCAGTCCCTTTCTAGGAAGCTTATTCAATAATTCAAGGGGGTGTGCTGGTTCGGTTGCAAATTCTAGCATTTGCGGACATAATAGATGGTTCATTTTTGACTCCCCTGAGGTGAAAGAATACAAGATTTATGAGCAAATGTAGCCGCTGCCTAGCAATGCATTAGCTAGCACTGATGGTGGTCTGTTGACATTATAGATTATACATTATAGATTTGATGCCGTAAAACACAGACTGTAGTGCTGTCACTTTACTATCTATTGATTCTATCATTCAGTCAGGATTAAAGGTAAAACAGCTCTATAACATATCCTTTTATGTAACACGCGGACACCTCAGGTCTCTTTCGGTTTCATTAAAAGATGATTAGTGGATGGTAATTGGAAATGTAAAGGTAGAGAATGACAATGTGACAAAGGCCAGTGCTGCTGACATGTCATCTGCAGGTTGCTATCAGGAAGAGGAGTCGTCCCCGCAGGGACAGAGGGCGGCAAAACACATTAAAGGTGTGTGGCGCTGCCTGCTGCCCCATGGCATTGCAAGATGAGATTTTCCCTCCACATGTCAGCCCAGCTGCCCGAATTTCATTACCTGTACCTGCGAGTTGGAAGTAACAAGGCTTTATTGCCGGCAATGGAAATCTGTCACCCAGCGAGAACAGAGTTGCTTTCATAGCGCCTCACCAGACTCAAAATGATGCTACAAGAAAGAAAAAAAAATCCTGATTCTGCACTCTGCCTCGGCTTGTGTGAGTTTTCAAAGATCTGTGAGGGTCCAGAGGTACATTCCCTCCAAACCCCACCACACCTCCTCCTGTGCTCCAACACACGTCCTCTCTTTTTTCATAACAGCCCTGCTCACTTAGTCCCTCTCTTGTCACAGTAACACTCCTTGCCCCTTAAAGCCCGTCAGCATTACCACACTGGCGGGGGAGAACCAACGCAGGTAATAAGGACGTCAGGTCTGCAGTTACAGCAGTCTGTGAGTGACAGTTGTACCATGGTGGAAAGCAGGGTGGAGGGGGATGGAGCTTAATGATACACAGCAGAGCAAAAAACCCTAAGTCTTATACCGAGAGCCATGGCAGCAAATCCATGCATCTTGAAAGGTCAAGGGCCTTTCTTACTCACTGACTGCATGGGAGCACACGAGGTGAGAAAAGAGCTGAGAAACAGTATAATTTTGAGAGAGAGGGAGAGAGAGAGAGAGAGAGAGAGAGAGAGAGAGAGAGAGAGCATTCCTTTAAATAAAAACTTGGCTAAGGTGATTTGGCTGTAAAATGACTCTCCATGCTACACACATTACCCATTCAACAGATCAATGATGACAGGCTGAAGAACCATCTGTGTGTGTAGTAATGGATGGAGCTGAGCGCAGATGGGAGATGACGGACCTGCCCACCACTTATATTTTACTAGAGAACGCATCTTGTCATCCCAAATAACCGCCTGGGATGCTGGCTGCATGTATTTTGTGGTTGTATCGGGCCGATCAAATATCAGCATTAACGCTTTAATAGAAGGACACATTGATTCGAGTGCAAGGGGAATGTGACTGTGTATTGCTTATTCGTACAGATGAAATAGAATCTGGTGTAAATATTGAAAAGGAAGGACTTATGTTGTGTCTTCTAAAGCCCAAATCTCCCCTCTCCTCTCCTCCCCTCTCCTCTCCTCTCCTCTCCTCTCCTCTCCTCTCCTCTCCTCTCCCCTCTCCTCTGACTCAACTTTGTGATGACAGAGTTTGTCTCCAGTGTCTCAGACATCAAGAACGGGCTTGTGTGTCCAGTGAGGGATGAGGCAAACCTGGGCTTGATAACGCCTCCTCTCCTCTCTCTCTGTAACCCAATTACCACCAGGCCTTAAGGAACGCGACCGGCAGGAGTGGCGCGTCAGGGGACGATGCCAACATCAAAGATAGACAGATGGTCCTGAGGTTTTACCACCTCAAATCAATCTCCTGCAGATGTTATTACTCCATTAGCTGGTGCAAGTGTCCCAGATTTGAAGCCAGAATGAAGATCAATCAAGATATCGATCAAAAAAGTGGAAAAGATTTAAGCTGAGCTCAAATTCAGTATCACCGGTGTGTAAGAGTAGCTTCCATAAGCCGCTGAGCTCCTAAATTGGCAGCAGCAGACAGAATTGTGCCCAGTCTGAGGCCCCCGTAGGGGCTCTAAACAGAGAGCATCCTCACCCACATCCTCAGAATAGCACAATGTTATCCACTGCCACTCACCCGACACTGTCACACCATTGCTGATTTCCACTTTTACATTCTAGCAGCTTACCCCCGTCTTGCGTAACAGTGAACATGCTGTGACTTAGAGGGGAGACTTAGATTTCTCCTGTTACTGAGAGACTAGGGAGAAAAAAAAAGCTGATAAATGATAGAAAACCCTCTCTGGGAAGAACTACTTTGAAACTGACAATCAGGCAGATAGCAGCAGATGCTTTTCCCCCGGTACAATCTGGCCGCTTTCTCCGCACCGAGCTGTCCCATCTTACCTCTCCCTCTCTGTTGTTTTTTCATTACTCCACATGCAAATAGCCTTCCTTTACCTTTCTTCTCTAATTACAGAATAGTGGTTGTAAGGATACTGAACCGTATTAGGATCTGAACCTTTACGGAGTCCCACAGGCACTCAAAATGCAGGTGGTGGTGCGAGAGGTGTTTGCAGGGAGAGTAGCCTTACTGCATGTAAATTGCTGTTTGCAAGTGATCTCTAAGGTAAATCTTGCAGAGGAGTGAACTGCAGGTAATGTGTCTCTCTCTCTCTCTCTCCGGAGCAAATGACCTTTTGCGGCTTGTTGTAGCTGTGGTTCATTTTTGACATGTAATAAAAAACGGATTTGTACACAGTAGACTAAAAACCGTCAGATAAAAGCAGCCAGTTAAATGTGTGGCTGCTGATGCCCTTCATTTCAGACGGTGTCTCTTTTAAAAGTAGCCCCTGTATCTGCACAGACCACTTTGTTTTAGAGTGGACTATCTATTCAGTGGCGTAGCCGACTCCTGTTTTCCCTGCACTCAAGCCCTTAGCAACCTGTGGAGTATCTAACAACAGACTTTTACAAGAGGGGAGATGATCTTTTTCTGTCCTCCTTGAGTCTCATCAACAGAAAGGTGACCTGATGAGTCACAGTGGTTTGTGGGTAGGCTTGTGCTCTTGAGTGTAGCCCGTCTTAGCTTAGCAGCGTCCCCATCTGCATTTTGCTCGCAAGAATTTGTGCCAAATCCAAAGCTTTGATTTTAAGTATGTCCTTTTGATTTGGAGCAGCACGAAGCAGCTTATTAATTCCTCTTTTAAAAAAAAAATATAAAAAAAAATGTCAGAAAGCACTGACAACACGATTATCCCCTCCTGTCCGAAGCGCTCGATCTGTAATTGTAGTTTAGTCAAGCTGGCTTCCTGCCCGCACTAGAGCCGAACTTGAATAACTTTTAATTGCTTGACTGTGTTGCCATGGAGATGGAGAATCTAAGCTGACCCGAAAATCTCCACATCACGCCCACTTCAGTTAGCATAAGGGGTCCTCATCAGCACTCTCCATCCCAACATATGGGTGTGGTTGGTTCAAAGAGAAGCGCAGAAGGACATTTGGACACTTCTGGATGTCAGCATGTTTGGCTGAGGGGCATCCAGCAGGGTGGGCAATCAAGCCGCAGCTAATTGGACTCTTAGTACGGTCCTGTACCTCTGGGTCTCTTTGTTAAGGACAGGGTCTCTTCTGTGCTGTGGTCACTTGAGCTAAAGAAACCACTGATGCCTGGTATGTGATTAAATTACACATGAATCCACAGGGCGACACCTGATCTGAGGAAAGAATGTGAATGAAAATTGTGAGTCAGAGCTGGTTCACAGGAATAAATGTGAAAGGTCTCAATCGCTACAATGGATTGTTCCCATATTTACTGAGGGGAAACACAGGTTGCCTCGCAAAGCTCTGAACATGTTGCCCCGTCCTTGAGGAAACCTGAAGAAGCCATTTAGATACAAATACAAAGATTTTCTCTAGCATACATGTAACCTTCAGCAGGCTTTTCTCCTCGCAATGACGTAACCCAGAGAACGCAGATTTGAGTGAATAGGATTCCTTTTCTCCACGTTCAAACAATTAACTTTAGTGCCTTCCCAATCCATATCCACTAATGATTACAGGGATTACACATGAAAGGTATTGGCAACAGGGAAAATGGCTTTACTGGAGTGTAAAAGCCATTTCTTTTTTCTGCTGCAGGACATAATAGGAGAACAGGTGTTTATTGCAGAAGCCTTGTCTCTGCAGGGCATTCCTGTGGAGTTGCCAATTTGGAGAAGAGATGGATCAGTGAATATGTCTCTTTCACGGAAATGCAATATTAGGCGTAGCAGATGATTCGTTTATTTTTATTTTCATGAGAATCGCCTCGAGTTTTGACGAAACTGTTTATGTCTTTGTGTTCATACGCACATCCTGTACACATGACTGTGGGTGCGTGTCGGTGTGTGCAAATGTGACTCATTCGCACGTCTCCAAAGCAGTATAAGTTTCCAAACATCACGCTCGGTTGGCAGGGCTTTTCCAGTCCGCTGTGTTGCTCCTTGCGCGGCTGTCAGTGTCGTCTCCCCAGTGTGTCAGATCCAGCTGAGAGGTTCTCGCAGCTCCCTCATCATGACTTGGCATGCTAAGAGAGTTGGATGGTGGTGGCAGTGGGGCGGAGAGATGGCAGCGAGAAGGGGGGGGGGTCTTCTCTCTTCAGCAGGCTTTATTCTCACCCCGTTCCCCAGGGCACCACACACCAGCTGGAACGTACTTAATTATGCACACGGCATGACGCAGAGGTCAAAATGGCACTTAAAAAAGTGTTGTGGGACAGGTTGTGTACTTTGGAGAAGTTACTTTATAATAACCGGCAAGTTATAGGCCAGGACAGAATGTGTGCAATGAATATATGTGTACTTATTTTATGTTTCGCGAAATGACATTATACAATTGAGTATACTGTGACATTTATCATTCATAGTAGAGTGGCTTGAAGACAGAAAAAAAAAAAGTATATTCGTGTTATTGAGGAGAATGGGGCGTGTGTCCTTTTGTAAATTGGGGTGAAAGTGAATGAGGAGAAATATTGATTAGGCCTCAACGCGATTAGATTAGCAATGACAACGACTTCATCAAGTAGAAATAACAGCAGGTTTTTTGTTGTCTGTTGAAGAGCAACAAAACACTTTCAGCACATGCAAAGTCAAATGTGTGCCCTTTTTAGGATGCAGGACTGTTTTAGCAAATAAAACTGACATTTATTCTGAATCAGTTATTTTTATATATATATATATATATATATATACTAATTCCAATCAGTTAAATATGTTTTTAGAGTGAAGAAGAAGTACACATAACAACAAAAAGAGAAGCCTACAGGCCAACTGTGAAGGGAGGTTACTATGCTAGTGGTGTCCTAGTAGCCCACAAGTGTCTGGAAACATAAATACTGCAAAAGGCAGTGCTTATGACAACACACTGTGGGTGAGAGCATGCATTGGGAAGCCTACTGTTCTATGAGCCAGCGGGGGCTCAGTACAGTCGCTCACTGTGAAGAAACAGAGTTTAAGGCTGGATAGTGCAATGCAGCAGCCAGCAATCCAAACAAAAAGAAAGTGTGCAATTTAGAAGGGTTTTGAGGCAAGATGGGAATTAAAAGTATATAAAGCAGTTCATTTGGTGGAGGGCAATGCAAAACAGTTCGTCTAAGTCTGAGCTAATTGACACAGCAACTGTCAAATGTCAATTTTCGCCATGATTTTAGGAATACAATGTTATATAAATCAGGCTATGAATGAGATATGAACAAACCCCTCGGGAAAAACTTTCCAAATATCAATAGGAATAAATCTGGAAAGTTTGGTGTATTTGAGTGCTACTGAGGTGGAGATTTCTGGCTCAGAGTATAAGAAAGAATTCCATGCACTTTGCAAGACTTTCCAGGTGAATAGGGTCATTTGGTGTGACCATGTAGCGTGGTCTTGATCTTACATGATGGAGTGAGGGAGCTGCAGCGGAGGGAAGTACAGTAAAGGATTCTGTGTGAAGCAGGAACTCCTTGTTTAGGACTGCAGTGCCCTGCAGTACAGTAGCATGTCTGACGTGGTCTTAACCACCTCTGAAGTTAGAATGAACTATTCATTCAGCTGTGAGTATGTGCGGTATCTGTGCCGAGGTCCAGTGATGAATACCCATTCAGTATTTCCATTTATTGTTGAAGGTTGAGATTTATTCATCAGACTCTGGAGGATTACAGTGCAGGAACTACTGTAGAAATTATTTTCAATGTCACTGTGGTATTTGAGAATTATTTAAAATAGTCTCTTAATAGAGATGTTATTTTCTCTGCAGATTTAAACAAAGCCTGCGCTCCATTCTTTTTCTTCTTCTTCTGCCATACTAGGAACATTGTCATTCTGCTGCTGTATCTCCTCTGAGCAGCAAAATCCAGCCAGATGCTCCCATTTATAATAGCATTATGCATAATATAATACAGTCGTGAAATGAATCCTAATACACTTAAAATATGGCTGTGTTTTTGTTGTGTTCTATTATCTAAGGATGGAGTAGGATTTTCTGCTGTAATGAGAGCTTTTCAGTACATTTAAAACACAAATGAATCCTGCGATGCTTAAACAGTAGTGAAAGCAATAGGTAAAAAAAAAAAAAGTAATTACACTTTAGAAAGCACAAGGGCTGCTTTAGGTGTTTGGCAATGACTTGCAAACTTGCAAACTTTTCAAAGCCTCATCGTTTTTCTTTTTCATCCAGCTCTCACCGACGTATAATTGTTATCTCCAGGCCAGAAATGTACCTTTTCGCACGTCACCTGGATGTACGTCGTTGTCCTCACAGACCTAATGTCTTTCAACGATGACAAGTGTGCCTGAGCCTCACTGATGACTGCTTAATCATTAATGCCGCCATTACCGCCTGATACATCTTTTAGCAGCAGCTGTCTCATTTCTGAAGACTGGGCCAGTTTTTAATAGCTTCATCTCTGGCCATTTTTGGAAAATAAGGGTACAGGGTTTCAATTAGTAGGAGAAGTGAATGTTTCCGCACTTAAGGCCTTCCTACCGGAGTTTAACATGTTGCATTTACTTGACGGTTATTTATGTCGCTCTCATTTAGGTTTTATTTTACTTCATTAAGTCCTAATTGCAAATGCATGTTACAGGAAGTAGTGATCTTGTTTGAGACATTAGAGCGCACAGGCCTTTCCTGACATTAATGTGGACTAAATGCTTTTTATTAACTGATGGCCTTAGTTGTTGGTATTCACCTCTAGCTGCTCCCTCACATTCTCCCTACCCCTTTACCCTCCTACATGCGACATTACAGCGTGCTGGTGCTGCCCTCAGAGCCATTTAAGATAAGATGGACAGCACACACACACACACACACACACACACACACCTACAGGCAGACACAGCCATGCATTGGTACAAATGTTCACACACTTGTGCAGCAAATGCAAACATACAGTGGCAAGTGGGCTCCTGATAATAATTTATAGAGCTCGGTGACGAGGGCCAAAGTGCTGATATCGTATGCTAGCAGCAATTTTCCTACCTCAAAAAAAAACACCCCACACCAAGCTGCAAACACCATTAGCTTGTACATGCAGGAGATACGATGTGCACTTTCTGTAGCTGCGCCAAGTATCTCTTGTCTGCTGTCATCCTATGGAGAGATAATGAGTTGTTCTTTCTATAGTGCTATAGCCAGTTCAAGGTCCATTATTACATGAAAACAAAAGGAGTTAATCCTTTGCATGTTGCTGTGTCTCGGGGGATTGGAGGAGTCCTTCAGAGTTGGCTCGAGCTGAGCGGATTTCAGATTTTCCCCCCTATTGTATAGCTTTGAAGGCTTGTCTTCAAAGGCGAGATTGTGAGGTTTCAGTGCTAATCTGTCGTGCCTCTGATTGCTCATGTAAACACTTTATGCTCACATGTAGGCGAAAACAGGCCTTAAATACCATTGCTCTCACAACACAGAGGGCAGATGCAACTCTCTCTATCCCCCCCCTTCCTCCTCTGTGAGAGATTTATCAACAAGGGTAAGTAATTCTCCATAGTGGATGTTCAATAATTCATGCCAAGACACTATCACAAGCTTATGGTGAGAGATTGGTAATTGTCTTGCCACGCCGTGCTTTCTTCCCCCCTCCTCTGCACTGCATTATGTGTGCTATTAAATCCATATGCATCTGGGTGTTTTGTTGTAGATTTATGGGCCGGGCGTATGAATCATCCATTTAATGCTTTGCCAGAGAGGATGATTACCTATGATTGTGATGGTGGTTTAGTAAATGTGCTGCACTCTCCGCCTGTTCTCTCTTTACCCTACTATCCACTTTTTCAAAAGATAATGTAGATATTTGATGTTAGTGTTACAAAATGTTGGAGGAATAAAGTATATCGAAAAGTGATTCGAGGACCTATATTATATTTATGAATGTAAAGTTTATAATATGCTTTATTCAAATGCTAGAGTCGTTGAGGATTCTTCCTCTGGTGACCATATGGTCATACAAAATGTCACGCCAATCCATCCAGTAGTTCCTGCATAAAGCCTAGCATGGCTGAAAACAAACAAAAGCACGCACATACTTAAACAGGTGCCATGTCCACAGCAAATACCTGTACTAAGTGATTTAGAGCCTGTGTTCACTCACAGTTATGCTGTGTTAAATGATGAATGAACAGTGGAGGAAGGAAGAACGAGAGAAAAGGATCCAGGAGTGGCACGACCTAGAGCACAGCGTGGTGCTGTGCGTCTGTGATCGTGACTTGAGGAAAACTGTAAAACTGTGTTGGGAGAAGGAGGGAACGTGCTTTATAGCCTGATGAGAGAAAAAGAGAAAAGGCTTTTTTGTTTTTTTTTATTGTGTGCCAAGCCGGTTAGTTGAACCCTTGAAATTCACCTAATCAGCTTCATCATACTGTAGCAGCTTGTGTGCATATGCATGTAAGTGTGTACGTGTGCGAGTATCTGAGTGTGCTTGATACTTACTAGACAGATGCTTAGGGAGCCGAAAATAATTTTACAGCCAGCGCAACAACCTTAGCAGCTACTGCTCAGTGTATTGTTTGCTGCAAGTGTGCAAAATCCGGATCTTTTTGATGTGGATTGATTTGTACAATCGAGCACTGACCGCTCACATCAATACAGGACCTGACCTGACTGCTTATGCTCTATAAACAACCTGCTCAAGGACTTGACCAAACCACAGATTTTTCAATAAATGACACGTTTCTGTGTGTTTCTGTGTTTAGGACTCTGTATATGGATTTGTGTATGTGTTTGTGCATGTGTCCATGTCTTTGAGTGACTGGATGTTTGCTTGTTTACTGTATGTGCTCTCCCTGGCGAGCTGTGCCGTGCCGGGCCTAATTTTAGGTGGCTGATGTGTGATGTGTTTGAGGCTCTGGCTGTGTCGGAGGTGTGATGTTTATCTCTGCCTCTGGAGGATAGCTGTGACTTTTCAATTGACTAAAGCTTCTGACCACAGCCCTTAAATAAATAACCCTAACGTGTGGTTATATTACAATGCAAGTGTCTGTGTGTGTATGTGTGTCAGTAAACTATTCAATCTATTGAGCCTTTGATCCATTCTATCTTTAATGTCTGAGCTTTATAGAGTGCAGAGTGTCACTTCAGATCACTATCAAAACCCCATATGTTTAGATTTAAGTGTTTGGCTTCAACCCTGATCCTCACCAGTGTAGATTAGGTGTCCAGGTGTCCACTGGGTATATACATTTCAAAACCCTTAAAGCTGCTATATGTTGAATAAAAAAAATGCTTGGTTTTGGTGTCCCCCCAGTGGTGATATAAAAAAAGACAACCTATAGTATTTTGTCTTGGGTGGTCTCATTTTTCTACAAAGAAAAATAATGAATAATAATATAATAATAGTCAAATAAAAATGTAATACATTAGACACCGTAACTAAACCTATTCTGAATTTAAAGTTTCACTAATTCCTGTTTTATGTTAACAACGGATGAGATGACTAGATGTAATCTGAAAGGTCTCACTCATAGCAACAAAACAACGGAGAATTATCACCTGACTCTCTAGTTCCCCTCCGCTCTATGGAGCAGTTTAGCATCTTTAAGCTCTTTGTTTTGGTTTTACAGGCCACAATTTTACTGTTTTGATTTGCTCTCGCCGCTCTGCAAAGCAGGAAACTGTTCTCAGTGAAAATGCTCTGATAAACCCACTGTACAATACCTGACTAGCACCAAACAGCAGATGGAAAACGCTATCTGGTGAATATGCACAGATATATATATGAGGGGTTGAAATAGCAAAAATGTATTGATAAAAATGGAAGTGATGAAAATGCATGTTCATTTAAAAATGGAGTTGTAGAAATACATTCTAAAATGAAAAATGGAGTCATAAATTATTAAGTGATTTGATTAATTTGAATTTTAACAGTTGTGATATGATGCAAACAGAGCCATATTTCATAATTTTCCCTATTTTACATTTTTAAATATCCGGTGATGCAGCTTTAACTCAATCCGGAAAATATAATTTTTGACTTTAAAGAGCTCCTGTAATCATTAAAAACTATTAAATACTTTTTTACTAGTTATAATAAATTTCTCTTCTATCACTATGATACATTTTAACACAATCGCCCTCTGGCCTCCCCACAGATTGAAGACATCGTTACACGAATACAAGATGAGAAAGCAGGAGGTGTAGCCATCCGCACTGTCAAAAGCTTTCTCTCCAAGATCCCCAGTGTAGTGTCAGGTGAGTATTTGTGTGCGTAGGTGTGTGTGTAGATACCTGTTTTCTGTGTGTGGCTACATGTGATTGCATATTTACATATGCTACAGTATCTTGTGTGTGTTTCTTCCTTAATTAGGGCTTGCTTTATGTGATTTGCTAAAGATTGTGTGTGTGTGTGTGTGTGGGGGGGGGTTTGTTCAGGATCAGAAAAGCAAATATGACCTTTTTGGGCTCATTTAAATTGCTGCCACTGAGGAAACTGCCTGTGGTGTGACACTGCCCTTGTCGCACTTTCCTCCTTCTGTCTGTGTCCATCTGTGTTATGCACTGTACTCCTTCATGTGTTTGTGCATGTGTGTGCTTGTGTATGACATGAGTCACTAGTGTTGGACGACGAGGTCGCTCCCGCTCTCCCAAAGGTTGTTTCGGAGTCACTGTTTCACATGGCTCCCCCAGGCCCGACGGCCTCGCAATCTTTCTCAGCTGCCTCTGCCAAAGATACCGGGCCTAATACTGTGCTGTCCAGGAGCAGAGAGAGAGGCAGTACTGCAGACCTGTTAACATTATAGTCATAAAATTAAACACCTCTTCAGCTTCGACCCACAGCCATTGACAGAGGCGAATCACAAAGGCTTCCCCGAAGCTCATTTTGTGTTTGTGGATTGCAGCTTTTGTCGAAATTATTGCACATGTGGAACTGTGACGCCACTGTTAACCGATTTCCTTCTCTGAATACCAGGGGCGGACATTGTTCAGTGGCTGATGAAAAACCTCTCCATTGAGGACCTAGGTAAGCCTGCTGAGAAATCTGTCATTACATGTAAGCACAATAGAGTTCAATTAACCCCCCCTTCCTCTCATCATTGTGCCTTCTGTCATGTCAACAGCTGAAGCCATCCATCTTGGGAGTCTGGTCGCTGCCCATGGCTACATCTTCCCCATCTCTGACCATGTGCTGACACTTAAAGATGATGGAACCCTTTATCGCTTTCAGGTACGGAAAGCTCCACCATGGGCGTATCCTTGGTATGTGTCGCGAGGCCTTTAAATATCCAATAGTAATAAGATGATGGTAGTTTATCAAAAGGGATATGTTTATTGCGTGATGCTAATGAGAGCAATCCTTGCTAAGCCTATTACTCACCCCACCAAGGTCGATCTTCTGTATCCCTGCTGGACGCTGCGTCAGAGCAGGAGGTGGGCCGCAGAACGGGGCCCACGGGCCAGCCGTGCAGCTTGTCAGAGGGGTGTTATTTTCTTCCTTTGCTCCATCTGATCCAGAATGAACTTTGACAGGTCCATCTGAAGGCTAACGGGATCCATGGTGACTCATTACTGTGACTGGGCCATTAGCATCTTAATCCTGGCCAGCTACACTCGGCAGGCTCTCCTATGGGAAAGCAATGAGCTGGCTGCACAATGGCTCTGCACTTCTAACTGTCACCAGCCTCACCCTGCTCCTCCCACTCAATCTACCTCTGAATGCGTTTATCTTCACCTCTATTGCTCAAGATTAAAAGCCATTATTGTGCCTGCGCAGAGAGGACAGCGCGTGTCACAGTTGCTCATTCAGAGGGGGCTAAAAATATCCCCTCTGATGTTGTCGTGATGCAACAGGCCCACGTCATCAGAACATAAAATGAGTCCACGGTGCATATGAAATGCATTAGCCAATCTCCATAGCCGTGCTGTAAGGCATAGTGACGGGGGGGTGTTTTGTTTGCTAGTCTATGAATAGATACTATTATGACAAAAACCCCGATTTAATGACAACTGTCTTCTGTTTGTCACAAATTGAATTTCTTTGTACAAGTCTTAGAGTCCAACTTCATCCTCTCTGATGATTATGATGCTAATGAGAGCATGTTAACCTTTTTGTTCACTACACTCAAACAAGCATATTCATCAGCGTCACCCTTTCGCTCTTAGGCTAATTACCGTTATGAGTAATAGTGGGAATGAAATATGTGGTTGAGTACCACCAACTTCTAATTCTGCCCCGTTATTAAGAATGCATGTTAGATGTGAGTGATCTATTATTAATGGACTTGGGAATGAACTTTGAATGTGTAATATCATTTGCAATAGACAATTAAATATGGATAGAGAGAATATAGCTACCATTGCTCCCCAGATAGTTTATGTGCAGCACACGGACGTCAAGGATCATCATCAAACAATGAGTCGTCTTTCGACTTTGCGTGGATGTGGAGAGGGAGCGTGGGCGGTGGGAGAAATGAGATTCCAATATTCATAGTGGAGCATATTATTGTTTATGTAGACACTTATGGCAAGAAAAGAATTATGTGAGTAAATAAACAAACTCTGTTTCTGTTTTCATCAGTCTCCTTACTTCTGGCCTTCAAACTGCTGGGAGCCTGAGAACACAGACTATGGTGAGTCACACACTGTTTCAATTTTGGTCTCTTTCTCCAAAGCAGTAAGATGTCACTAATGCCTTCAGCTGTCTCTCTGAAACACAACTCACACTGTAGATCTGTTGCTGACACTTACTGAGTATTGATCCACAGGGCCATTCCCTGTAATGTATCTGGCCCCGGAGGAGCCCCCGCTACACTGAGTCCTGCGGGATAAGATTAGCCAAACGAAATAAAGGAGCAGTCACTGATATGACCGTCTCCAGCTCTCTGCGTGGCATTTACTCAAGGCTTGTTATTTCAGGAGACAACACACCGCATGCCTGCTCCAGAAAAATATTCATTAGTGTTGCTTCACACAGCTGAGACATCAATAATAATAAAGATATTCCTTTTTTATTTTGTCGTTACAAATCAGACATCTGACTAACTCTATTGACCTTTTTATGTGTGTGTGTGTGTGTCCCCACCCCTCCAGCCATTTACCTGTGCAAGCGCACCATGCAGAATAAGGCCAGGCTTGAGCTAGCTGACTATGAGGCCGTAAGTACACTGTTTTTTTTTTTTGGTTCAGCGATTGCCAGGAAGCTCTCAGTACAATGCTATCACTGTGTCTGGACCATAATATGATGACACTCTGGATTTCCTGTTTTCTTGCTGAAAAACAAAAGAGCTGTAACAGTATTCTCCGCGGGCCTTGAAATGCCAAAATCCATTCATCCCAGCAAAAAGCCATTATCGAATTACAGACTCGTATACAAATCTGTCAAAGGTCATTGTTCTTTAGCAGGAGCAAAGTTTGGCCGAATGTAATACAGTCATTTACTGGCCCCAAATACAAATATCTACAGCCTACTTGGTATCAGCAGATCAATACAGTCTCAAGAGGGGCATTACTGCAGTGCTGATACCCTGCTGTTACACAATAGCAATCCATTGCACTTTCATATTCTAAATTACTCTGCAACTATTGTCCAGTAGACTTCCTTTCCCTCCTATTCAGGTCACTTTATGCCTCTAGGCCTCATTGCTCTCACTGTTAACATGCCTTCTAGTTTGTATTCAGAATATTTTCTCTCTTTGTAATGAGGTCATGTACTGTATTTTTGACAGATGCTTCTCTGAGTTGGTATGTAGCTTTGATATGTGTACATTATCGAGCTTTAAAGAGCTTGAGAAGCGTTTATTTCTTTTACTCGAGCAAAATGTATCATGTGAAGAGTTGCACTCAATAAATTCGCAAGTTTGTGGTGTGAGTCACGACCTTTGTTGGTAATCATCTGTCGGTCTCACATTAGAGATGATATCTAAAAATGAATGAATATAAGCGCACATCTTACGGATTTAGCAAATGAGATACAACATATTAATTAGTGTGCTGAAGAGGTGTTGGAAGCTGGGTTTTCTTACTTTAAGACAGAGCCAGGCTGTTTCCTCGTTTCTAGTCTTAATGCTAATCTGAGCTAACCGCTAAGCTTCATATTTACAGTGCAGACACGAGAGTGGTGTCAATCTTTTCATTTAACTCCTGGCGAGAAAGTGAAAAAACAGATTTCCCAAAATGTACACTGATTAATTCACTAATAGCATAAACAGGGCTTATTTGTGAAACTCCTAATACTGTGTGGTGTCAGCAGCTCGGTAACTTGCTCAGAGACACTTTAGTGCGAAGTCGCCTGATGTCGTCAGCTGTGGCCATCACAGTGAATGGATAATGTAATCATCTAAAGGCTTTGGATTCAAATAACCTTCTCCCCTAACGCTGCGCCTGATTGGTTCCACCAGGAAAACCTTGCCCGGCTGCAGAGGGCTTTCGCCAGGAAGTGGGAATTTATCTTCATGCAAGCTGAGGCTCAAGTCAAGTGAGTACTTGAGAGCATACATGTGAGTCAGAACACTTCGCCTCTTGACGTCAGACTCATGCCAACGTGACACACTTACAGGAGGAGATATAGAGATGTTGGTGAGATCAGGTTTACATTCATTCTAACCTTTGGATTCATGCATTATTTGTTATTTCCCCAAGGAAGAGAAAAGGCGTGCAGTGTGCAGTGTCAGTCGAGCCAATGCTTTTCTCATTAACAATGCTCTGTTTTCATGCTCTGCTTTGACTGCAGGGTTTCATGCATTAAATACAGCAAACATTCCCCTTTATGGAATTAAACACACACCATTCCCCCTGACTCCTATCTCTTAGCAAGACTTCCCTCTGGTGGCTTGCATGTGTAAGCACAGCACTAACATCTCACACATTCCAGTGAGGAGAGAGCCTTCTTCTGTCTATAAAAATCATCAAAATGATCATTGTTTATTGGCAACCGTTTTGTACAAATTTGGGGTGATATGGAAAGCTATAACTCTCCTTGCATGTACTATAACTATAATCTAGAGAGGGCTAATCAGTAAATGTCGGTTATGTAAGAGATTGTCTGAGAAAATCAGACATCGCTTGGTGAGGGGAGCAGAGAGGTCAGCTTTTTGCTCCCTAGTCTGCCCTGTAAGTGGTATTTACGTGTATGTGGCTGTGTCTGACTTACATATGGGGCCTGACTTATTGTGTTTGTCTTGATATTTCAGAGGAATGTGTTCTATTTATAAAGCGGCCTGTTTCCTCTGTTGACAGGATTGACAGGAAGAAGGACAAGGCAGAGAGGAAGATCCTGGACAGCCAGGAGAGGGCATTCTGGGACGTCCATCGGCCAGTGGTGAGTTAGGGCCAAAGTCATGACCAGATGCTGCAACAGTGTAGTAATGGAAATGAACAAAGAAGAAAGAAAGAAAAGAGGGACTGTTATGTGGGTAGACAATTTTAGCACTTATAGCCTGAAAATAGCAGATTCAGCGCAACACACTGTTCAGCTTAGAGCCCTGTTTTGTTGTCGTTGGTAGCAGAATCAGATTTGGTGCCAGTCACTTTGCATACAAGCCTTTTGTCAGCGTGGCATTGCCGAATAGAGAAACAGCATCATATTGTGTGAGGAGGACAATGCATGCTGGAGAAACACTGTTATCTGCCCCCTGAAACACGCTCTGTCTCCTGTCGCCTCCCACAGCCAGGCTGTGTCAACACTACAGAGATGGACATCCGCAAGTGCCGGAGAGAGAAGAACCCACACAGGGTAAAAAAGGTGAGGCTTTCCAAACCTTAATACAATTATTTTCACATTGCACTTGTTTTTAGCAAACCTTTGCTATAAAAACCCAGTGGTTTATAAAAGATTTCTTTTGGACTAGCCACCGAAATATCACCTCCCTAAATACTTCAAAGGCTTTTCCTCATTGTTTACTTTTCTTTTTTTCCAAAATGACAAAAAATCGGAAAGCATATTTTTGGCTTAGTAATAAAGATATTTGTATTCATAATATATTTTAATAATACATTTTTTTTAGAAAAATACAAAGTGAGAAGAATCTGTTCTACATTTTGTTTAGTTATGTATAAACAATTTTTAATGAACACATTTTGTTAATTTAATATAATATATATATATATATATTATATTTTACAAAAAATTATCAAATGACAATATCTGTATAAGTTTTTTTGTATTCAAGTATTTTATTTTATACAATTTCTTTATATATATATTTCTTTATATTTTATATTAGTTATATAATAATATAATAATTTATATAGAATAATCTACAGAACATAAATATATAAATACTAATTGAATTTCCCCGAGAGAGATTAATAAAGTACTTGGTATAAATTTGTACAAATGTACAAATATTTTTGTGTGAAAGCAATCTAAAATCTAAAGACTCCCCTTCAGGTTGTTAACCCCCCCCACACACACACACACACACACACACACACTTCATCACAGACACATTACTGAAGCCATGATGACGCCAACGGTAGCTACAGCCCTGGTCCCACAACTATTACCTGACATCCATCAAACTACAACAAAGAGTCCTTGATCTGTCATGGTTCATCAAAACAACAACAACAACATGTCTCTCCTCTCGTCCTCTGCAGTCAGTCTATGGGGTTCCAGATGACGGCCAGAGCCAGCCGAGTCCCGTCCACATCAGCTCCCAGCCGACCAGGAAGCCCACCAAAGACGACGTTCAGAAGGAGGTAACTCACGCTGTGACAGTCTTCTCCATAGGTCATTACTATCGGCCTGCCTCGCCCATCCATCATAGCGACAGTCGGGGCTGAAGGCTGATGAGCTGTTACCTTATTTAGCTTCCTCATTATTCTCTCTCCCTCTCCATCAGATTACCTTCTTGAACATCCAGCTGGACAGACACTGTATGAAGGTTTCCAAAGTGGCCGACAGTCTGATGAGCTACACGGAGCAGTTCATGGAATATGACCCCTTCGTGTCGGTCACAGAGCCTTCCAACCCCTGGATCAGCGATGACAATTCGTTCTGGGACTTGGAGGCAAGGTGAGTCTGGATGTTGGGACGCGAGGCTGAGAGTTCACAGGAAGCTGATGATGCTTTGAACCAACGCTGAGGTCAGGTGGCGCGTAGAGGTCTCGGTGCTGATGAACTTTTGTTGATCTGTCTGTTTCTATCTCATGTCAAATGAGAACCAATGCTGGCATTCCCAAAGGTTTAATGTGCTCTGACATTCTGGCCTCTGCTCTCTATGCACCATGACGAAAAACGACCTATTTATTCTATTCCTTTCTAATCTGTTTTATTCTGAGCAGTCGTGACCCCAACCAGCAGCGTGTGAAGAAGTGGGGCTTCTCTCTGGAGGAGGCACTGAAAGATCCGTTGGGACGAGACCAGTTCCTGAAGTTCCTCGAGTCAGAGTTCAGCTCAGAGAACCTGCGGTGAGACTGACGTGCCATGCTTAAAGTGACTATAATCAATATTTTTATATCAACGAGGGATCACGCGATTACTTGTATGTGAAATGTGACTCTCACCATGATGCAGTTGTTGTAATTTTAATTATCTAATTAAAATGTATGTAAAGTTTTTTAAAATTTTGGGTATCTTTCTGCATAGATGAGGTTTTTATGATAACTACTACAACTCCGTAATACTTTAAGATACACGGATTATATTAATACCACGCACAGTGGTAGAAAGTATATTTAATGAAGCCATACTTGAGTACAGTTTTGATGTACTTAGTGGAGTATTGCCATTTCCATTTCCATTGCTTTATATTTCTACTCAATTACATTTTACAGGGAAACAATGTGCTTTTACTTCACAATCATGTGACAGCTATAGTTACTTTATCAAATCTTTACCTAAAAGTATACATAAAAATAGCTTCACTTTGACCTGTTACAGTACAATGATAAAATTGTGCTTACATATTTTTTTATCATGCACCGTTAATAATAATAACTGTAATAATAATACCATATAATACTGAATACTATTAATGTACATACGTATTACTGCTGAATTCTACTATGGCTACTTTTACATAATTAAAAGTGAATACTTCCACCATTGTCAAGTCAAAACAATTGTGTTTTCATATTTCATCAACATCCAAATGAATTCAGTTAATTCAATCAAATTGAACGGCATCATCAGCATAAGAGTGAATGTAACAAAACATGCATGAACGGCCATGTTTTTATACACTGTATATATCTTATATCTTGGGGAAGTTGATTGATTAGATGTGATGCTGTCGCAGGTTCTGGTTAGCAGTGCAGGATCTGAAGCGGCGGCCGCTCCAGGAAGTGGCCTCCAGGGCGCAGGAGATCTGGCAGGAGTTTCTGGCCGAGGGAGCGCCGAGCTCCATCAACCTGGACTCTCACAGCTACGAGCGCACCAGCCAGAACCTCAAGGACCCCGGACGATACAGCTACGAGGACGCTCAGGTGGACTCTGTTGTTTCTTCCTCATGGATGAATGCACATGACTATACATGTTCACGCGCGCATGAACGCACACACTCACAGCGGTCTGAGTAAACACCAGACACACCTGCGCCTGTACATCTCGATACAACCAATACTTCTCTCGTGCTTCACAGAAAGTGATTTAGTTGTACATGAAGGGGGCTGAAACTATAGCCTTCATAAAGACAGAATAATGGCTACATATTTCTATATGTGTATAAGCTCTATTTTCTAAGTAAAAAGTCCATCCTTGTTTACACACACACAGTCCAACCATTTATTTCCTCTCCCATCCACTTGTCCACAAAAACACTGAACCCTTCCACCCCACTCATGTTCCACAAGTGAATGAATGAGAGGGCACGGAGAGAGGAGAGAAGAAGAATGACGGAGTGTGTTTGTGCCAGGGCCTAATGAGGCGAGTAATGCCATGAATAGGTTGTTCGGCCAGCTCACCATGGTTTCCTCTGGTTGAAGTGGGTTGGTGGTGTGTGACGTGGAACGCCTCTCTCTGGCAGGACATTACTCGGCTCTGTCTCACAGGACCATGTCGTTCGTGTCGGCACGCTCGCTGTGCACCGCCGACTCCAAATCCCACATTCATGCATCGCATTACCACAATTATTACTCTGCACTTCACTTCTTTTCTTTTTTTCCCCCTTTTTTACGCCCTTTTCTCCAAGGCCAACACACACTCATCGTTTTTTTCTTTGTATTGCAGGAGCACATATTTAAGCTAATGAAAAGTGACAGCTATGCACGCTTTCTGCGATCCAACATCTACCAAGACCTCCTGTTAGCCAGAAAGAAGGTGAGCTGCACTCGCTGACCCCTATGTCACCTCTACTTTTTTTGCATTTCTCATGTTGGTTTGAATCTTTCGTTTATGATTGATGATGATTATGATAAAATACCTTCCAGGTTCATATCTATTGCATGTATGTAGTCAGTATTATGATATAGAGACTTTTTTCTTTGGTTCATATATGTGCAGCAGCACAAAGTGCAAAGGGCTCTAATATATATTATTCTGAAATGGGCCTTTCTGCCTCATGAGAACTTTTACGTTTGGTACTTAAAGCATATTTTGATGCTAATTATTTATGTATTTTACTCATAACAGAGTATTTCTACACTGTGGTATTAATACTTTTACTTCAGTAAAAGATCTGAATACTTTTTCCAGTGATAGTGATTATTTTATAATATACATGGGAAAATTACGTCAAACAACTCAAGGTTTAGGTAATTTGATCACACTTACATGCTGCAAACATGGGCCATTTTAATGTCATTTGTCATCTCTTAAGGTTCGGCATTTAGCAAGTGTAATCTTATCATGAGGCAACCAACAGAGCCCGAAAAAGCAAAACAACTGTGCCTGTGCAGGTGCAAGGAAACTGCTAAATTATGTAAAATGTCATAAGAACAAAAACATGACATCATATGCCAAACACAGGCAAGCTGCTGTGTAAAAGAGGAACAACAGTTATTCTGTTATTATAAAATAAGCAACATACAGTACTTAAGTTATTGACAGTGATTTTTAAACAACCAGTCCGTCACTGTGTAACATGGAGCTTTTCAGCAAATCACACTGCCTCTGTTCATGCTAGCCTTTCTGCCCTTCCCCGTTTGAACGCTGCTCTTTCTGCCGGCCCGTCACTGACCCCGCTCCATTTCCTAAAAAAATGCAACTCCCACATTGTCCCTGTCCTAATTTTTTGCAATGCTTGGCCCCTTCTTGTCCTTACTAACTACATCACCCCCCTGAACCCCTCCGTCAACGCCAAACCTGACCCAAACACTCACCCTGCTTCCCCCCCCCTCCCAAAACAGCAGCCAGCAGACACTGAACAGGGCCGCCGCACCTCCCTGGAGAAGTTCACCCGCAGTGTGGTAAGTCATTTGGAGCTGGGGCTGTTCATATCACAAACCACACTGGCTGGCTCACTCTTAGTGGCTTTTGCAGTTGTATAACCATAGTACACTCTCTGCACCTTGTATGTAGAGATTTTCTGCGATTTATAAAGTAATGTGTTTTTTGTTTTTTTTAATGAACTTCTAGGGCAAGTCATTGACAGGAAAGCGCCTGACAGGCCTGATGCAGTCATCCTGACACAGCCTGTGCTGGAGGGGCACAGGCAGAACCTGTTGGAGGGGTGACCGCCCAGCAGGGGTCGGGGCCGGGGCCGGGGCCGGGGCCGGGGCCGGGGCCGGAGTCGGGGCCGGGGTCGGGGTCAGGGTCGGGGCCGGGGCCAGGGCAGAGAGAGTGGAGGTGAGCTGGGGGCTGCTCCGGGGACTGCTGTCATACTGGTAGTGCAGTACTGGGCCTGCTGGGGTGACGCCCCACACAGAACCACTGAGGAAGAGACAATGCTGACAAGGGGAACCTCAGCCAACACACCACATGGCATGCAGCATACAGTATAAGCACATTCAGACTAGGGCTGCCCTCTTTTCATCACTTAGTCGGCAAACTGGTTGTTAGACGACTAAGCTGATCAGTTTATAATGTTTTCATTTGGTTTTATATACGTGTTTATTGGATATTAAAAGCACATCTGTGGTGTCGCAACGGTATGATTTGATTAAAAAAACTACATTTAAAAGCTATTTGCCATGAATTGACCTGGTTTAGTTGTCCTAAAACAGCTGCGGCCAAAGAGGCACATCAACACAAATCTACAATATTTTGCATATGTCAGCAGACAGCAATAAATAAAGTGTGAGACCACTTTTTTTCTTTTTTAGAAATATATCCTTTTTATATCCTTAAAATTTCTATCATATCTGTTCCTTATAAAGCACATGACATGTCAGTTAAATTGTGAACAAAGTTTTGGCAGTAATCAAGAACTTTTTCCCATAAATTATATTGAACAACGTCTACGAAATCGATTTATGAAGGTATAACTCATGCTTCATTACATTCCAAAATCTGGCACAAGGGCTTAATGTAGCATTTACAATGCACCGTTGCATGTTTCATCCAAATGTCTTTGTTGAGGATTTCTTGTTTCTACAACAATGCTTTGTAATGATACTTATGGCAAAGATCAACTTAATCCAGTTGGCAGATTGGTTCACTGAACTTTCAGACTTCAAGTTCCAAACGTTTCAGGCTGCACAGTCAAATAAGTCAATTCTAAAAGTCTGTGTAAATAACTGAGACGCTTAAAACACAAACATGGTTGTGTGAATCAATGATTTGAGCTTTTGCTTTAGTCACAGTTCTAGTGTGCACACTCACATGCGAAATGTCATCCACATTATTTTGTGGAGATCCTACTATAGTGTCGTTTTTAAAGTATCCAGTGCCATGGGTCCATCTAGTGGTGGTTAAACCACAGGACCAGCAACGGAGTGTTACAAGACTGTATTAAACTGTGATTATCGAAGGACATCATGATGTCAAAACTATAACATGTTCTCCGATCATGGAGATATTACAAGGCCTGCAGCCCAATAATGGATCATTTATGTTTTGTTGCTTTTTTACTGCATGACTATCTCATCTTTTGTTTTGTCAAAACAATGAAACCTGCCCACTTTTGTTTGGCAAATGTATGCCGTGACTCTCCATCTAATAATCGTCCTGTGTTTTAATTACTATGGGGAAAATGGTGCATGTTATTGGACCATAATGGAGTTGGGGGAAGATGGTTTGACTCTCCAAAGACGGCACGCAGTCGAGGAAAAGTCCCAAACTGAAGCAACACTGAGTAAACGGACATCAAAGCCCTGAAATACAACTGGGAACAATATTTCACATGTTATGGGCGCTGCACACTGAACATTAAGGTCTCTGTGCTCCACTGTGGCTACAAACTTCTTCTACAGGTATAAAAATGCTTGGACCGAGGAGATTTTAGTCTCACAGCTCCCCCATGAGGCCAGTGACTGCTACAGTGACAGACTGCACCGCTGAATGAGTGAATCACCTATTATTTTCTATTAGAGTCGTTGCAATGCACTGTACAGGTCATATTAATAATCATCATAAACCAATAACCTCTTGGTTATAAGGTAGAGAGAGATGCTTAACAAAAGTTGATGTACCAAATGTTATTCTCAGCACAAACACAATGACACTATGTACAGGGTGCATTGTAGATGTAAATTGGCTATATTTCATTATCCAAAAAGCACATTTTATTATGATATGGGCACATTACTATGCATGTAACATATTCAGGGCATTTTGTGCTTTTAGTTTCTCAATCAGCAAGATGACTACTGGCACTCTAAAACACTCAAGCACCTGCTGTCTATTCATGGGTACCAAATAATAAAAAACTCTGGACCTGTCTCTTTTGTTTGTTTTCCTGTTCTGTGTGATGACAAAAAAAGTCATAGTTTACTTATCCAAAAATATATAGTATGTCAAGTATAGTATGTCAAAAAATGTTCACAAAAAAGTCATAGTATAGTAAGTAAAAAAAAAAAATCATATTATTGTATGGCAAAAATAGTCGTAGTGTTGTATGTGAAAAAATTGTTATAAAAAAGTCATAGTATAGTATATCAAAAATAGTCATAGTTTACTGTTCCAAAAATATATAGTATATAGTATGTCAAGTATAGTATGTATGTTTAAAAAGAAGTAGCAGTATAGTATGTCAAAAAATTGTCATAAAAAAGTCGTAGTATAGTATTGTAAAAAAAAAGTCATCCTATAGCATTTCATAAAAAACGTTTTTTAAAAGTCATTGTATAGTATGTCTAAAGAAAGTATTAAAAAAAGTCATATTATAGTTTATCAGAAAAAAGGAATAGTTTAGTATTTAAAAAGCCATGGTGTAATATGTGATAAAAAAAAAGGTATTAAGAGAAATCCTGGTATAGCATGTCATAAAAAAGGAATAGCATAGTATGTCCAAAAAAACTGGTATTCTGGGACTAAAAGTCAGGATCTCTCAGCATCTGCTGCTTCAATTTTGACCGTCATTTATTTCTGTGTCCTAACATCATGGAAGTGCAATACTGAATCGCCGGACTGCCCCTTTAAATATTCGAGACTACATGCTGCCTCTTATACTAAGAGAAAACGTACATATTTTGGCCTTAACATTGTATCTAACCTATCTTATGATTTAATTCCTCCCATTAATGAATGAATATAGTGCTTCACAGCTTGTCTTATTAGGAAGTTGTTGAAATGATCTTTATGGGTTTCTCTATTCCGAGAAGTACATGTCCAATGTAGTTTCTTGCTCCTATTTAAATGTTATTATGCTGTCACACTGTGATGAAGTCATTTGACACATTTAACTGAATCTATGAGAAACCTGCTCCCATAACACTATAAAAATTCTTCCCTTAAATCATTTTTAGGACTCCAAACCTTACTACTTTATGCCTGCAGTTAACATTCCGGTCCGTATACTGCCAACAGTAAATATCCTTCTCTGAAGGCAGACTCTCCTGCTCATATATTACTTCTACCGACTTACTTTTTTTCTCAAATAGCACCTACCGATCAATAACAGCTCCCTGTGCTGGGGCCTCTTTTAGCCGCCTCGTTTGTACCCCTGCTCTCACAAACTCGAGTGTTTTTTTTTCTTTTTTCGTCTGCTCAGAGTCTGAGGGTCACTCCAACCTATCGATCCAGTCTAGGATTCTTCTGCTTATCAGCTGCATTTCCAAAATGAACCCATGTCTTTCTCAAAAACAACACGGACCATTACCATTCATTCTTTATTTATTTTTCTTTATTTTTTCAGAACAATAAAAATAGTTTAACAAACAAAGACTTCTTCATTCTCTCCATTTCGACTCGTATTTACAGCTGAAGATGAAACAAACGCCCAGTCATGTCCATTTCATCTCCTCTTGGCTCCGTTCCCACCCCGATCCTCCCTCTCCACCACCGGCAGGCTTTGGCAAGAGAGTACCAGGGCCTATTGCTGTGTCTTTGACGAGGTATACAGGCTATTCAATGGTTGGTGACACGTAGTTCCAAGCGGACATCACTGACTTTTGCATTTAGGAGCTTCTCCTTTTGTTCAGAACTGCATCACACTAGGCCTGTTCATACACGGTAGGTAACATTAAGCAGATTATGATTGATGAACACATGCTTTCACTTACTGGCATGACTTTGGAAGATAAAATACACAATGACCCATTTTAACTGTGGAAACACCACATAACTGATACAAGAGAAGACAAGATAATGTCAGATCCTTTCTTTGTTCAGAAGAGATACACTGTTGTGTGGAGGGTCCCTGAGGGAGGTGAAGAAAGATGGTTTAAATGCACGAGCACTTACGCAAGTCACACCAGACACATAGGATTAATGGTTAGCTTCAAAAACGGAGTGGCTATTATTACAAAGCAGCGATACTGAATAATCACTTGGAAGGACACAGACACAGTTTGTGCAACCTAGGGACCTAAAAGGCTTTTTGATACAGTACTGCAAGCACCTTCTAAATGTCATAAAGCAATTAGGCCCTCTAAAGCACTCAACGGAAATGTCACATAACTTGGATTTACAGTTTTCACGTCTCACTAGGATCTGAGCAGAGTTACGTCTCTCCAGTAACAATTTTTTTTTTTCAAATGCATCCGAGAAATGATTCTCACTGCCGTCACAATCTGCAGAAACAGTAGATGTCAAACGGAAAGCGGAGAGGTTTCGCGTGGAGAGTGTGACACCAGGTAAAATGAGCAGAGACCACACAAAGTTGAAGCTCGTTATTGCGATGTTTTCCTATAGCATGACACTGCAGCATCCTGGCCGTTGATCATAATGGGATCCTTGTGTGGCGTTATTGTCCCTCCTTGCCAACTGAATACAATCACATGAATCAGGGCTGAGTGGCTGAACAATCAACAGCAGAGGAAATGAAAGATGCCTGAGTAGTTGTGGCTTTTGTGCACCTGATCAGGACAGAGGTATCAATACAGTCTGAACAAACCCCAGAAGTCATACTAATCAAACTTTAAAGAGTTCAAAACATAGAAATATTATACAACAGAGAAAAGATGCAAATAAAAATACGAGCTAAATTACTGAGTCAGGATGAGATTTGAGAGGCCCGGGAAATAGAGAGCAAAAATAGACAGGGACAGAGGCAGAAAGATAAAAACCTTTGCGTCCATGTCAGGGTATTAATACAGTAGTCCAGAGGTCTGCATGTAATAGTGGTGGATTTGAGCACCATGTCAATGGCTGGGGGTCAGGGGGTCACTGGTCCAATCAGGTTGGAGGGTCATGGCTGTCAGAGCTGGTTTCCAATGCAGAGCGGCAGGCTGGCACAGTGATGAGGATAATGACGTCTTAGTGTCACATCGGATCACACGGCAGACACACAGTCACAGAGCAGGAGTGGGCAGGCTGGGCCCCAAATGCACCCGTTGGGCACAAACAGTCCAATGGCCTGGCCTTTAGTGTTCCCATAGGTCGGTGGAGCTCCAGCACAGTGCTGAAAAAGGATGAAATGAAGCTGGATCTACTCACATTTCAAATGTTCAGAAGGGATCGATACATATCGTCAAGGGAGCAGTTGCGTTTATTAAGCCACATGGCCTGTAGAAGTGGTGGATGTCCGTTCATCCGTTTCAGTCAGTTATTTTAGGCCCAAATCAGAAGGGACACGAAGGCTCATTAGTTTTTCCAGAGTTAAATCCTTTTCTTCACTGGTCACCCCCACCTCTGGGCCACATGCCAATGTGCCGAGTTCTCCTACAGTATAGAACAGACAATATGGGTTAGACTCACATTTAATGTGATTTTTTTTGTCTGAACACGACTCTACTAGCAGCACTTATGCACAGAGGTACTTTGAGCTAAGTGCTACCACTAGCATGCTAACAGGCTCACAATGTTAGCATGCATTAGTAGGTATGGTTTTTACCATGTTCACAATCTTGGTTTAGCATGTTAGCATGCTACCAAACATTTATAAACATAGCACTAAACCCAAAGTACAGCTGAGTCTGATGGGAATTTCATTAGTTTTGCAGGTATTTGATCATTAACCAATACTGGAGAAATTTAAAAACCCACCCTGTTAAATCATACGGAATCTGTCTCGACTGTCCAAACAGTGAAAATGTGATTATGTCTAAATACATTAATATATCTGCAGAATTACTTATATTTTGAAACAAGAAATATAAACCCTGTTGCTTACCTTTCATTTTTTTTTAAAGTTCTCTATATCTGTCAAGACTTTATTTAAAGGCTTCTTCATCTGCAAACATTTCCAGTGGCCTGTGGCCGTCCTTTCATTGGTTCCTTCATTTTCATACAAGTTTAATCCAGAGTTAGAGCAGAAGCAGAGACCTTCATCGTCACACGACTACTGATTTAAAAAACACCCAGTAGCTCAAGTACGGGTCTGCAATGACATTCAATCATTTCCCAAACGTACTGTATCATTTATGCCTTTAAATTTTTCAATTGTTCAAATTTCTCCAGTGTTTTTTCTTCTGTTCATAACGTGTATGCTCCTTCTGCTCCAGTGACGGGGGAAAAAAAAAAAAAAGGAACATCTTCTGTTTTGCATGGAGACCAAGTCACTTGTCAAGAAACACTGACAGTCGTTCATAGCCTTGTAAGTTAATATATATATTTATATATAAAAAAGGTGTTCATAAATTATTCAACAATGTTCAGTAGATAAAATACCACTTGCATTTCTGTCCTGAAATTATCACTTTGTGCTTTCTGCAAACAAAAAACATTGAAAAAGAAGCAGCAGATTTTTGCCAGAGGTTAATCCATATAAAAAAAATGTCTCTTGAAATCTAAAAGGTTCTCTCTATCTGTGTCGTTTGGATATTCCGTTGCTGTTTGTGGCGGGCTCTTCCAGGTCGTCGTCCTCAAAGCCGTGAAAGGTGGAGGTGTCGCTCTCCGAGGTGGTGCCGAACAGCTCCTCTGCTCCAGTAAAAGTCCCATCTTCCTTCTCTTCTCCACGGTCAGCTGGCACACAGGACAGCAGAGGAACACAGTCAGTGCACAGGTGATGGATAACAAGCGAGAGCACCATCATGAGGCAAGAGCATCCATTTCTTCCCAGCATACTTTGGTGTACTCACTTTTGCATTGGCAGGTTGAGTAGGGAGACCCAGATTTACCCGTTTTCTTGATCGAGCCCTGGCATTTATTACAGTAGTTGTTGGGAATGCTGGTCCCACCTGGACCCTTTGGACCTACAAGGACATTTAAAAAAGTTTTAGTTTTAATAATAATAATAATAATAATATTTATTTATAGAGCACATTATTGTGTAGATGTAGATTTGTATTTTGAGGGTTCTTTCTCTAATTTGAATGAAAGATGTTTTCCATTTTGACTTTTGTCCTGTATTCTTCTGGTTTGTGCTCGTTGATTTCTTGATTATGTGGACATGTAATACCTTTTTTTATTTCTCTTCTGACATATCAATTAAAAGGCTAAATGCCCCCTCAAAAATCCTTTAAAAAATAAAACTATTATTTTAAAAAACAATATCAAAAATCAAAGAATAAGTCAGACTTAAAATGTGACAAAGCATTCTGTTCCAACTTTTAGCACATGACATTTTTTCCAATACAAACAAGTCAGCACAGCCTTGGAGTGGAGCAAGCTAATGGGGCAGACATACATACAGTATGTAATAGAGAGTGATGCTTTGTTTGATGAAACCAAACATTATAATACATAACAGGTGCCGCAGTTTGACTCCTTACGTTTGTGTCTATCAGTCTGTTGTGCAGCAGGGGATTTAGACGCCACCGAGCTTCTCTCTCCGGCTCTGCCCTCCTCTGCCAGGTGGGAATGGGTGTAGTGGTAGCTTAGACCCGTGCGGTTCCTGTAGCGCTTTGCACAGACTGCAACAGAGGGCAGATGTTCAGTCCTACTACTACGACTAGTTGCAATTTAGCATCTAAAAATAATTTAGGCAACACAACATTTCTAAATGCAGGAATAGTATTTAAAATAAAAGGCTTCAATATGCTTTGATTGTAATGAGACCTTCAGAAAGCAAAGAGTCAAACACCCACCAAGTGTCTGGTGAGCTTGTAACGCATAACAACAAATATCCACATGCAGTTTTTCATTGTGCAAGAACAAAAAAAAGTGCAAAGCAGGATTAATGTTGTTTAATGAAGGTAACTATTCTACCTTTGA
This sequence comes from Bovichtus diacanthus, assembly GCA_943590825.1. Classification (NCBI taxonomy): domain Eukaryota; kingdom Metazoa; phylum Chordata; class Actinopteri; order Perciformes; family Bovichtidae; genus Bovichtus; species Bovichtus diacanthus. The sequence goes on from CALSBV010012130.1 coordinate 3,971,071, forward strand.
GTCCAATAAGGGGAAAGAGTAAGCACAGGGATCCGATTACAATACTCACTAAATAAAACTCAAACACAGACAACATAATAACCATGTCGCAGTTTCACAGCCCCAAGGGCTCAGCTTGAGAAAAGTAAGATAATATAGGGGCTGAATCAATAATCACAGCACTTTGGATACTACCACTCAACAATCTATTAAAACAAATATCCTGAAAAAACTACTGTCAAAAATAGGTACCTGAGGCCGAAGATTTTGAGTTCTGCTTTTGTTTGTATCTGTCTGAAACGGAGAAGACACAAAGCAAAGAAGAGCGAAAGAGAAACAGCATGAGTATGCGTCTTTCAAGTAGTGTCACAACATCCAGTACCCCCCTACCTAGAGTTTCCATACTACTTGCATGTACAGGAATATTTGAGACTACAGTGACTAATTCCCCTTGCTTCATCCTGTGGTTCAATCTCAATGACCTGTGGATATTCTATACATATAGAGTACAAAGCTTATAAGAGAGAAATGGACACATCAGACTATGTTCCTCTTTTATAACAGCAAAAAAGCCTAAATAAAGATCTTTATATTTTATGATATTTTTAGAATATTGAGAAAAAAACATCCTTTGAGATCAAATAAAAAGGAACTAAATTTGAAAGTGTAGAATGAAATGAAAACAAAAATTGTACAAAATTAATTAATTAATTTGTTGGGATACATTATATATCGAACTAAGAGTAATGTAATAAAAAATAAAAAAAAGGCTCAATACATGCCTGAGAAATCAGCAGATTATACTGAAACTACCATATTGTGAATAAAAATATATTACACTAGAACATACGTCATGTTTCAGATTTCATCTCTACTTACTGTCACAGACATATGGCTTGTCGTCATCCATATCTGCCTTCTTGCGGCCTGAACCCCGACCCTGAGGAAAAACATCCAGAGACTGTCACCATCTGCGATAATATGCATGTCCAGAGCTTTCCGATATGCATATTAGCTGCAGTACCACATGTGTGTATAATGCAGCCACTACCTATGCAAAAGAAATGTGATTCAGGTGTAGAATATAACTTCTGACGCAACAATCAAGTTAATGTTTTATGAAGAAACAAAACTGTCTGATAATACAATTCTTCTCAAACCTCCAGTGGAGCCATACTACTGTGCAACCTACAGTAAACATGCGTGACAAGCTGTGTAATGCACTTACTCTTCCTTTGCCCCGATGTCTTTTCTTGGGAGTGTCCACCTCGTAGTCGTCATCATCATTGAAAGCATCTTCTGCTGCGTCTGCCTCCAGGACCCTCTGAGACAGAGAGAAAGAAAAAAAACGTTTCTATACTCAGCCCTGATTAAAGCACGAGCTTGCTGAAAAAAACCCCACTAGGCAGCAACAATAGACACAAAATAATTTTTATTTTACACAATCTGGGTGTTTTTGACACATGCCAAAACGGTCACAGATCATACATGTACTTAAAGGACCGGAGACTATTCCTTTACTGCAGTAATTTGTTTGGTACTGGTGTCTGGAGAGGAGGGATGAGCCATTACGCTCTGAGCCTGCTCTTCTTCCTTCCTGTGATTACCAGATATGACATAAATTAGAGCTGTTGTGCACCAACATAGCTACGGAATTCAATTATAAGGTTATCAAATAAGTATGTGAAAATGACTTACTATTTTTACCACATATAATAATCGTCAAATGGGAACTCAAAGTTGAAGCTGTCTACTTGTCCAAAATGCCTCGCAGTGAGACAGCAGTCAGCTAACAAGCCCAGCAGGTCAGCTGGAAAAACTGGGCAAGTTGCCTTGACAACCAGTTGGGGTGCAACTCTTCAGTCTCAGTGCCAGGCCCCCCAATCACTTGAGTGATATGGCTGAACATTTACACTTTAAACGTTTGGCTAACACACACACATACAGTGGGTGTATCTCACCTGGATCTCCAGCAGGCTCTCCTCGTCGTTCTTAGAGTTATTCCTCTTGTCTAGACCCTCTCCTCGTAGCAGAGCCTCCAGCGTGGTGCTCTGGGCGGGCAAGCTGTCCTTGGACATGAGGCCGCCATCTGAACAAAGACAAAAGCAGGCAACATATGATGAATCATCAAAAATACTGTGTTTGTACTTCAAGGGCATGCAAACACATGTCTCCGGTGTTGTTCGCATCAAGTGAAAAGCTAGAATACTATCGCCTCGCAGTGGTTTGCCTTCGCTAACCAGTCAAGTTGCAGTTTACATCCATGTCTGTCCAAAATGTCATCATTCCATCAATTTATCCTATTAGATATTTGTGTGAAATTGTCATATTAAGCATATGAATACTTGAATACAAAACCTGTTTGGTGACGTCCCAGTGACCATTGACCACCAAAATGTAATCAGTTCATCCTTGAGTCCAAGTGGACATTTGTGCCTTAAGGCATTCGTGAGATATCGAGTTCAAGAGAATGGGACAGACAGACGTATGGACAACCCAAAAACATAATGCTCAACTGCCACAGAGGCATAACAATATAATATGTATATAATATAATGTATATAAAGTAGAGTCTGTATGTTGCTAGCATGTGTTGTTTCTTACCCTTCCTCACCATCAACAACTGCAAGAAGCATCAGAGCTACAGTCTCTGACCTGGGTGAGCAGCTTTCTATCAGCATATGTCCATTATGTCTTTGACTCACACCAGACCTAATAAAAGCATGTGACAAATAGCTGGAGCCTTTGTTTGTTATAGTCGCTGTATCTTTTTTTGCCTACTTCAGAATGTGTCATCACAACTACTATCACAGCACTATAGTCCGGAAAAATATATGTTTTCATTATGAAAGAGAATGCATAGTCATTGAAGAGCTCTCAATGATGCCGCACTATGCAGACACAAGGCTTTGTCCACAGGAATCTCTGAGGTACAATGTAGTTAAGTGGCTTATCGCTTTAACCTGAACACATCATGCAGATATCTCCTCCTACAGTGCAGCCGAGGATCCAAACAAACAGTGTAGGAGGCAAGCAGGTTGAGCAGACAGAGCAGAGCAAACAAAAGCTTGACAGTCGGTCGGATCTGCAGATTTTATTTACACAATATCTTCTCCACAGACGGCTTCATGATCATCTAGTTGCTTTGTGGGTGTTTGAAAAGAGGACACACTTCAAAGCCCCCTGACTCCAGCTTTCTATCAGCCCTTCATCTTACCACTGCGCCCACTAGAAAGACTTTTGCAGAATATTGAACATGAAGTGCTGAGGCGACAGAAGACTGCATAGGTAAGAGGCAGATATAGGAGGTACAACACGCTCCTCTACAATGGGGCTCTCCACCATGCGGCGGCAGCCCCTCACCATTGTGTCTGCACACGTTGACTTTCAACTATCCGCGACGAGACAGACCCCCCTCCTTCTCCCAACCCTCCCTCCCTCCCTCCCAACCCATGGGAGCTGGGGGGCTAAAAATAGAGCAGGCAGCAGCCTGCAGCAGGGAGCTGATTCTGCATGCAGCCCCCATCTCTAGCACACCATCAGTTAGACAGCCAGCCTAGGCAGCGAGACAGTCTCTGGCTGCTGCCCTGTGCTGGCCACCTCTGGCCAGCTGCACACATCACGCTGCGCATAAGAGACGCCAGGTTAAATCAGGGTACGTTTCCCCTCGGCTGGGCACTGGCAGACAGCACATACAATCCACTGTTGCTGGAGAAGGAAAGGACAGCAGGGTGGTGATGTTAGGGTCTTAGCCAGTGAAAGCTCAGTGGAAAACAATAGGCTACAGTGGACTGTGTTCGGGAAACAAAGGCTTGGTTTATATAGCATCTCTCCATCTTGCCTTCTCTTTCCAGGCCTGCTCCCTCTTACTTTCGCTACTTCCCAAACATTCACTACATCTTTCCACCATGCAATGCAGGAATTACATTTGAACTCAAGCATCATGATCATTGAGATTTCTATAAAAACACAATAGATGTCTCAGTGTTTTATAGAATCTACTTGAAAGATGTAATGTTTCGGTGTGAGATCCTCTCCTTTGTACTGTTCATTCCTCTGGATAGTTTAACATCCCAGTAGGTATAAAAGCCTTGGGCACAGTTACTTGAGCTCACTGGCTACAAAAACCCATACAGACTGCATGGCAGACTACGGGGAGAGATGAAAGAGTTGTCAGAGTAAAAAGGGACAAAACCAATCAGTAAGGAGAAAATAAGATAGAGGGAGAATATAGAGGAGAGGGTGAATGTGTTGAGTGAGCGGTTTCAAGTGGCAACCAGAGAAGGCCAAACTTCATTCCATAACATTTATTAAATAGTGTCTGCAGTGGCCAAACTCCATCTCGCTGCTCCCAGCAGTGGTAAATCTAATTACATGTTCTACTTCTCACAAAACAAGTTTACCAGCCGGGGTGAACACAGCCACATTTCATTCCCTTAAAAATGACTGGCAGCCAGTTCTGCTCAGTGTGCTGAGACTGAGTGATATGCTTTTAGCCAGATTATTCCAGATCATCACCAGTAATCACATGAGCTGAAGGAGGAGGTGGAGGTGGGTGGGAGATGGGGAGGGCAGACGGCTGAGCGGGAGGAGAAACTAAAGGGAGCAGAAAACGACAGGCAGGTGGTTTGTGGCGAAGAGGCTGCAGGATCTTACCGAGCTTGAGACCGTAGATGCCCAGGCGTGGATCAGTGGCGTTGTGCAGCCGTCTTTTCTTCCTCCAGCAGCGGGCAGGGTATGTGTACATCTGCCCGGCTGCGACCCCTGTACAACAACAGTTATAAACATGTCAACAAGACAGTGTCAGCTAAAACACATTGATAATAAAAAGTTATAGGATCTTTACGATGTAGAAACACCTAATTACACTTTACAGATATGAATGAAAAAAGAGATCTGGTATATTACAAGACACCTATATTACAAGATGTCACCTTGGGCTATGTTAAAATTGTGAAGGGGATTTTTCACTTTTTTGATTGACCGCTTAAGAAAAAAAATAAACCAGTAAACAGATTAATAAATAATGAAAATAATTATTTGCAACCCTAGTTAATAGCTTTAGATAATGTAGACCCAGACATCATTTAAGCAAGCTTAATGGACCAAAAACACTCTCACTAAAACATTATCTGTGAGCCTGTGTGTGTGTGTGTGTGTGTGTGTGTGTGTGTGTGTGTGTGTGTGT
>CALSBV010012130.1:3976247-4000720 GCA_943590825.1 Bovichtus diacanthus
GTGTGTGTGTGTGTGTGTGTGTGTGTGTGTGTGTGTGTGTGTGTGTGCGCCCACCGGGGCTGCGGTGGTGTCGTTCCATCCAGATGTAGCAGTTGTTCTGGGCCACGCCAGTTTGTGAGTCTAGGAATGGCAGGCGGACGCTGCGTTCAGCACACAGGCGAGCATTGTAGCTGCGGCACTGCTCGATGGCGTCCTTGTAGAACTGGTCGCCCAACCTGCGGGGAGGGTACCGTTATCAGCAGAGGTCAGTGACACTGGACTGATGTGGCAGCTGGTTTGAAGAATGACCATAATGTGATCACATTTACAGAATCTCCGATACGGAGATGAAACTTTTCATCATGTATGAATAACTTGCTAATGGCCTGTTGCTTTGCTGGCTACAGATAATAAAATCAGTGAGCTGAGGCAGCTACAAGATTTGTATCCCTTAGAAACTCTCCTCAACCCAAATCATGCTGTTAATGTCTGCTTAAACTTCTAATCAGCGCTGTTCAATGCAAGTCTCAAACTGACAGCTGAGCTTCTCGCTCCTCTTCCAGCTTGCCATGGGGAAGAATTTGTGGAAAAGAAATAACAATACAACCCAGTTACATCACCGCTCCCGCTCTTGAGGTTAAACATATTATCTCTGTGGGCTCTTTGTCTGATCTGATTTTAGATCGGCTGTGTGCTACGGCTGCATTGACTGAGTTACATTATAACAACAACATAGAATCTGGGCTCTGATATGAAGTTACTCCTCCGATCGGCAAGCAGCTAAGACACTCACACTTTAGTTCCACTTTTCTTAGCGCCACTGAGATTTTGGCAGTCCCTCAGGGTTTCAATGTTAATATTCAGAGTGAAATGGGGGAGGATATTTCACATTCAAGACCTCAATCGCTGCCACACGCCTGGTATGGTAATTAGCCTACTTAATTAATCTCAGCAGAGTGCCTAGCACAAGGGCAGGTTCTAATTTGACTATATCAAAGATGGGGGTAAATGCTGCGACTCTGAAATCATGGCAAGGTACTTTGTATGTGATTTCCACAGTCTGCTGTTATATCACAGGGGCAACATGGCAAATTAGAGCTACTGGTTCTCCTAGAATGAATATCTCCACTTCCGCATAATAAAGTTCCTCCACGTGTTCTCAATTACAACGTTAGGAAGACGGCCATTTTGAAGTGAAACTAATGAGCTGTGGGCTGCGAGGCGAGCCTGGAATGTTAAACTAGAGGTGGGAGCCTGATTTGTCAGCGTCTCCCAGATCCTGCGCTCCCTCCTGCCCCTCCGTCTTTACCCCTAACCCTTGATGAGACAACGTCCAGCAGATGAACAGCCGTGTTAGGAATGCTGTCCCACACAAAGCCCACTGCTCTGCGGTTCAGACAAAGCGACAGTGTGTGAGGCTTCTGGGAAAGAGAGGGTTTCGTGTCAGTGTGACTTAGAAGAGTAAACAGTCACAGGTACCGAGCGAGGGCAGGGATAGGTGAAAAGGTGTGAGATAGAGAAAGATGAAGGAAAGTGAAAAATAAAAACAACAAGACCGTGAGAAAAGGAGGTTAAAAGCGGACATGCAGATCATGACCAATAACTATGAGACTTTGTTTTTACTTCCTTGTGTAACAATCACACTGAGATAGTGGCTGTATTGTAGTTAATGATCATATCACTACTACTCTGCCTTGTAAAGATGTCATACAGTGTATTCTTAGTGCATGCAAAACACCAATTTCCCAAAATGTACTGGCACTTTCTCACCCTTTAAGATGCAGGAATTTTTACAAGAGGAATCACACAGGGATATACTCAAAACAGCTTGGGCGCAAAGCTGAACACTCAAGTTCAGACGTTTGACATCTTCACCAGTAGCTTGCTAGGATTTCCTTTAAAAAGGTAAGTATTTAGCTCATAAAAAATAATAACACACAGCTGTGTAATAATACATGTAGAAATGTAAGATCTATACCATATGTGGGCTGTCGTTACCAACAGTAAAGTTCACCTACGAGAGCACGCTCAATGGGTACACACAACGTCGACTGTCAAGAAACTCCTGCGATCACTCAAATTGAACAAACCAAGATAGGATGCTGATCCATCTCAAGTGAAACGTGCAGGGAGGGGTCGGAGGAGACTAGTGAGGGAGAACAAATAATTGGAGAAAGTCTTCTGGTGGGTGATGGCTGTCTCTGCATCGACACGCTCTCCATCAGAGCCCCGCTGCCCCGAGCAGCAGGTGCACTGGCTTGGGCGAGAGATCTTTCTGACACTTGTAATGAGTGATGAGACCCACACCTCCAATGAGACAGGAGGAGAGAGTGTGACACACACACACACACACACACACACACACACACACACACACACACACACACTTCCCCTCTTGTCTGTTTTGAGGCACGTTTCTTTTTTTTTTCTCCACGGTCCTTTGAAATTCAAGTGAAGAAGTAATCACTAAAAAAAGGAGTCTGATAAGTAAAAACAAAAAGAAACAACCTGTCAATCATACAGATTTTAAACCACCTCTTTCTTGGAAAACAAAATAAAAAAAGGCACACTGTAAAATTATTACTCAAACTGTTGGTTGTAAATATCCTTTACGGTTTACAGTCCAGCTTACTGGTTCACTTTGACCTACTGTACTTGCCACAGATGTGCGCACACAGTTTCCTGTCCGATTATTACAAACAGTTCAAGTGCACTCACTTTCATTTTCACCTTCAAATACAGTGCTTTACATTAGTGGTTCCCAACCTTTTTGACCCCTTAAAGTGGCAATAGATAACATGTTTGCTTTAACTTGTCATTATGTAGTATTTATTCATTGCACAATGTAATGGCTTTAGAATAATAAAAATCATCAGCATTTAGATTGGTTCCCTATAAGCCTAGCTGTCAGCATGCAATTATGCCTGCCACCAGGTCACAATCTCCCTTTTACAATAAAAGCCCTAGACATACACAGAGAGCATTTTGCTAGTTTCTTCCTTTGAAAAGTAACTGTTAGCCAGGCTGCTAGCGGTAACGTTAGCCATGTTGCTAACGATATTTGAACAAGTAGATCAATCTTCTTCTTCTTCATATGAAAATCAACAGACAGTAAATGTGTTATCACCATCTCAGTTGCGCAGTTTGTTTTGAAACAAATGCAGTGTGTCCTGTGTTGGTGGTAGCTCTGAGGAAAAGAGCCTTTGCAACAGCAGCGCCAACAATAAAACCACTTGGAAACCCTGGGGGGGAAAGCTGAAAAAATGTGTTTCCACTTTAAAACCAAACAATGCCCACCTGCAGACCCTCATCACTGTTGCATATTTCTAATTTTTAGAATCAACAAGTAGTAAAGTGATCCAGTATTTTAAAAGATGGCAAAGATTTGAGGAAAGTCAAACAAACAATCAGAGGAACATTGTGCAGCAGAAATATATATTTGTCTGCTTTCCTCTTATGCCAATCAACACTTTAAATGTGCCCCCAGGTTGGGAACCACTGGTTTAGATGGTCTGTTGACTTGTGTCATCTTATTACTAACACTATTGGACATTTTTGTTGGGATTTCCCTGTGCTCCCCTGATGTCAACAATTAGCTTTGTAAATCCAGTTCCACCAAAACTGATGGAAATGAAACTACAAATATAAGACCCAGTCTTTAATAAACCAGAATTATGCTTTAAAGTCTAGCACTGCCTAAAGGTGGCAACATTGTGTGGAGTTAAACTGAAGTAGAACACATGTGCATTTCAGGGCTTAAAAGGTGCCTCAGAGGTATGTGCTACACGTCCTCAATATCTTCCAGTTGAGTAGAGAAGGTGAGTGTGTGTACATGAGGGTGAGCAACAAAAGCAAATCTTGTGGCCAGTGGGGCCTCCGCTATCAGCATGTTCTTGTCAACGGTTCGCCATGTCACACGACTGTGTCCGTAATGTGAGCATGTGTCAACACTCATTTGCATATATGACGACAAACTTTTGCAGGGTGAGCAGCTCACAGAAACAAAGTGATCATGACAGCCATGACAAAAATTCTGGTGTTAACTTCCAAATGGTCCTTTGACGGACGTGAAAGAATAAATGAGAATAAAAATCTGATCTTTAAACACAACTTCAGTGTCTTCAGCTCTGTTCAAGAGGGTTTCTCAAATTTGCAGGTGCACTGCTCTTTCACAGGAAGCTAGAGCTACCACATAACAAGAGAGGGGGAGGAGGAGGAGGAGGAGGAGGGCCTACAGAGTGACTGCATCCTGACAACAGCCGCTGATTACACCAATCAGAACAACACAGTCTAGGTGAAGGCAGGAGTAAAACCAGACCATACACCTCCACACTGCAGTGCCAATAAACAGCAGTCCTGACTCACTCAAAGCCTACTCAACACCAATGAAGGGAAGGATCTCGCCGATGTAATGTCAGCAGAGCCGTGGCTGGAAGATGTGCCCAACTCCAGCTGTGGCTAAAAATTTAATGAGCAGCTTTATGAGCTTCTTTATTAATCAAATATTCCAGACTCCATTTTAATCAGCAGATTCTGGAGATTACTGTCCTCCCATGCTAATAGGAGGGACAGACCTCACACAGGCGTGCACAGGCTTGCACGTCGCAGCTCCATCCGTCACATCTCTACAACAAAGTCAAACCAGCCTTTCATTTCCCTAAAGTGAATCATCTTAATACACAAAAGAGGTCAAACTGGTCCACAGGAGTGACATCCAATTAGTGTCAAGTGTGACTAATTATAATCTGACGAACGTGTGAAATGAAGTCAGAAACCCGAGACAGAGGCTAATTATAGCACATTGAAACACTTCATTAAGCACAGTTTATAGCAAGGAGGCATTCCACATCAGAATGCTAAAGCATCTCCGAGAGGAAACAGCAGCTTGACAGTAGACGCACGCGGATGCTCGTCGTTGGGACACAAGAGAGGGAAATAGTCCAAGAGGGTAATAATGGAAATGTACTTTCCAATAATAACCCTGCTTTTATGAAGAAGAAAAAAACAACACAGATCTGTGATGAGAGAATTGAAGGAGCTACAAGGAAGTATTATTCATTTAACATTTACATTGAGCACTTTGACATCATGTGCTCCACTGAGCTGTTCAGGTGCCAACAGAAGAAGGCAGTGATTGCATTGGGCAATTCCTTGTGAAACTGTGAAGCAAGGCATTGCATGTAAAGTGCAGTTAACTAAGGTGAAAAATACAGATTCAGACATTTTGCATTTAGCCACCATTCAGAGCATAATGCAATGAGTGTGCAGGTTGGAGGTTGCCTAACTAAAGGCCACGTTGACAGGATCCATTTCCTCTGTGTTCAGTCCCATTAAATTATAATAGGCACAATTATCCTCAGCAGAAAATGTCCAATGGAAACAAATAGTTTGAAGTGGACAATCAGGTATCAAAAAAAAAAAAAAATGATCCTGCATCCTTCCCCTAGGTGTAGTAACAATGTCATAATAACAATGGCAACAGTGTGGGTGGCGTGTGGTCCACTCCTTTTGCTTACAGTACACGGAGGTGCCAGGGTACCTCTATGGAGCAGCAGATGGTTCTCCTGCTTGTGCCCAACACTTCCTCTCTGTCGGAGCATCTCTCTGACAGATGGGCCCAGGATCCTGGACCAAGCTAATCTCCAGCACTCCTCCACTTAAAGGCACAGTGGAGTGCCTGCTCCACCTCCACAGTCCCAAAGAGCCGTGATGGTGATAACGCATCAATATCAGGCTGAATGCTTTTGTCACGTCAACAATGCTGAACGTGCGTGTCAACAAACGCTAAATTATTAGTTTAAATGTATATATAAAAAATTTAAAAAAAATTTAAAAAAATGACAAGAAGCAGGAGGCTAATTGTGCCTAACTTACAGTGATAGGTTAACCAGCAGAATTGGTGAAACAATACACAAGAACAAAGGGGAAATGGAGGAAAAAAAAGGTGGAGCATTTCTTTTAAGTTGGGGGATAAAACCGACCATAGCACAGGGTATTCGGACACAGGGTGATGAGCTATTTCCAACGGCGGACTCAAATTGCTGTCACTTTTGTCGATTTCGCCAGCAAGCATGCAAATACAAAATGCCTCCTCCCTTGCTTTACCGGGTCCTGACCACGTCTGCGCTCCGAGGAGCCAAAGTTGACATGTCGACAATCCACACCAAGTATAAACGACTTTCGGAATGTCAGACGATATTCCCCTGCTATGCCCAACCGAGCACGAAGAAAATCGGCTTTTAATCATTCGGTGCAGCGCAAAGGCACGTTGTCGACAGTTTTCAAATAAATGTATAGCCCAGGAAAGACGACACTGTCTTGTGTTGAATACGTAGCCGTACGGAGGAAAAGCTTCTATAGGGCAGTCAAAATGTCAGGCAGCCTAACGCACATGTTTAAGACTAAATGTTAAAACCTTGTGTAATAAAATAACTATACGAGGCTACTTTGCCATGCAAGAAGTACACAAAAATGAATTTGGACAGCTTATTCTGTCATATGCACACGGCTGGAAAACACATGCACGAACAGACTGTTTGAATGTACAAGTTTGCAACAAAGTAATTATTTACAATTTCCTAAATGTCTAAATTACTTACGCTTTTAGTGGATTCTGAATGACAGCCGCCATTTTGCTACAATGTAACGCAATATCGGCGTCTTGCAGTTCTGAGGGAAACCTACGGGAATTGACCAATCAGAGCACGGGGTGAAATCGTGGACCAATACATCTGCAGCATACGCGGATGGGGCGTGGTTTTATGGGGTAAACTGTCAAAAATATTTTAAAGGGTTTTCCCTTGTATTTATATTGTACACAACTGAACAACAGCACTTTTAAAGAGAGAGCTTGGATACATATTAAGTGAAATTCCCTCATGGCGTACTGACACCATGCAGCGCGAGTAGCACAGAATACCAACATGGAAGCTTGTGTTTAATTATTTATTGAAATAATTATAAATCATTTATCATCATCAATAAGCACCCAGCAAATAATTTTCCTTCACTTTATCTGAAGCTGCAGTGTTGGAGAGGAGTGGAAGCAAGACTCATAAATACACAGGCGTGCACACGATCTATTCCTCCCACATACAGTACAGAAAGTGGTTTGACACATTGAGATTTAAACACACACTAAAGACATAAAGGCAATTCCAGATTGTGTTTTTGACAGATGGGAGCTGCTACAACTTTAATCTTATGCAAATCTCCCACCAGTTTAATATCCAAAAATATCATCGCTTCAGTTAGTTTCAAACAATTTTAAAGGTTTCAATTATGCCAGCTTGTAGTCTGTAGGTGAGAAGGGTTAATGATAGCACCCAAACTAATTGAAAAAACTGGACATCACAAAATCACAGACTGCACACATTTGCATGGAATGAACTCCAGTACACGTAATCTGACATGATGTATTTCCTATTCTATTCTGTGCAATATTAACATCTCAGAGGAGGGTGTGTGTGTGTGTGTGTGATGCAACATTCAGACAGATTAATCTATTTTCAGACAAGGCAGACACATTTTCTCATCAGACATCAGAACCAAAAAGTTCCACGTTAGGAGCAAAGAAATAATTCACTTTATCTACAAAGCTTACAATCAACAAAGACCCTTTTTTTTCTCATTTTAAACAACAAAATACAAGCAAATGTGTTAAAGGCATCACCTTGTGCTTTTGTATGACATCCAGATGTAAAGCTCTGTCACTAAATTTGGCCAATATCGCATCATTGCCACATTCAAGCATTATCTTTTATGTGTAATGCTTAAAGACAAAACAACATAAAAAAGACAAAAACAATATAGGGAGAAAGAGTGGTTTGTATAGAGTTGCTACGAAGTATAGAAATATTTATACAGTAACTAATGTCAAACAAAAAACAGAAAAATAAAATGCTAAACATCAATAACGGATGTATAATAACGGAAAAACAAGCCTTTTAGAGCTAAAACAGAACTAAATGTTTTGTCAGGAGTCCTTCTCCTGTCAGTCTGTGCCTACGGAGACATGGAGGCGCTAGTGTAAAACTGGTTTGAAGACAAATTTGAATATTCTACAGTTCTGCAAAACAATATCCACACAAGCAGACAACTGTAAATATTTAAAAAACAATTAAAATCAAGAAAACAAATTTGAACATGAGATACATACATTTTACAACATGGATACACGAAATTGCCACTTGGGAAAAAAGATAGTGAGGTTTATTCAGAGACCATCCTCTGAACAAGTAAAAAGGCCATGAATCTCTCAGACTGTCATGCATGTGAGAGCGATAATACGTTTTTTTTTTTTTTTTTTTTATCTTCAATACATAAATAATTTTCAACGTTTCAAATGTACACTCCTCTAACATAGTTATATGTCTTCATACAACCACAAATCACATGATAAAATATAAACATTATACCAGCACAGACACAGTGACCTGAATGATTTTTGGCACACCAGATATCCACAATCTAAACATACTGTGGTAGATTTCAGCTCAGTTTGGGGCAGACTACTTGATCATCTGGATATCTGGATTTTGGCCATGGTAAGCAACAGCCTATAACAGCTGAAAAAGGCTTAGTGCAAAAAACTAAAATGTTGCAATACAGCATGCAATGGAACCTGCAGTTATACCTGCACAGATATAACATATCTCCTTGCCATTACACGTGCGACATCAGAGAAACATTGCTCAATTATAAGAATTGCTGGAAACTAAAATCACACCAACCCCACAGGGTTCTCAACTAACTAATATCCTTTAAATGATATATTTTTTTGTAATATTTTCTGATAGTAGAAAAATAGCTCAACAGCCTTATTTAACGTCAAACTAGGGACTTGTGTCAATAAGAATCAAAATATTCATAATCAGAGAGGAAATGTAGATTTCACACTCAGTCAAGTAACTAACATGTTCTGGCTGTTCTACAAAGGCCACAGGAACTCTTAATGCTAAATGTCATATATATATATATATACATATATATATATATATATATATGTATATATATATATATATATGCCTAAACACTTCCTTTCCACATACACAAGACAGAACCATTGGCTTAACAGAGGTAAAGCAGTGACAGACTGCGAGCTGACTGAGTGAGTGGTTCTCTCCGGTGCTCTGAGGAAGGAAGGCCGTCCCTGTTAAAGTTCTCCAGGTTTCTGGTTGCAGCTGGCACACACGCGCACGGGGTGGTCCCAGCCCCGCGACGGAACCGGACGGCGCTCCGGGGAGCAGTCATCACACACCCCTTGGCCACAGGCGCGGCAGTGGTGCTTGGACAGCTTGGCAGTGAAGTCGCGCTGGCAGTTGTGGCAGGACAGGATGTCCTGGTCAGGCACCCAATAGGCAGGACGGGCTGCATCTTTCACTAGGCCTGCAGGGTCATGCGTAACATAAATACACACACATACAGTATAGATGGACCTATCAGATATGCTGCTTTGTTTTCTTGCTGAGAAGATCTATAACACTGTTGAGAGTTCAAGGAAAACTGCACTTAAACTAGTCTAGGTTATTATGCAACAGCAGATGTTATTGACATCTGCCATTGATTTAAATGTTGCTGCTGCAAGGAATTGTGGGACGGCATTATCTCCTTTTCTTTCGTAAAGGATGGTCCAGTGTTCGTAACATTTAGAGAATTCGACCAGCTCTTATCATGGCTGCCAGATACTTCTGGGTCATTTCACTGAGTTAGGAACCTTCCTAAGCAGAAAAGACTATTTGAACGCAGACCTACACTATATTAACTGGTAAAGGGCACAGATGAACAACCTGATTGATAACCTGATATCTTCCGCAGTAGAACAGGTTATCAATTTCTCTGTCCAAAAGTAACTCATTCTGCCTAAGAGCTCCGAAGCTCACGAGCTATCAGGGTACATGTTGTTTGTTTAATCTGTACAAAAAGAAGAAGTGTAACAGTGGCAAGTTGTGGTTTTACGGGGGGTTATGTCCCGGACATTTTCTTGGCATGGAGCAATAACTTTCTGGAACCTCCACTGGTTGCCTGGCAACTGCTCCCGGCCAAGAACTAGTCCAGCACATAACCTCCCCCTAAAATGTGCATTTTCTCTAAAATATCGAGCTATTCCTATAATTTAGAGGCCTTACTCTAATGAAAATACTAGACTGTTCAGGTACCATTCTTTACTTAAGCTCTATCCATGCTCATTTATCCTCACTACAGTTTGAAGTGCACCACAACTTCAAGTCCTTAGCTGTCTTGGTTGGGGTATCCATGGAAACATGGAAAGAAGATCTGGATTTGGCAAAAAGGTATTTTGTTTTGTTTGGAGAAGACCTTGCTTTGAGTTTTTTTTGGGGTGGTGATGGATATGGAGAAGCTTTCAGCAGGATATCAGGTTATCAAACACATATTCATCTCTGCCCTTTACCAGTCAATAGAGGACTACAGTAGGCAGCCTAATATACATTAATAATCATACTTATGCTCTGGCTTGAACAAAAAAGTGTTTCCAAATATGTTTAAGATGTGCGTGAAACAACAACCTGAAGGGAAAATAAGGAATATGATTTGAGTGAGTGCAGCATTTATTCTTGCCAACTCTTCCCATGCAGCAGAGCCAGTTTTCTCAATCCAAAACACATTTTGGATAATCTTGACAGAAACATGTCATATTGGCTGTTATAAAAAAGGTTCTTCTCAGAAACACTGGACCAGAGTACATTCTAGACATAAGCGTCTATGAGAAATCCTCATGTATATCAAGTAAAGAAACCTCAAAACGGTTAGATTATTGACTCAAAAAATGTACAGCGTTGGTGAGTTTACAGCAGGAAGTCTCATAAAATGAAAAGAATAAACAGGGCAACTGGTCACCCATCTCACCTTTGCACTGGGACTAAACAATAGACGTTAAGCATTAGGTAGCAGAGCACTTCTACATGAAAGCACTGCCAATGTCCTGAGGAGATTGTCAAAGGCAGTGTTAGGTTCTGTAGCGAACGCGTGTGGGAGGATTTTCAATGTGTAGTCCATAAACTTTTTTGTGTTTTTTTTGTTGGAAAGAATAACAAGTGACAGACAAATGCCAATTCAGTATTTGAACTTCTGCTTGATGAAACAGATCATTTGAGTCTCTCATCTGAGACTCTTCAATAATACATAAAGTTGAAGCAGTAGAACGCACTAAGCAGGTTGGGAATCAATTGCTCCACTTTGGACTGTGAGCTTTTGGTAATTGTACAGGCTCTATCACAACTAGGCCATTACGACATCCCATATTCCTTATAAGGGAGGCTTTGCTGGTCAGACTCCTGCATAACATCTTTGAGAGTTCGAACTAGAAACAAGACCTCCCGCTTGTCTTTCTTACTGTAAATAAGCACGTTACGCCTCTGCCACCAGAGGGCATTGTATCCATTCACTCACATTTACTGGGTCATTTATTACAGTTACATAACAGTCCTGTTTACACTCACCAAGTGGGATGTCAATAGCAGTGACCACAACCCCAATAGTGTTGGTGACCGCTTCTCCAACCTTCCTGGCGAGGGTTCCACCTTCTTCCTCCTCGAGCTCTGCCTCAAGCATCTCTGCATAGGAAAATATCTCTCACCCAAATGCAACACGGTGGCATAACACACAAAAGAGGAAACACGGAAAAAACATTTGACATTTGACATTTGTGAGAGTGTACGTACCTGCGTATGAAGCCCTCTGCTCGAAGCAGATGTCACACACTCTGACAGGGGCAAGACCCCAGCCTCTCTCAGGGACGGGTGCAGCTTTGGCTGAGCAGCCGTCGCAGAAGCCCTCCCCGCAGGCACGGCAGTGATGCTTTGTGTCGTTGTCCTGGAAGACTGTGTGACACTTATGGCACACCTTGTATGAGAAAAACAACAACAACAGACCAGACAAGCTGTTATTGACCAAGAGCTAGAGGGAAGAGGACTCACTCTGCGTTTATCTAAGTGTTATCTTATGACCTTCAAACATATATTGTGTAATGGGCACAGAGCGCCACAGACAGTAAACATAGCTCTGGACACAAAAGTGTTGACTTGGCTGTTGGTGGTGGGTGGCAGAGGGTGGGGCTGTGTGTGTCACTCACCAAGATGAGGGAGTTGGGTTTCCAGTAGGCTGGAGCGATCTGATCTGTCAGCCAAGAGGTGACGGCCTTGGCAGGCTTGACACTGAGCTCTGACACAGACTGGGCCACTAGGTTGACTCCATCCAGAAGACGCTGCGCTGCATTGCTGTTGTCCTTTAAAAAGCCATCCGACTGCAAAAAGCATTTTAAGTAGATAAATGGTTATCTCTACCCGGAATTCTAGCTCCGTACGATTACAGACAATTAAGGAAAAATACTCTACATTTAATATAGATAGCTTGTTTCTCTTACCCCTGGCCATACGTGCTGGATCTCAGTGCGGACAACCGTATCCACAGGGTCCTGGTTTCCATACCAGAATTGACGGCTGCGATAGATCACTCCGCAGTGGGGACATTCAATAACGTACCTAAACATACAGCAGACGCATAAATGTACAAGTCTCTGTGAAAACATACAAGTAAAATATCTGAGGTTTTACTTGGGACAGGTAAGCTAATGTTAATAGTAGAGCGGCGACAATTAGTCCACTAATCTATTAGTTGATCGACAGAAAAATAATCGCCAACTATTCTGTATATCGATTAATCATTGATTAATCATCAAAATGCTGTTTTCAGCCTGCTTCTCTCTGTTTTATATCATATTAAACTGAATATGTTTGTGCCTTGGACTGACAAAACAAGACATTTAAAGACATCACCTTGGACTTTGAGAAACTGAAACATTTTATAGACCAAAGGATTCAACAATAATGAAAATGATCGTTAGTTGCGGCCCTAGAGAATGGGAACATTTGATTTTAGGTCAGAGTATGAAACACCAGAGCTAAAATTAAGCTCTGTAAACAGTAACACAGACCTAACCCAAGCCTTGTCACACATGACCCTGCAGGTCATTCAGCTGCTACTCACCCGGACCAGGCGTATTTGGCGAGGCCCAACCATGGAGAGTCTGAGGACGCTGAGGTCTTAGGAATAACAATCACTTCTTTTCCCCCTTCATAGCAAGCCTAAAGAAATGCACCACACAATGACTTTATACTCATCAGTCATGGAACAAAGTAAGTAAATACACAGTAATTGGTAAAGAGAGGATTAGTTCTATTTTAGTGATATAGGTGACTATGGTGACTATAGGTGACTATAGGTGACTATAGGTGACTATAGGTGCGACTGTGCCTACCTTACAGGTGTAAATGCGATTATCATACTGAAGAGAATAACGACAACGATGCTTTGCCTCATGGCACACTCCTTCTCCTAAGTGGTTCATGCTGTTCTTGCAGCCAGATCTGGGTTAAAAGTAAAGCGGTAGAATGTTTAACAAGCTGAAAATCAAGAGATTGAAGGAGAGATTATAATTTTTACAATTGTTTTTAAAAAGGGAGGAAGTTACTGACCCACAGCTGAGGCACAGGATGGAGCAGGTGAAGTACTCATCAGGAAAGAAGCAGCTGTGGGCTACGAGCTCACCTGCAATTTCCCCATTAAAGCGCTCACTCAATGCCTGCGGGAGAATCAAGGACCAGCAGAAGTTAGCTTGACCAAGACAAAACAAAGTGTTGCACCTCCTCTTCAGACAGTGATATTGCATAGAAACAGAAAAGATGCATTTTACAAACGGTAACATGACACTTAAAATTTGAGGTGTGCTGATTTAAATACATCGTAATCTGAATCGAGGAACCAGTTTAAAAGCATATTGCGCCTCAATTGAGTTCAATGCTGGCTTTACAACCACAACCAGCCCGTCTGAAGCCGGCAGGAAGCTGGCTGATATTCAACCTACTGTATATACCTACCTGCAGGGCTTTGAAGATAACCACAGGTGTGCGTGGGGAGCGGGTGGCGTTGTTATCCAGGAGCTGCTCCAGTTTATTCTGCAGGCCACTAAAGTCAGTCGGGGGGGTGAGAGTCTGCGTGCCCCAGTACTGGACAGAGCTGAAGGCCTCTGGGAAACGGGAAAGCTTCTTGAAGCGCTCCAACAGCAGCCGATCTACTGACTCAGATGACTTATCTAAAACAAGACACAGATGCGGTTACCACAGAGTTTAATCTGAATGTTCTGTAGATAGCCATTAGCATTTGCATCAGATACAACACAATTCTTAAAATACTGGTTCATCATATCCATCATGATATGAGAGAGAAAAATAATGTGAATGTTAAAGTGTCAACTTATTTTTGCAGTTCACTCATTTACATTACAGTAGCTGTCTTGAAGACTCATACCAGTGTTCCTTCATGTTTTAACCCATTTACTACAAATCACACGCACTTATTACTACTACATATATTGAATGTGTTATTTCTCCCTCATTGGCAGTGTATACATTTAAATTGTAGTGAATTGCATGAATTAGAAAATGGTTGACAGTAATGTCAAGTATGAGTTGTATGAACTGGACTATAACCTGAAAAACTGGCGTTGTCTTCGAAGTGACAAAAGCTATAAATACAGCATGTGACATTTTGACTATGCAGTTTTCTTTTAGTCCAAAAAGTAGTGTTTGCATATTTCACAAAAGGTTGGAGAGGAGATTCCTACCTCCAGTGATGTAAAAGTAGGCTGTTGACTAAAATTTGCTAAACCTGTAATTATCTGCAGAGCCTGATAGTTTACTTTAAAGGCATCACCTCTCGCCCCTTACTGTGATGCAGACTTACGTTCATGGTGATGAAGTGACAATGTATTGTTTTACGGGATGTTTTCCAGTAAAATTCAGCTTAAAGTTTTGACTTATCTAATAAATGTATAACAGATGAAGTGATGACACTCCAACCATTACTAGTAGGAGTTGGGAGTAGCAAAAGTCTTGAGATATTTTACCTGAGCCAAGCAGCTTAGTGTGGACCGTTTCATGAAAGATGACCACCGCAGGGCCCAAAGTAGAGAGCGGGACATCCAGGCCACAGCGGGCCGTTGTGGCCTTCAGTTCCTTGGTGAAATGCTTCAAGTAAGCATCCGAGGCATCCCCGAGGAACTTGAAGAGGTCATCGTGGAGACGGTCAGCATGGGTGCGGTAGATAATGAGGTCGGAGATGGCGAGCACCTTGAGCAAGAGTCTGGTTCTCTGGCCCTGTTTGGAACTGTTCCCAAGCAGCCCCTCTGTGTCGATGACTACTACTTTACGGAAGGGGTCAAAAGCCGCCCACACACCCACCGTGCAGGACTCCTGAGTGGGAGAAGTTTTGAAAACTTCTCTGCCCATGAAGAAAGCGTGGTTCAGGGTGTGAGATTTGCCTTCTCCTGTGTTGCCAAAGATGGACACCACCTTCAGCAGCTGGTCAGGGTTGCAGCACAGACTCTTTACAAATGAAGATTCATCTTTTATCTTTGGAGAAACAAGAGTTAGAGTTAAAAAAGTGTTTGTTTAGGTTTTGATTCTGTTTCTATTTAAGTGTGCACAACTCACCTGCATTTCCTCATTCTCATCAACCAAGAGAAAACTGGAAATCTTCTCCAGAAGTTTTGCTCTCTGAGATTTAGTGTCATTGGCTATTTGGACAGCGGGCGGGGCCGATGTTTGGACAGCGGGCGGGGCCGATGTCTGGACAGAGTTGACGACCTCGGCAGGTTTGGGCGGTGAAGGATAAGATGTAAGCTGATGTTTCTTCTTGCTGCCTCCACTGTGGGTGCGTTTCTGGCAGTCTTGGCACAAGTTAACTTTGCAGTTCTGGCAGCGGACCACAGATCTATGGCGTTTGCCATTGTCTCCATTGCCTCCTTTACAGTTGTCACAGTAAGGGACATGCCCGGGTCCTATCTGAACCCGCTCATGGTTCTTCAGATGCTCCTGACTGTGCAGCTCGAGCTCACAACGAACACACTGCAAGCTTTTGCATTCATGACACTCAAGTGCAGCCTCCTCAGAGCCACCACAGGCATAACTCTCTTGACATATTAGGCTTGTATTAACTCCCTTTTCTGAAGATGAGCCATGGCCGCTCATCGTTTCTTGCAAGCTAAATTTGAATACAAAGCAGTGCTTATTGGAACAGCTTTGACCACCAGCTATTTCCAATAGCAGTTACTAAAAAATGTGGAAATACTGACAACGGAAATGACAAAATACAGTGACTAAATCAACTTAAAATAGCTGCATGGTATCAGGGCTGGTGATCCACTGACTGTATCAACTAACTCTCACACAACAATATATTAGATCAAACTTGTTTTGGCAGCATGGATTTCAAACACTTACAAACTGTCTTAATAATGTAATTTAGTGCAACTAAGAGTGAGGCAATGAAGCAGAAACAGCCGTCTCCTTGAGTTACACTTGATATGTTTTCACCATTAATACTTAGCTTGTTTATGTACCAAAGTTAGCATGTAGCTGCAGCATTACATAAATTATATCCAAGGTTAGCGAATAAAACTCTAATACAAACACATGTACAGGCAGCCAGTAGCGACCGAGACAATGAACTCTCCCTGAAAGGATGAATGTGCAAATGTTGATGCTAACAACAGGCTAGCTAGCAAACTGACCCTCAACAGCTCGCTGGCAAACTCGGTAGATAATTTGGCACCTAAGCAGCAATAACGTTAACGTTACTTATCTTACAGCTAGTTGGTTTAGACGGACAGTTTCAACTTTTTCCAAAGAAAAGCTGTAATTAGCGGGACAACAAGCCACAGCAGTATTTCGCCGTCTAAACAAGTAGCTAGCCTCTAGTCTGTCAACTGAGCTGTAACAACATATCAACAAAACAACAACCGGTCGATGTCAAAAGCTCGGGTATCAGCGGACTCTTTTACTTTAAAACAGGAAGAAAATCCGCGCTATTCCGTTTTAAAAGTCTTTAAAAAAGTGTTACTGTATTTGAATCCTTCCGAGCAGTGTCATTGTTTTGTTCTTCAGCCCCCTCCCTGGCAGATTTCTCTAGCTACGTTATTTTGTTGCCAGGTCAGATCAGCTGATCAGATTATTTTCAGTCACAGGGTCAGAGTAGGGTAAGGCTCGGTTGCATGATGGGAAACGTAGTTCTATAAATCAGACTAGCTGTGCTGCGCCTATAGACCAAGCTGAGTCGACTGTTTCTGTGCCGCTTCCAAAATGTGTTCATATGCTCACAAAATCACACCTGTTTTTAACTCAAAGAATTTAACTTTGAAACGATTACTGGTATAAAACCTTTATATAATTATCCATTATATAACTTTTGTCTGCAGGTCTGCAGGGTTTAGGTGTCTATAGGTGTTATGTAAATAATTGTTGAAGGAAGGGGTGGTACATTTTTCACACTCTTTCCTCTAGGCACGCAAACCAGTTAAACCTCTTGGACGTATGCTACCCATAGACTTCATACTATAGATTCTACCCTAAATTACAGTAAAATACCACCAATTATATTACAAGATGAAAGCCAGAAGCACAACCACACGTTTGAGATTACTTTGAAGATCATGCATGTTTTTTTTGGGTCGTTTGTTTGTTCTCTGGTGTTTTTATCCTCTTCTGAGGCCTACAAATGAATAAGATAGAGACATTAGTACAATAATAATTGGTATTGCAAATTCCTGCAAATGTCGCAAATACATTTGAATAAATGTTATCCTTTGTAATATTACATGTTTTACATCATAATGATTTCTTTGCAAACCTTAATTACTGTAATTAAAAATACTTTGTTTGGTTAGCATTTTGCCAATGAAAATTCCATGTGGGTGGCTTTTAAAAAAGTAATTGTGGTAAGCATGCCTCAGCAAAAGCTTTCAAACAGAGGATGGATTTAAATGGCTTTTGTCTTGTAAAGTAGCACTTCAAAGTGTCAGCAGGTGGCCATTCTGTCTCAAATGGCATATTGTGTTTTCCCTCCATTTCTTCACTGACAGTAACTTCCACTGCAGGATCTACTGTATGTTTACAGATTTATATTCATTAAAGCAATTATTTAAAAAAATAAAAAAAACAGCAACTGGCAATTAAATATGTGTTACATTGCATTTATTACGAACATTTAACACACACACACAAATATGAACAACAAATAAAACATGAAACAAACAAAAGGGAAGATTTAAAAAAAAGAGCAGAATATCAATGCAATGCAATTCATTTTGGATAAGATTGTCACATTTCAATCCATGTCAATTTAGGTTGTCAGTGATCTCGAAGTATGTTGTTATAGTGCACAATTCACATCCTGTAGAGAATTATTTTGATAGAAAGGCGTTATTTGTCATTAGAACCCCCAAACAGACCGTGTCCACTAAGCAGAGTATATTCAATCCGCTCTTTGATTCCACATCAGATGAATCTGAAGACTTTCCTCCATCCACAATCACAAGAAGTTTTTAAACGTTTGAGCAGGCTGAGCTTTTTAGATGTTTTGCCAGCGTGCTTGTGCTTGATGGCAGCAGCTACAGCAGAGTCAAACACATCTTTGAGGTTGTGTTGTGTCAGAGCTGAACACTCCACATAGTCATGAGCTCTGATCCTGTGTGCCAGGCTTCTGGCCCGGCTGAAGTGCACTGGTTTGGAGCTCCGCTGGTCCAGATGAATCAGGACGTCCACATTGTGGCGAAGGTCTGACTGAGTTCCAACCAGAACGATGGGAGAGGTTGGGTTGCCGGCTCGGATCTGAGGGATCCATTTGGAGGTGATGTTTTCGAAGGAGACGGGGTTGACCAGGCTGAAGCAGAGGATGAAGACGTCCACATGGGCATAGCACAGAGAGCGAAGATGACCAAACTCCTCCTGTCGGATCAAATTATGAGCGATGAGGAGGAAAAGGACTAACTAGACTGGTAAATAAATCACAACATGGTGTGGAACATTTACCTGTCCAGCAGTGTCTATCAGTTTGATACGAGTTGGAATTCCATTCACATGAACCAAACCTGGAAGTAGAAATCAGTTTTATTGCTGAGTCAAGCAACCATTACCATCTAAAGAAAAACTTTCACTCACCAGTGAAAACATCAAAAGCTGTTTGTCTGTAATCGCTGTTGTATCCGTTGAAGATGTAACTGATAATCATGCTCGTCTTCCCCACAGCTCCATCACCCACCAGCATGCAGCTCAGCTCGTCCCTCAGTCTGTTGGGTTTATCATGTCTCTGACAGGCCATCTTTCCTTATAGTATTACTCCATTACCCAAGCAGTTTGAAAGTCCATGCAGGAGTGAAGCATTACTGTAAAAGATGTCTTCTCCCCCAGGGGCCCGTTGGTGCCAATAAAGGAGACGGGACACCTCGATTTGAAAGAACAAAGGCGCCCAATCAGATGAGTGGTGCCCCAGCACTTTGTCTGTTTCCGTTTGATGCTGATTAACATAGTCACTCCCACCAAGACGGGCCTGAGCGATGCTAAAAGTCAACTGATTTGACCTTGAATGCCTCACGATAAAAGATAATACAGTGACTTTTAATGAGACATTCTGTAGGTAGTGCTATTCATCATGTATATTGTATACCCCGTAGACAATTCCTACAACAGTGAGAGGGAAATATTGTAAAAGCGTATGTAGTGTAATATATTTCAGAAGTATATCGTCGTTTTTAGGGCTTGGGAAAGGTTAGTTTCATGAGTCATGGCTAAAAGTCTTGCTGCTTTTATATTTGCTTTTGCGTATCGCAGTCCCTGTTGTAATGTAGGGTACTTTGTGAAATCGCCATCGACTGTATAAAATAGGAATTTACTGAAAATGTGAGTGTAATACCACTATTGGTCCATAGAGGGGGATGTTGCTCCAGCATTTGCTTTTGCATGTTGGTGTCCACCTTGCGCTGCTTTCAGTTTCCTCTGAACAGACCACAACTGTATCACCCTGTATTCACGATGAGTCAGACGAATAATTACGTTTTCTGTGTAAAATATATAGAGGGTATTTGGTCTTCAAGTGGGCAAGGGATGTTTGGCATGTCATGTTTCACCAAAGACCTGTTTTTCATTTCATAATTCATTTAATTAATTTTAAAGCACAACTTTCAGGATCTGTGCTCTCTTCTTCGCTTCACCTCAGTTACTTTGGTATCACAGAATGTTTTCATTTTCTCTGACTTGGTGGCCACTCTGTCGTATTGTTCATGTGTTTTCAATCTATATATTACATTTAGCTGGAGGCAGTTTTATTCTCCCGTGTAAAAGGGGCAAAGGGCACAGGGGGTATTGTTATACTGTCACCAGCTGCAGTTTATAGCAGAAACTTCAGAAATGTGCCATGTTTCATCCTGTCTCTTTCAGGGTGACTGGGTTCATAACACATATACAAATAATATTTTTTATTTACAGAAAATAAAATCCTCACAATTCCGCTATTATGAACACTCACTTGCAGGGTTACATTGCAAAACTCCTACTAATGATCTTAATAAAGATAATGATTATTTGGAATGTGCACTTTAAGTTGCACCAGTGCAATGACTGCTATGCACACTATGTCCAAACGGATGATTTGGAATGGACTTTATGAAGTTATGAATGTCATATCCAGGTATTAACTCATCTTTCAGAACAAACTGCTTCACTGCCATTCTTGCAAATATCACACTGCACTTTGTATTTCTGATGTGGATCTTGATGTGACTACTTAATGGAGAATGTCTATTTAAAGTGTTTATTTGCATTGTTTGACATTATTATGTTGCTCCAAGTTGTACTGCCCTTTTTGCATGGAACTGTCTTTTGTGCACAGCTGTAGGATTAATGTTTGTTTTTATGAGAAGAAATGTGCAGGTTATGATGCTTATCATCAAGCCTTCAGATTTTACTTAGTGTATTTTGCTTTAATACACTTAGATATTAGGGCTGAAGGTACACCTTCAACAACTCAAACTCCACATTATCACAGCTGTAGTACAGAAGAATTGCACAAGCATTGTAAGATGTGGTTTTAGAGATCGGAAAACGTTTGTGAGTGAAAATACAACTTTAAACAAAGTGTTGTTCCTTATCTGTCTGAGCCTGCAGGAAACTCTGTGTGCATTGTGTTGTAAGGTCTCTGCTTCCTGTTTGCCGTTGTTTCTCCCTCAGTCGTTCTCTTCTCCCTTTCTCTCCCCCTTTTTCCCACCACCTGCGCTGTGAGTGATAGAGTTTATTCCCCATGGTAGGAGGACAACATCTGGTTCCCCCACCCTGTGACACACGTCATGTTGCCAGCTCGACTCCCATGCTACACCTCTGGCAGCTGTGAGTCACAATGCTCTTGTTCCTTAATCCAAGGTAAATGTCAAACACAGGAAACGGTCTTTATATATCTTCACATCCAAATACTCTCTTTCCTGTAACAGCCACTTTTATCATCATAGATCAACCAGTAAGCTGCTCTTCCATCCTAAAAATGCATATATGTGCAACTATATGCAAATGTGTTTGCAAGGTTTGCATGTACCTGAACTTGTGCAGCAGATGTCAGCAGCGTGCTGATAGCTGACACTGTAAACATGTTTTGGTTCTGCATTCTCACGCTCTCACTCTTTGCATGACTAGACATGCAGAAATGTATCCTGACATAGATTTATAGAGGTAATCTGCTTAGTAAGGGTCTCTCAATGTGCAGCTTAGGGAGAGCCCCCAACATGCACACTTCAACATCCATTCCACTTGTGTTGACTGACTCGCGTGAATTAATGCAAATATACAGTATACTATAGGATGAACTGTCTCCCTGAACTATTGCTCTGGTTGTTAAAAAGTAAACACAGTGACTGACTCTGATTTCTGTCGCATCTCAAATTTGACAACAATAGAGAAATCTGCCAGAGAGGTGTTAAAAGATTAAACTCCTCCCTAAGCCAGAGATCAGCATGGCACACTGTAGATGGGGCACAAAACAAGTGGCTAACACAGAGATGAACCGATAAACAAGCCATTTGCATAACATTCCCTGCATTATGTCTCTTTAAGTAGATATAGGCTCTTAAGTGGTGGGGATTAGAGCAGGATGGCTGCTTCCATCACACTGAGAGCTCACATAATGGAGATCATTTCCCTCTTCTTCTTTAGTTCCTAGGTGTGACTTCAGGGTCACAACTGGGACGAACTGTGATGGATTAACTGGTTTTGTTTTGACATGCAGTTGATTTTAGTACGTTTTTAACCCCTTTACTGATTAACCCCTAGACAGATTATTTGCATGTTATATCACTAAATATGGCAAAAATAGCATATTGTCAATATTTTAGAGACCCCCTTCCAAAATTTCACTAAATGTTTTCAGGGGAGCTCCTGTTTTATTGAGGAAAGCCAAGCTCCCCCTGGCTCCCCTGTAGTTTGCATCCTGCTTGCAGTACAATTACACAGCATGCTATCAGAGAAGAAAGAGTCTACAGCCATACCAGAGCCATACTCTGCAGTATTAGTAAATGCAAATGTTAGCATGCTTATTGTATATATAATGGCAGAGCTGACATGCTACTGTTTAGCAGTTAGCCCATAAGCTTCATGTTCACCATCTTAGTTTAGTTAGCATGTATTTGCTAATTAGAACCAAACACAAAGGACATGGGAATTTCATTAGTTTAACTAGTCATAGACCAAAGTAGGCTACTGGTACAAATAAAAAAGTTTGACTTGATGATGGCGCTATATGAGTCATTTTACACAATGAACAATTCACAATGAAAAAAAAGAGAAGTATAATAATAATAATAATTCAGCTTTTGTATTTTGCACTTAAATTGGTTAGCTTATTTGAAGCTAATGGTTGAATGTTTATTCTATTGTTTCTCTTTGTTGCACTTACTTTGGTTTGGCTTATTTGAAGCTTATGTACTTGCAAGATTCTCGCTGTTCGGAGTCATATCCTCATGATTGTTTACACTTATTGTAAGTCGCTTTGGACAAAAGTGTCTGCTAAATGCACTGTAATGTAACTGTAAAGTAATTACAATTCAACCTGAGGGGAATATAAACATAGGCTTAATAATAAAAAAAAAACAATAATCGCTTGTTGTTGAGACTTCAAAACCACAACGTGAACGTTATTGCTAGGGATTCATCCTCTGAGGACAATAAATACAAGATTTCGTAACAATCCATCCAATCATTGTCAAGCTATTTCCGTCTGAGGCTAAAAATGCATAAGTCCTGGTGTTGCCCAGAGCACTGGTGTGTTGTGTGGGGTTTCTGCTTCATGAGAGTCATACCATGTATCTCTCCAGTTTATTAGCAACAGGATACAGCACCCTTCCCAGGACCACTCGAATTCTAGCACCTTATGGTCACTGCACCAAGTGATTCATGGGAATTCAGACCTGTGTGGGTCTCCCCACCCCTGCCCTGCCTCCTCAAACCCTGTTGTTCACATTCTTGACTTGTATCCAGCAGGAAAGCATAAACCACGTCTGTGAAAACATTGTAATCGTGTGAATGAGGATATACAGTAGATGCCTTGCCTTTTTTTTTTTTGTTGGATCAGTGCATTTGCAGTTAATCTAAATTAATATTCTAACCAGTGTTCAGTATTTCAATATCATTTTGATCTGGACCAGCTTAGTGTAAATCAGCATGTCCCAATTTTCAAGTAAAGCCTAAGTGTTTTTGGGCTTTTGTTGGCCAGCAAGCAGACCCGTCAATTTAGTTACTCCTGCTCCATTAACCTTGGCAGGGGTCCAGGAGCAGCGGACTAATCCCACTTTACCCTCCAGAGAGCATTGCAGGGGGCATGTCCTCTGTGTCTCATGGGATATAGAGTAGCCCTGCTCCAAAACAGTCAAACCTTCAATTGATCTGCTTGGTGACTGCGACCATTAAATTAAATGAATAAATGGAATTATTTAACACATATTTTAAAAACCCGTGAAAATGTATTTATTTCCTATAAGCTTCTAAGTATGTGCAATAGGGTACAAGGACCCAAAGAAGAATCGTTCTAGTTATTTCACATGTAAATGTTGTGTATGTGCTGTTTTATCTGTGCTCCTCTCACTGGTTTTACGAGGGATGTGCTAGTTTGGACAAGATATATGTGACTAAACTCTTTTGTTTGTATATGTCAGATCAAATCGGATCAAAACCCACCCACATGATCCTGATGAGGCGGATGAGTTTTTGAGTGTTAAACTTTAACTTAACTTAAGTTAAAGTTAAAGCCATATAAACTTTTATTGTAGTACATTTAGTAATGAATGTATCATTTTATAGAAAAGAAAAACACCTAAGATCAGTATTAATCTTCAAGTGAAAATAATTGTCTAAAATAATCGATCAAATATAGAACACATTTTGAGGCATGTTCAGCATTTACAGCTTAAAATAAATCTTCACACACAACCACCAAACCTCTTAATATTCCTTCAGAGTTTCTTGACGCCCTCCACTGTAGACATTTAGCAGCTGCCTACGACTGAGGGGAAATGTTGTGCAATCCTTTTATTTTTTGGGCCGTGTGGATCCAGAGAGAGAGGTCGCGTCATCCAAAGAGTAAGCATAGCATATTTTGAGTAGGCC